>JH651244.1:0-600000 GCA_000260095.1 Tetrahymena borealis | reverse complement strand
AATTAAGTCAGTCGTAGTCTATCAGTCAATCAATCACCTTCATTTATTTTAAAAAATTAAAAAATATGTATAATATCAACTAACTAGCTAACTATAATTGATTGATTGATTGATTCATATTAATATACATGAATTTAATTTAAATTTTTTTCTTCTTGGAAATCTATCTCATAAAAGTTATTAAATTACTTATTTACTTTTTACAATTAGCTTTTCATATTATCCTCAGAAAATTATAAAATTTGTATAGATATCAAAAAAATTAATTTCTTTTTAAAAAGAACTGAAACATACCGATCAACGAAAAACAGAAGTAGTACTTTTCTATAAAAAGGAAACTCTGGCTTTAGATAATCAATATTTAAAAAGAAAAAGCTAGGATCATATTAAAATAGTTAGTTAGTTATTCATAAATGTCAACTGCTAAAAGTGAAATTAGTTCTTATACAAAATATAGTGCAAAAAGTTAATCTACAAATGCAGCAAATCAAAACAATCCAAACGGAGCTGGTGGTGCTTATGGTTAAAAATCAAAGCAATAAATGGCATAGGAACTAGAATTAGAGGAAGATGATATAATTAAAAGATATATGGAATAATAGGAGAAGCATAAATAATTAATGCTATAAAATGCAAAGCGTAGAAAGTAGATTTTTCATTTTCATCTGGCTTTATATATCCCATTAATTTCATTTAAAATCCTACAATTTATAATTCTTAAATAATCAAAAATGATAAGCGATTAACATCATTAAGATATAATAATATAATGGAATATTTAGTAGAAATATAAACTATTTAAATACTACAATTTTTTGTCATCAAAGTATATAAATAAATCATTTTAAATGTTAAAATTTTTTTTTTTGTGATTGAAATAGAGAGCAAGAAAAGAAGTAGAAAGAGGAGTTGGAGAAAAAGAAGAAATAAGAAGAAGAGGAATTAATGAAAAGAAAGGAGACAAAATAATCAGCTTATTTAAAATTCTTAAGGAGTAATGCAACTAAAGTAGCTGATAATTTAAAATAGAATAAAAATAACAATAGTGGCTCAAATGCTAATTCAAATCAAGTAAAAACTAAATCCTCAACAGCTAACCAATAGAAAAGACCTACTTATACAGTTACATAAGTAGAATAGAACAAAACAGTAACAAGTGATTTATCAAAGCCAAAAAAATAATGGAACACTGGTAAAAGTAACGTTTAAAATTAAACAAATGTAGATAAAGTATAGTCTTAAAAGGAGAATAGAGTACCTGTTCCTTTGGAGGAGTACTACTTGAATTAAAAATAAAGTTAAAATACTGATAAAAATAAGATTCAATAAGAGATTTATGGTAAGGAAATGAATTTGGATGCTTTAGATTTGAATATTCCGTCTAGAAAAGATGATTTTGAAAAGATAAAAAACATGTATGCAAAATAAAAGTAAGAAGTAGGGAATGAATTCATTGTGAATTTCGAAAAAGAATGGAATGATGATGATGATTCTTTAGAGGTTATTAGATAAAGTAAATTATTGGAGAGTTTGGATTTGTCAACTGTGTAAAAAAGAAAGAATAAAAATATTGTAACTGAACAAATTTAACCAAAGTAATAGAAAAAGACATAGAGCTAATTTGATCATATTTAAGAAAATGATAGCTACGATGAAAATGACTATGAAAAAGAATAATTTGATGAATTTAAAGATTAAAAGAAAAATAATAAAATAACAGCATAATAGTTGAAACCAACCTAAGAAGATAAACCTTCTAGAGCTTAGTTATAATAGTAAATCAAGCTATAATCAGGCTAAAATAACACTGTGTAAGAACAAAAAGCAGAGATGAAAAAAGCAGTAACTAAATTAAAATAAAGTTAGATGAAAAATGAAAGTGCTTTAGTAAGAGAAGCAATTGGATTTGATGAGGATATTTTAGGAGCTGATAGTGATGATGATGATATAGGAACAGCTCTTGGATTTTAATAAAAAAGGACTTCTAAAAATAAAGTTTAAGAAGAGAAAAAAGAGAAAGTAATTAATAAAGAGAAAGAGGATTCAGGATTAACAGAAGAAACCCTTTAAAAGCACAACGAGATTATGGAAGGAACTATTAGCTTAGAAAATTAAAAATATGATGTACTGAGTTGGGCTAAAAATTAATAAAAGGAAGTTGAAGATGTATTCTCCCATATTAGTGGTTAAGCATCGAACATTACACATAATAAAATAAAACCAGTATCTGCAAAATAAACAAAAGATGATAAAAAGCCACCAATTGTTAGGAGCAATACAAATAATAATTTACCACCTCAAAATTAATAGATTAATTAATAAAAGAAATAAGCTGAATAAGATTTAAAAAGTTAAATATCTGAGGATAAAATTTAAAGATAAAATATTCGTTAACTGAGTGCTTAAAAAAATACATAAAAGCAAGAACTCAGTAGTGCTCGAGAGAGGTAGTAATCTTCTGATAGATCCTAGATAATTTAGTAGTAATCGAATCAATAAAACAAAACTAAAATTTAAAATGATAAATCTAAAGAGAGACAGTAGCCAGTTCTTTAAATACCTGCATCAAAATAGAAATATTAAAATATCCATTAAAATAAATAAGTTTAAAATCATGACACCACTTCAGATGTAGCTAGCTCTAATTAAGGAAGGGTATCTAAATTCAAGTAAAAACTTCAGTGGAATGTATAATAAAATAGGAAAAACTAATCAAAATCGCCAGGATCTGTAGGAACAAGAGATGAAGATATTAATGTAGAAGAGTTTTTGAGAGTAAATTAATCTTTTAAGATAATAAATAAATAAATTAATTAATTTTAAAAAAATAAAAGGATGATTTGGTAAATATAAATAAAGAGGAATAGCAATTATAAAAAGAAATATATGCTTTGCACTTTGACAATATTGAGAAAATCAGAGATGTTTAGAGTAGGAATAACATCAATCTCAATTTAGTATCTTCCAAACAAATTAAGGATCTTGAAAATAATCCATCCACCATTATAAAGCCAATAAAACCAATTTATGGTAACAAAAGTTATTACTAATTTAATATTTAATCATTCAATGAAATGTTTTAAATCTCTTTTGGTTTTAGAAAATAAAAGATTTCACTTTTTAAATAATATTTTTACTTAATTCTTTAGAAATTAGAATATTTACTTTTTATTCAAAATAGAGTATAAGGAAGATGAATTAGAATAATCATTACTGAGATTAGATAAAGCTTTAGCTAAAAAAGCTAATAAACCTTAATCTGCTTCTTTAACAGCTTAAATAAATCCTTAGCAGTCCTAAGGATATCAATAGAATTTTAATGAGTAGAAATCAATTTAAATGATGTACCAAGTATAATAACAGTAAAATAATTAACAAGTTGGATATAACTAAAATATCAATTAAATGTAGCCTCCAAATTTATAAGAATTTTAAAATGTTAATAATCTATATATGCAGTAGCAACAACTGCAATAATAACAATAACAAATGGGAGGAGTTCCAAATAACTTGATAGCACAATAATTGATGATTCTTTAATAACAACAGTAACTATTGTTACAATAGCAGCAATAAATAGCAGTTACTTAATTATAAAATCAAAATACCAATAATATAGGCTTAAATCCTCCTCCAATTTTATAAAATTAAGTTAATACAATGAAGATTTAATAAATAATTAATGCTAATCAGCTTAATTATTAGAATTTAGCAGAGTAACATGATAGTTTAACAAAATTAGAATAAAATTATAGTTAGGAAGTTGGATAATAAGGTTTAAGTAAAAAATTAAATAAAGTTGAAAGCAGAGATTAAGTAATGTATGTATCTCCATAATTTGGAATGATAAATAATAGTAAAAGAGATTCTTTGTTAAATAATAACATTAAAAATGTTACAGGTAATGTCAGCGTTACAAGCCTTCATGGCTAATAACAACAATAATAATCTCAATATAGTTATGATATCAATGACTTATAATCTATCAGTTAAGTAAACAGTGTAGCACCATCCAATAACCCAGAAATAAGAAGATAAAAATTAAAAGATGAGTTGGATGAAGAAGTAGAATCCAAGATTAGTGAAATGAAATCAAAAATATCTTCAAAATAAGAAAAAGAATAAGGAAATTCCTACAAATAAAAGCATATCATAAAGAAAGAAATAAAATAGAAGAAAGTAGCACCATCTAAAGAAGAAAAAGACCAACAGAAGGAATTAGAAGATAATGCTGATGGCATAATTAAATTTGCAGGAAATAATAAACTAAAAGCCTTGCTCCTTGATAACGTGGAGGAAGAAGATGATTCTCGCCATTACTAAGATAATTCATATGAATGATAAAATAATTAATAATAAAAGCCTATATAAATCGATAACTATACTTTAAGTATATATAATATTTATTAAAATTTCAAAATAAAATTCATTTATTTATTTAGTTAGTTAGTTTAAAAACCATTTAATTTAATTATTATAAGTTATATCAATATCTTTAATTCATGATTAATCAATCAATATACTTACTTTGTTTTCATTACTCTTTTGTATTTTGTAGACAGAATATTATATTTTATTGAGTTGCTTGCACTGATTAATTTAAATAGAATGAAAAATTTCAAATTTTTTGAAAATTCTAAATTGACAATATTCTTTTCATCAAGGAAGAGTAAAAATAAATTTAAAATTACATAAGCAAGCCTTACATACTTTTAGAATTTTGGAATTATTTTTCAAAAATAAAAATACTTTAAGGTATATTTAAGATACAACAAGTAAGTATTTATTTTCTGTTCTTAAATAACATAAAAATTTAACTTATCTTATTGAAATTAAAGCATCAAAATTTAAATTTCAGACAACATTTTTTCAAAAAATCTTAATTTTATTTTAAATTCAAAATTTATTGAAAATAAATAATTGTTTTTAAATTAATGTTTAATCAATATTATCTCTTTTCACAATTTATTATTAGAAATTTGATTAAATAAAAGTAGTTTCAGATTAAATATGTCAGATTAAATTATTGAGAGCCTTTTAATTGTAGTTTTATTTATATTAATAAAATGAAACCATCGAAAATTATCTTAAATTTTGTTTAAATAAATTTAATTTTTTTAATTAATTGGATCATTTTTTCATTTATAAAAGTACAATTGAAAATTATCAGAATATTCTTTGTTATCAGAAATTCATGTTATATGATTAAATAAATAATAAGTTTGTTTAAATTTTTATTTTTTATGGAAAATTAGTTTTCTTATTTGTAAAGGTTTTTATTTTTTTTAAATAAAATACAATAATTGTAGATCAAGATGTTTCAAAGTTGTTATGAGGTTGAAAAAATAGATAACTTTAAGATAGATTCAGAATGGAAAAAAATAAAATTTTTAATCAATTTAATATTTAGAACAATTTAAGAATTGATATTTATGTGAAGAAAAGGATAATATTACATCAGTAGTGATGAATAAGTTGTGAGAGATGTAGGATTGTATAAGAAGTACATCAAAAATTAAACAAAATATTGTATAAAGAGTTGGGGAGGTGAATAATGGATACATGAAATAAAATCCTACAGCACAAATTGCTTAAGAAAAAGCATTAGAAAGAGTATTTTAGTGTTTTTAAAAAGAGAAATTTGATAAAAATCCTTTCTATTTTGAGGTTTTCATACATGAAATTTTGATTTATACATTTATACATATGATTGATAATTTATTTCATAAAAGAGTGAATGAATCACAGTTTTTATAAATGAATGAATTAATGTATTAATGATTGATTGAATGAATGTATGTATGCATGTATTTGATAAATTAAAGGAGAATGTTCAAAAAGAAGCAGAATCTCAATGTATTAGGAATCAAGCATTCATTCAATTTATTAATTAATTGAATGATTAATTAATTAGGAATAATTGATAAGAATTGTCATGCAAATGTGAAAATGATTAATTTAAAAATAAAAAAAATTAAAAAAATTAAGAAAAAAGAAGGTAAAAAGGAAGAAAAAAAAGAGGAAAAGAAAAAGATAAGAAAACAATAATATTAAAAGCAAAACAAAAAACAAGTTAATTAGTTTTTTATTAGTATTACAAAAAGTAATGTAAAACGACAGCCTAAAAGGCTTAGTGGGCTGGTCGGGAGGCTAATAAAAGAGTGGGCACCAAAGCTCTTTTAAGCTTTTTGATAGGTCCTAGCATTATAAGATGAAAGATAAGAAAGGAATTAGCGGACATAGCGTACAACATTTAAAATTTAGAAAACATTTTTCATTTTTTTGTGTAGAAGTGTTGCAGTAGTAGCACGGGAAAGAATAAGTGATTGTGCGTACTCATCAAAAACAAGCTTTAATTAAAGAGCTAATCTTCATATAAATTTTCACTCATTTGTGAAATGAGGGCATATGAAGCAATTTAACAAAATAAAATGGGAAGTATATTCATGCGATTTTCTAATAAAATAGATTGTGAAAAAATGTTCAGCGCATTTGATTGAAACTATGAAAAGGTGCAGCAAAGAATTCTCCTTTGATGAATCTCTCATTCCACGTCGCTTTCTTACTTTTCCAAATGAAGGTAATAATTTAATTTCATATTTCTGATTAATCAATTCAAAAGCTTTGCAAAATATAAATAAAAATCATGTAAAGAGTGTCATCGAAACTGATTGTTTTGTAGAAAATATTCATTTTTTTTACTTAAATTAACATCTAATCCTCCTAGCTTTTTAAAATACTTATTATGAACAGCCAATAATCAAGATAGAAAATCAGCTATTAATATTTATTTTTAATATTCAACAGGTGTATCAAACAATAATTATGATAACGAATAGTCCGATTATATAATGAGAGTAAAAGATGCCATTTTCAATGACTAAAAGAAAGTGTAAATATTTTGAACTGTTTGTTCTAATTTTAGAGAAGATATCCATTTTTTAGCCTTGAAAATTCTTATTTCTTATCTCTACTCAAGATCGAATACTCATCGCGTTTATCATCATATCAAGAATTAATTCATAGTGAAAAATAAATTAAAAATAGGTATCTTCATAGGCAATCCCGTGAAGTTAGAATAGCATTTTACATTACAAAGGATTAATTAAGCATATTATTTTAAGAGGATTAAAGAAGATTATTATAAAATTATTATAGAGAAGTAGCATTCGATAAAATCACTTTTCTTAGGATTTTTGATAAAAGAAAAATTCGAAATTCAAAAAAAAAATAAAGAAGAATTGAATTAAACGCTCTTTTTTTCAAAATAATAAATAATTGCATGCTTTTAAAAATGGAAAAGTATAACTGAGATGTACAATTATGCGTATCAGAAATCAGAAGCAAACTAAAAGAATTATCTAAATTGGTATCTGATAACAATTGAGGAAAAAACTTTAACAAAATATGGATAAACAGTTATAGTTAATAATTCGTTGGTTGGTAGTCAGTCAAAATAATAAAACAATTAATGTTTTTTATCAAAAATAAAAATCAAGAAAGCAAGGAAAAATAAATAAATCAAGCGATCAATAATAAATAAATAAACAGCTTTTGGCGATAAACTTTTAAATGAATATATATAAGTTGATGAAGGATAAGAGAAGGAGAAATAAGTGGAATTAGGGATAATAAAATGGAATACTTTCAAAATAATAACAACTTTAAGGCTTTATATTCTTCATTAATAAAATCTTATTTATCGTTTATACAATAGGGAATACATTATTGAAGATATGCTTGGTAAGGGAACATTTGGATAAGTTGTTAAGTGTAGCATGCAAGGGACAAATGATCTATTTGCAGTGAAAGTAATTAAAAATAGACCTGCCTATTTTCATTAAGCTAAAACAGAAATTCTGCTTTTGAGAGTTTTGAATAAGCAAGAAAGCGAATAATAATAAAAATTAAATGCTAAGGGTGAAAATTATTAGAATAGAATTGTTAAATTAGTAGATTTTTTTGTATTTCGTAATCACTTTTGTCTTGTATTTGAAATGCTAGAACTTTCTCTCTACGATTACTTAAAGAACACCAAATTCTGTGGTTTTTCATTTAGTTTAATTGCTCAGTGGACAAAATCTATTCTAGAAGGTATGGTTATTGCAGAATCTAAATAGATCATTCATTGTGACTTAAAACCAGAGAATATAATGTTAAAGAAGTAAATTCTATTAGATTTTTTTTTAATTAATAGTTTGTTTACTTTCCTAGTTGTTTAAGCTTAAAAAATTAGTATTATTTAGAGTAAAATTATAAAATTAGATGATTTAAATAGAATATTTTAAAAGAATTTCAATAATCTTAATTAATAATTTAATTTTATATTTGAAACTAGTAATTAGCTTAAGATTATAGATTTTGGTTCAGCATGTCACCAAGATAATAGAATATACACCTATATATAGAGTAGATTTTACAGAGCTCCAGAAGTAATTTTGGGAATGAAATACACAATAGCAATCGATATGTGGTCACTTGGTTGTATTTTAGTAGAACTCTTTCTAGGTCTTCCAATCTTTCCTGGAAATTCTGAATATGATTAAATTAAAAGAATTATGGACATATTAGGGTAATTATCATTAAATTTTACCTGTTTAATTGCCAAATAAGAGATGATGATGAACAATTTATTTAATAATTAAAGGAAACCAAATAATGAAGTTATTGAATAGGGGAGATTTAGATAGAAGTTTTTTAATTAGCTAGAAGGAGAATATATTTTTAAAACAAAGCAAGACTTTGAAATTTCAGAGGGAATCTAACTGAAGGAGAGTAAAACCTACTTTTCAGTCACTTGTTTAACAGATTTAAAGAAATATATGCTTAATTCGTAATTTCGCTGTAACGAAGGTATTATCTTCATTAATTTACCTTAAAAGAGTTAAATAATTCCAAATAAATATATATAAAAATTAGATGTCTCAAAGAATGATAAATAGTTTGAACTTTTTCTTGATTTAGCTAAACAATTGCTAGAGCTTGATCCAAGAAAAAGAATTCTTGCAAGTGCAGCCATTAATCATCCTTTTTTAAATTAAGATGAAAATGTAGTACTTCCTACTTTATCAGGTTAGAAAGCAGAAAAGACAAGAGAATGTAATTAATTACTAACATATTTTTTTGATATTTACAATCTTAAATTATTTTTATTAAAGTTTCATTAGATTAGCAATCTTAAGAACCATTCGAAGTAAAGTAACAGCCTAATAATAGCTAAAACCCTGATTTTAATTGTATATTTTATTTAGAATTTTCTTTAAAAGCTAAATTCTTTTTAAAATTATAGTATTCAAAGTAAGTGATCAGAATGCTGCATTAGCAAAGAAAGCTGTTTAAAAGTAAAAAGAAAATTAAGAAAAAATTAAATTTGGATAGATAGGAACAGAGCAAGTGCAGTAACCATTAATAGGATAACCCTAATGTAATAAAATTCATTTAATTAATTGGATTTTAAATATTCTAACATAATTTTGATAAAATAATTAGAAATTGGACAGGAATAAAATCAACAAATATAATTTTCCTAAGTCTTCTTGAATTAGTATCCTCCTTAATAATAGTAATAATAATAGGGACCATTTTAAAGTGCACCTTTCGGTTTTATGCAATAAATGCAAGGGAATTAATAATAATTGTAATACTTTTAATAATATCCATAATAAGCTTAGTTATATTAATAGTTTATTAATTAGCCTGGATTGTACCCACAACCTCAACAGTTTTAATAATAGCCACCTTCTTAATTCTAATAGCAACCTAATTAATTTTTTTAATAATAATAACTTTAATATTAATAACAACCAAACTAGTTTTAATAGATTACTTAGCAATAGCTTTAATTTATCTAATAATAATAATTACTTTAACAATAACAAGCATTATAATATTAGCAATAGCCTCTTTAGGCTTAATAGCCATAGTAATACTCTTAAGAATAACTTGTTAAGCTTTTTAATTAACAATTAGTATTAACAACTTAAGCAAATTAAAATTAGTAAAAGAATTAGGCTGGATATAACCCACCATCAAAAAAATAATAAAAAGGATAGAAACCTTCTAAAAAGAGCCTTTCATAGTAAGATTCTATTGATTATTAGAACGAATTCTATGATGAGTATTCTAGAGCATTTCCTATTTAAGGATTTAATGAAAGTAGTTAAGGAATTTAATAACAATAAGATCCTAATTAAATAGCTAATGCATAAAATCAAGGTGGGTACAAAAGTTTTGGATACTCTTATAAGGGTGGTACTTTTAACTAAGGATTTTAATAAGGAATAAGTATTGATACATATTAAGATAATTAAAAGCCTCCAGCCATAATTAAAGATATATTTGAGAATACTGATAACAATAAGTTTTAGAATTACCCAGCTAAATAATAGTATGGATTTGGATAATATCCTTAATAAATGTAAAACTTTTATAATACTTAGTAGAATTAACAATTTGGGGCGGTTGGAGTTCCTCTGCCTGGTAATATGAATGCTTTTCCTTAGTAATTTATAAGCTAAGACTAACAGTAGCAGTATCAAAATTAAGTATATTAGCAATAATAAACTTAAGATGTTCAGAATTTCGGATATACTTAATTTAATATACCTCCTTAGATGAGATAAGGTGGATACACATTATTTAATTAAAATCCCCCAAATATGCAATAAACTAATTAATTTTAACCTTAATAGCAGTTATAACAACAAGGAATATAAATTCAACAATAAGCTCAATAATAACCTTAATAGGGTTAAATTTCTTAATAGAATTATAATAAACCGTACTAAAATTAAAAATAAAATAGTAGTAATAAATTCTCTTCCAATGGAAGAAATAATAATAATTTTAGAAATTAGCAAGGCTTAAGTAACAATAACAATAATATTAACAATACCAACATCATCAATAACAACAACAACAACAACAACAACAATAATAATTAAAACTCTCAAAATAACAACTAAAAATAATACTCAAATAATAAAAAGTTTAGAAGACATTACAGTGACAGCGAATTTTAATGTAATTACTTACTTACAATCATTTATTTTAACAAAAACTAAATTTTTTGGGTTCTATATTCTAACAATTCCTTCTCAACATTTTAGAATGTGTATCCAAAAGATCACCAAAATTTTTTTCTTTCTTTAATTTATTTTAAATTTTAATTTATTTATCTTTTATTTCAAATTAGAATACTAACCTGAATAAAATAATATATTTAATGGTATCAAAGCACCATTTGTTGAATCTGATTAGCCACCAAATTAATCTTAAGTTGAATTTAATATAAATGAAAGAGTAGAAGAAACTAACATTTAAGAAAAATAAGGAGATGATTAATAAAACACTTAGTTAAATCATATTGGGACAGGCTCTAGAAATGATAATAAAAAATTTAAGAAATAAAATAGCAATCAATATAGAGAAAATAGTAGTAACAGCAACCATAGTAGCTTCTAAAATAACAATTAAAAGGGTTAGAAGTACTAAAAGAAGAATTAGATGGCTCCATAGCCAAGCATATCTAATAATTCTACAATGAATTAAAATAATAATTAAAATTTTCCAAGTTAGAATACTTAACCAAGCACTTCTATCACAAGTGCTAGCAACACTAGCAATAATAATACGAATAACAATGCCAATAATGCATAGCAATAACCATCCAATCAGAATATAAACCAAAATTCTTAAAATAATCCCAATGATCAGCAGAACTAGTTTTAATAGTAAGATAGCAATACTAATAGTAATTTGAAAAAAGGAAATAATAAATTTAAAAATTAAAATAAGTAAAAAGAATTTACAAATTAAAAGTATCAATAATCTTAGTCTATTTAGTAAGGATCAAAACCATTTTCTCCTATAAATGAAAGTCCTAGCTAATCATGAGAGAGTTTAAAAAAGAGATAAAATATGTTGTTTATTTCTTACATCATAAACTTAATTCAAATCTACTATTTCAAAAAGTTAAAAAATACCTTTTACTTAAAATTCCTAATTATGTTTAATGAATGCTAGCTAGCTAGCTAACTCTGAAATCCCTTCATCTCTCCCAATTATCTTCATATTTACTCGATTTGGAAAACTGATCTAAATAAAATGGCTTATTATTGTTTTATTTAATTTAAAGTTTCCACAAAAAAATTTATTGATCACTGAAATAAAAATACTCACAAGCTTTTGCCACTCTAATATAGATTAATTAAAATTATACTTTTATCATTAAATTACTAAATCTATTAGCTATGAGATTGCAAACATTCAAATATTTTTCAATGTTTAAGGTGATGAAAATAGAGTGAGCGGTCATCTGGCTAAAATTTTATGCTAGTTAGTTAGTAATATATAGAATGAGATCTAAAAGAAAGAATGCTTCTAAGAGAAAATGATTACAGATTATAAGCAGTAATTAAATGATATAAATGGTGGGATGTTTCTAATCCTAGCTCAATAAAGTACTAATAATAATAGCTAAGAGGGAGGATTGACTGATTGAGATTTCTTATTATATTTTTTATTTCAATTTAAAATTTATAATAATAATACTATAATCTTTGAATAAACCTTATAATAATATGAGAATCATCTTTAATTTAGTAATAATTAATCATTCTTCTATAAAGTAATTAAAATAGTGTAGCTTTTTCTATTGTTCAGGAGAACTAACTATCTGTACCTAGAAATTTAGCTACATTATAAACGCAATTTTCCTTCCAATTTTCCTTATAATAAGAAAAATCAATCAATCATATAACAAACACCTCTTTTCATAGTATTTATTCCTGATAGTCATCCATCCATCCATCCCTTCCGTTATTACTATCTTCATTCATCATCAATCTTAAAATTCATTATCAATAAATATCATCCATCTTCTCTTGAAAAATCATCTTTATCTTCTTCATTTTCTCCTTATCATTCTTTTTATATTTTCTCATTTCTACATTACCTTGATGCTCTGCAACAGTAGGCTTTATCTCACAATTACCTTAATTATAAATATTTAATAAAATATTATTCTCTAATTCTTATTGATGATGTTATTAATGTCTAAAAGTTGGAGAAAACTTCAAGTTTGAAATAAAAAAATAAAATATATTTTTAGAAGATTCTATTTATTAAGATTACATACACATATTCTTTTTCAAGAATCTCCCATAAATTATCTTATTTACTCATTAAATTCATTAAACTCAGTACAACAATTCTTTATTTATTTGTTGTCAGCATATCTCAACATTAATTGATTGAATTATTAAATAATTCATCAAATCATTTTACTTATTCTTTACTTAATTTATTAATTATTACTTATTATTTTTAATGTTTTAAATTTAATCAATCTTTTCAAAATTCTCATTTTTATATTTTTAAGAAGAAAAAAAACAAATGTATTCATTGGTTTCTTTATAAGATAAAAATACTTTTCAGCTCTTAACAGATTCTTTTTATGACTTTTACTTTTTAATTATCTTTAATAAGTTTATGGACAAAAAAGTTGAATTAAAATGTAAGTAAACAACTAGGTATTTGAATTCTTCTATTATGTTGCATATTTTTGGGGTAAATCTAAACAAAAAAAATACTTGTTTAAAAGGTCAATCATTCATCATAATAATCATCATTACCATTTATCTTTTTCATTTAACTTGTATGATAAGCTAGCTAAAAAAATTTGAAAAATAATAAAAATATGGTGAATTAATTGTTAATAAGATTATTAAAAATGATAACTATTTTACTTTTTTTTAAATTTGATAATACCTCAAAAAATAATATTAAAAAAAATCTTTAGAAAAGCGAGGGAATCAGAAAGAAGGAAAGAAGAATCAAAATATTAAATTTTTAGACAATTAGACATAAGAAATAATAATCGCGGAGAAGAGATTAATTATTTAAAGAGAAATTAATTATTAATCTATAAATTATTTGTTAATTCGAAAACGAAACAAAATATATAGGAATGAATTCTAATTAAGGCTAATACTTAAATAATTAGTCTTCTCAATATTATTAGTAATATCATGGAATTGGAGGGTAAGATGTACATAACACATAGTAGGCACCTCCACCATAGTAAGGCACTGCAAATTATTATTAGTATATGGAGAGATAACAATAATCATAACAGCAATAGCAATACCCTTAAATACAATAATATCCACCTTAAACTCAGTAAACAACTCCAGTTCCTCAAGGATAAGCCTTACAAAATTCATAGATGTATCCATAGATTTATAATAGAGGCTAATAAATAAATGAAATACCTCCTTAATATGGAAGAGTGTAAGGAGTATAGCAATAATATCATTTACCTTAAGCTTAGCATTCAAATTAATAAATAATTAATAATGTTCCTTAATATTAGCATGGTTAATAAGCACCTTAGGCAGTAGTTCATCATTAAATACCACCTTAAATTTAAATATAGCATTAAAATTCATAATTAAGCTAGCAATAAATTTAGTAGCCTCCTATTCCTATAAGCCAGCATATTCCCCAAATTCCAAATCAGCAAATTGCAAATATAGGTACTAAATAATAAGTTTTACCAAATCAGATTCAACAGAATGCAAATGATAAACCAATTCCACTTCAAAAATAAGTTAGCTAAACTCAAAAAATAAATTAATAGTTTCCAATTTAAGCTTAATAGTAACTTGTTGGTAAAAATATTACAGGATAAAATAATTAAATAGGATAATAAGTACCTAACACTCCATAAATGATAAAACAATCTTCAAATATTCCTCCTTCTTAAGTAGGGAATACTTCTTAAGCCTCTATACAACAATAATAATAGAAATAGCTATAAATCCAACCTTAATTGCAATAAAATTCTTTGAATAAGCCAGCTAATAGCCAAGGTGTTTAATAAGGATAGCAACAGCAACAATAATTAGGCTTGTAGAAATAACCTTAGATTTTTACTTAATAGAATATATAAAAGCAACAAATATAGAATATTCAATAGCCACTTCAATAATCCCTTGGCTAAAAGCCAGTGGCACAATAGCAACCTATATCAGCTAACTTTTAATAATCATAATTATAGAAGCAACCTCCATAAATGTAAATCTAGCAATAAATCCAATAAGGACAATAGAAATAAGGATAATTATAAGCATAATAATTACCATAGCAATAAAAAATTATACCATAATAACAAAAAGCAGTAAATGATATCTAACAAGGGAATAAACCATAGCAATAATAGCAAAAGATGGTTGGATAGTTAATCTCATAGCCATAAGTAGTATAAGGAGGGCTACAATAGTAACCTCAGCACTAGTAGCTTTAATAAAAGAAGTAAGGTATTCCTACTTAGAATTCTTAACAATAATTTTAATTGGCTAATCAGTAATAGTAGCAATAACAGTAGGGTTAGAGAATAAATTAACCATAGTAATAATTAAAATAAGTTTAATAGTAGCAACCACAATAATTAGCGGCAACTGTTGGAAATTAAGGTTAGGGTTTATAAATGAAATAACCTTCTTAGCAATCTTATCCATCAAATCAATAATTATAAAAATAAGTGCCATAATAAATGTAATAAATACAACCAATTTAACCTCATCAAATACAATCACAGTAACATTAGCAACTATAATAAAATCCTCAGCAATAATAATAGCAATAACCAACTGGACCTAGATAATCTAGATTAGAATCGGGTGAGAATTTATTCTAATTTAACCCACAAAAGACTCCTTTCTTCTCCTAATCATCATTTTCTTAAAAGTAAGAAACTAAGCAATAAAATATAAAGAAGGGATAGTATTTTGATATAAAATAGTTCGACTCAGTCCTTGATAATAGAACTATGCCTAAGCTATTTAACTTGACTCCAGATAAAGCATAGGAAATAAACTAATAATTGCCTGAAGGTTTTTCTTTAGAAGTTTTCTACATCCATGATTTAAGATTCAATCCAAAAGTATATGGAGAAAGGGCTAACGATTATGGAGAAGCTCCGCAAAAGAAAATTAAAACTGAAGAAAACTCATTCCTTGTAAATAATATAATTTTATTTTTTAACTTATTTATCTTTGTCTGATGCAAATTAATATTGTAAAATTTATTTAATAGCAATTTAGTATTAGCCAACTTCCTTAGAATGCACCAATGAAGAGGGAATTAATTTAATTGATGAATATTAAGCCACCAGCTGGTGCTAATGCCGGATTGGTAACCCCAATGAAAAAGCAAACTCCAACACTATAAAATTTAACATAAAAAATTAGCTAAAATTCTACTCCATAAAAATCCATGACTGATTTTTCAGGAAATAAACTTTAATCTAATTCTCAACCCTCCTCTTAGATAAAACCACCTCAAGGTGTTAATAATTTATAAACTTAATAGAAATAAACTTCTTAATAGATTACATCTAATTAAAACTAATAAGCTCAATAAGTTAAATAAAATCCTGGGTAGTAATAGTAAGTGAATAATTTAGTAAAACCCTAATAGCAAATAGTAAAACCTTTACAATAATAATAAGGTTAACAATAACCTCTTAATTAATAAGGATAGTAATAACAAAAATCTAATACATAATAAATAAATCCTCAAATTTAATAAGGTTAACAACAACTACCTTAAAGTTAAGTAAAAACTCCTCTGAATATTGTGTAATAAGGATAATAAAATGTTTAAAAATAGATTAATCCATAGTAAAACATATAATAAAAACCTCCTTAAACTAATACTATTAACAATAATTAAGGTAATTAATAGTCATCTTAATAAAAAAATCCTTAGGGATAAAATCCTCAAGGTTAGCAATTACCAAAACCTAATCAAGAGTAATAATAAGGAGTAAAACCTAATTAATAATAATAGTAATAATAATAATAGAGATAAAATCAAGTTACTTAAAATTAAAAACCACAAATATAATAATAAGGCCAATTAAAAGGATAAAATGCAATTTAGTAAGGATAGAAAGTTTAATCATAGGGATAAATGCCTTTATAAAATCAAAATAAACCTCAATAAAATTAGTAATAATAACCATAAGATAGTTAACAACTCTAGTCTGGAAGCAAACCACCTCAGTAACAAAGGACGCCATAAAATTAGTAATAATAGAATTAAATTGGAAATAATTAACCTTAATAACAGTAAGCTTTAAAACAATAAAACCAACCATAAAATTAAAAATCTATTCAACCTCAATAAAGCAGTGAAGAGAAAAGTTAACCTTCTTCCTCATTTAAAATACAAATTCCTTTACCTCCTAATTCATAATAGTAGCAGAAATAGGCTCAATAATAATAAGCAAATATGACAAAATAAAACTAGTAATTAGCAGGAGGTCCTTAAATCTAAAGATAATTGTCATAGTAATCACTTTAAAATTAAAATTAAATTAATCAGCCTTAAGTAGGTTAACAAAACTTAAGCTTAACAAAATCATAGAGTCTTATTAATTAATAAGCTGTTAATCCCTAGCCATAAGTATTAGAAAAAAGTGGAGGCGGAATCAGTATTAAATTATCTATTCCACCTTAGATTTCTTAACAGCCTAATTAGTAGAAATAGCCTGAGTAACCAAGCAAAGTTGAGCCTACTTAAGCAGCCCCTCCTACAATAAATAGAGTAAACTCTTCTTAAGGTGTAAATGCAACTATTCATCAATAGAAATAACAATAACAGCAACAATAGCCAAATAAATAATAATAAATATAAAAACCATTAGATAATTAATAAGCTACTTTAGCTCAACCATAAGAGTAAGTTATTGTTAATACAATAATAGAAAACTTTGATATCATTACATCAAAACCAATTTAGAAGGAATTACCCTCTCCTCAAATGTAAACACAAACAACAGCAACAACAGCAACAACAATTGCATAAAATAATAATAAAAATAATTAATAAAAAGCCAGCACAACTTCTTAAAAAGAATAATAAGAGCACTTAGTAAAGAATTCAACTGTTAATATTCCCAAAAAATCTGACATTCCACCAATTTTATAAAATACTCAATAGTAAACCAATGTAAATAAACAGAGTGCTCCAATTGTAAGTTCACTTCCTCCTATGCTTAGATAGTAAATAGATAACCAAAATAAAAATAATGTTGTAGAATAGACTACAAAAACATCCAATCTTTCTTAAGAATCTACTTCCCCTGCAGTTGAATAAAAGAAAGACTCAAGGATGGAAATTGAAGAGACTGTCTAAAAACCTACAAAATTGTAAGTTCCACCTATTATATAAGTAATTAAGCAGGAAGAGGATAGTGACTCTTCTAATAAAATGGAAATAGAAAAAATTAAATAAGAAGCCAATTAATCTTCTACTCTTTAAGCTCCTTTATAGACTACACAAAGTAGGACTAGATCAATAGATTTTCCTAAACCTTCATAACCAAATTCCTAGATTTTAATGTAAGTATCTAATGTTTCTAGCTCTTAAAATCTAAAAGAATAAATAATTAAAGGAGAAGATACAAAAATTAATATAAAAATACCTGAAATAAAATCTAGTACATCTTAAACTTCACTTGTATCACCAAAGAATGCTGAATCTAACTCACCTGCAAGTTAAGGATAAAATTCTTTTGTTATTAAATTACCAATTAAAAGGGAAGAGGATTAGAGTAAGTAAGAGGAACTTAATGAAATGGAAATAGAATAACCTTTAGATTAACCACCATATGATGATTAAGGAGTCGATGATAATTATAAATCTTCTAATTTGATGAACTTAGAAACACCATTTTTCTAAACAAAAATAGAACAATAAAATGATTAAAATGTAAATATAGAACCTTTCTAGGGTATGTAATAGCCTGTATCACCTTAACTATCAAGCTAAGTTGAGTCTGTGTAGAAAGGTTAGTCAGAAAATTCCCTAATAATAATGTTACCTACTACTTCCTAGCCAAAGATAGAAGCTGATTCTAATGTGATAACGCTTCCTGTCCCTTCTATTATATCCTCTACTTCTTTAAATTAAGAACCTAGCAGAATAGTTGAGAAAAGGAAGAAAATGGAAAAGAAAAATATATCTTAAGAAGATTAGAAAATTATGAATGATATTATTTATCGTCTTATGAAAAATAAGAACTCCGATCCTTTTAAAAGATTATCAGGTTTAGCTAAAAATGCAGATTACTTAAGAGTTGTGAAAGAACCTATGGATCTGTAAACAGTAGAATCTAACATAAAGAAAAAATATTATAGCAATATAGATGATATGGCTATAGATGTCTTTAAAATATTTACAAATGCTAAGCTCTACAATAAAGAAGAAACAGATATATATAAAAAGGCCGTAGAACTTGAAGAATACTTCAAAAAGAAATATTAAAAAAGTCCTCTAAGTAATGAAATTAATAACCTTCAAAAGAAGGTAGATAAGTTAGGTAAAGAACTTAAAGAATTTCACACATACGGAGGTAGATTCTTCTATAGAGAAAATAAAAAAATATAAAAATAAGCTTTCATGGAGAGATCAATGACTCTTGAAGAAAAGACTCAGCTAGCTAAGAATATAAGAAAGCTCCCAAAGGAATATTGGATAGGTATTTGGGAGATTATGACTGACAAATAATTCTGTGTTGCAGACAAATAAAAGATTGAATTTGATCTTGACACCACCACCCCAAAGCAATGTAGAAGATTAGAAAGATATGTAAAAGCAAAGCTAAATTCAATTCAAAAAGCTAGAGAAAAGAGGAATAAAAAAATAGAAAAGGTAAATAATTGTTTAGTCACAACTAAGAATTAATTCTAGTTTTTAAATTTCTGTTTAATTCAATATTTAATCAAATTATTTTAAATAGTCTCAAGGAAAAGTACCAAGTGAATACATAGATCCAGCTAAACTTGAAAAACTTGATACTGATTCATCATATATTACAGGTAAACTCTTAATTCATTTTTAAATACAAGAAAATAATTCATTCATTTATTATTAATATAATAAAAGAATCTGATGATTCTATGAAGGATCCAGATGAAGATGGAGGAGATTTCTGAAGTAAAACTAGATTAATATAAATTATTTAAAAGATTTGTTTTAATACAAGACAATAATTAATCAGCAAAACTAGATATTTATTATTAAAAACAAATTACTTAGTTAATCATTATTTTTGTAAATTATTTATCATATAAAATTTAATTATCCGCCTTCTCCTTCATTCATTCATTCATTCTTTAATTCGTTCATTCATTTGTTCTTTCCTTTAATCATTTATATCCTTAAACTTAAAATAAAGTATAATATAATTCTAAAAATAATACTATCATATCTGTTATTAATTCTTGATTGATCATTAGAATTATTGAAATAGAAGAATACCAAAATTTAATACCTATATTTTATAAAATTTATGTATTTTTATAGGCTTATAATCAGAATTTATAAATTAAGCAAGCCCTTTCTTTGTTAGTATAAAGTTTCTTAATTAATAAAATAATATCTATAGATAATCAACATTAAGTAAATAGCAAGTAGAAAATATTTATGAGTGAACCTTAGAATGACATAGTTCATAACACTTTAGAGCTGAAGAATATCTTTAACTTACTCAATCCTAATGCAGAGGGAGAAATAGAAATAAAATCGATAAATAACCTTATTTCATAGCTAGATAATTTGAAAATAAATAAAAACTAAGGTGGTATAAGTGGAAGTGGAGAAAATAATGAATAGTCTCCTCTAGCTAACTAAAACTCTATGAACGGAGACAGTAAAAATGATAAAAAGGCAAATTCTAATTAATAAAAGGGGCTGAGTTAATAAAGTCAGGCCACAAAGAATACAAATGATGCTTATCAAAAATAGGTAAGAGTTTTAATTAAAATAAAATATAGATTTCTTGTAGTAGAATTATAGATTTTATAAATATTTTAAAAAATAATCTAAGCATTATAATATTATTTAATCTATAGTAAGTAGCAAATTCAATATCTTCAACTACAGGACCATAAAAAAGCTCATAAAACGCTGCAGGCGGAGAAAAAGAATTTGTTGAAGTGGTAGAATTAAGATACTTTCCAAACAATAAAACATCACTTAATTTTAATGAATTTTGCACATATTTTAATGAATGCATGAACAACAAAGAACTTTAAGAAGATTTATTACATAGTTGCTTTAATTAATTTGATTTTTGCGAGTAAAATTATTTTTATATAAAATATCTTATTTTTTATTATTCTGTTTTAAATTTTGTTTATCTTTATACAATTAAAGGGAAGCTTTCATAAATTCAAAGAAAATTAAATCAATTTTTGAAATATTCAATGACAAAACCAACCAAGAAGAAATATAAAGTAATTTAAATTATTTTCATAGATTGATTGATTCGAATTAACTTTAGTATTTTCTGATGTTCAAAAAATATATAAATAAAGATGTCCTTAAGTTTTGTGGAGTTTCAAATGATAAGATGAGCTATGAAGAGTTCAAGCAATTCTTTGAAAAGAATTTATGAGATTAATTAATTATAATTTGTTGAAATGTGATGGATATTAATCTAATAGAAATATGGAAGTAATAAAATGAAAATTATATAGAAAATAATCTAATTTTAGATCGAAGTTTACTTAATAATTATATAAAAATACTAAATATTGTAATTTATTTTCATATTCTAATAAAGAGTTGATGAATGGATTGATAGATTGATTGATTGATATAATCTTTAATTTTAATCAATTCTATTAGCTTTAAATTAAATTTGTTACTACTAAAAATCTTTTAATACCTAATTCAATTATTTAAAAATAATTTTTTTCTTTCATTTTCTTAGTATTCATTTTAAGTTAATTAATATTCCTACTTCAAAAGAACCAGTATCTGATTTTATTATAAACAAAGGGGTCTATTAAAGAACTATTCAAAGAGATTATTTATCAAAAATACAATGGAAATAAGTAGAATAAAGAGCAAAAGAAATCCTTACAAATTAAAGATAAATTTATCTTAATTGAAATATAAAAAGATAATGAAAATTGTGTGTACATTAATTAATTAATAAGAAGGATATATCGAATCAATTTACTTAATTAATAATAAGAGGAGTAGAAATAAACCATCTAAGTCTAATTAGATATTACATTAATCAAAATTTTAATTTAGTAAAAAAAAAAAAACCAACTTCAAAAAATGAGAGATTTTAACAAAAAACAAAAGAAGCCTCTTTCAGAACATGAAAAATAGGTCCTCCTAAATAAGTAGAGAAAATAAAAAAAGCTTGAAAAAACCCGTTACCATGACGTCTAAAAGTTAATTGAAAGAACAAAGAAGGAAACACCTGCACCTGGTGTAAGTTTTTACCATATTAATTATCTATCTCAAGGATGAATAGTCGAATAGAATTATCCATTTATTTTGGAGATTATCTAAAATATTTCTAATAGCAATTAAAATTATATTTACAATCTCATTAAACTTTATAAATATAATAATAGGATTACCTTTATGATTACAAATTAGAAAAAGCTGAAGAAGAGAGATCTAAATTACCAGCTGATGAATTTAGAAAAAAATACAAGATTAACTTCAGTGATCTTCCTATTTCTAACAACACTATTATAGGTAATTACTTGTCATAATTAACAACAAAAAAAATAGATGTCACAGCCAGATAAAATGCTAATTACTTATGTTTGAAAATAATTATTAGGTTTACAAAAGAGAAAGTTTATAAAAATGACTGAAATCTAGAGATGTTCAATTCCACATATTTTAGCAGGAAGAGATATTTTGGCTGCATCAAAAACAGGTAGTGGTAAGACCCTCTCATATCTTATTCCTCTTGTAGAAAGATTATATGTTTAAAAATGGAATCCTATGGATGGTCTTGGTGCTATTGTCATCTTACCTACTAGAGAATTGGTAAGATTTTCTTAAATAATAAAAAATTTTAGCACAAAAGCAAACTTAAATATATTAGATTTAGTTGATATTATTATACTAATTGGTATTTATTAATTTATATAGGCTACTTAAGTTTTCGAAGTTTATAATTCATTTACTTAAAATCATGATTTATCAGTTGGTCTTATTATTGGTGGCAAGAATGTAAAATATGAGAAGGAAAATATGAAGGGAATGAATGTTTTAATTTGTACTCCTGGTAGACTTCTTTAACATATGGATGAGACTCCTGATTTTGATTGCTCTAATCTCTAAATGCTTATTCTTGATGAAGCC
Source organism: Tetrahymena borealis (assembly GCA_000260095.1). Taxonomy (NCBI): domain Eukaryota; phylum Ciliophora; class Oligohymenophorea; order Hymenostomatida; family Tetrahymenidae; genus Tetrahymena; species Tetrahymena borealis. The sequence goes on along the minus strand of JH651244.1, from coordinate 576,807 downwards.
GATCTTATTCTCGAATTAGGTTTCCAAGAAACTTTAAATGCTATTTTATATAATCTCCCTAAATCTCGTCAAACTATTTTATTTTCTGCTACTTTGAGCAAATCTATTCATGAATTGAGTAAACTATCTCTTAAAAACCCTGAACACATATTCTTGCATGATGTTAGAACTAAGGAAGATACTGACTCTAAAGGTGTTATTAATACTAGCATTAAGGTAAAGTCTAAATTTCAAAAATAGGAAAAAAATTTTAACAATAAAATATAAAAATAAGGATATTTATGAAGCACCTATTAAATTAACATAATATTACATGGAAGTAAATATCGAAGATAAGTTAAATATGCTTTTCTCTTTCTTGAGATCCCATAAAAAGAATAAAGTTCTTGTTTTCTTGAGTACTTGTAAATAAGTTCGTTTTGTTTATGAAGCATTTAGAAGACTTAAATTAGGACCTCCTATTTTTGAATTGCATGGCCGTCAAAAACAAGTAATATTTTTACTTAAATTACTGAAAAACATACTAATTTTTGTTTTTTATTAAAGTCTAAAAGATTAGCTATTTTCTTCACTTATGCTGAAAAAAAATTCGGTGTTCTATTTACTACAAATTTAGCTGCTAGAGGTTTAGATTTCCCTTCAGTAGAATGGATTGTTTAAGTTGACTGTCCCGAAGATACAGTTACTTACGTTCACAGAGTTGGTAGAACTGCTCGTTTCAAAAACGATGGTAACTCTATCTTAATGGTTCTTCCCTCAGAAATTAAAATGATTGAAAAGCTAAAAGAAAAGAAGATGAATATTAATAAATTAAAAGCTAATCCTGAACATTAACTTAGTATAACTAATTCTTTATAATCATACCTCATTGAAAATGTTGATTTAAAGTACTTGGCTCAAAGAGCTTTTATTTCTTATGTCCGTAGCATTCATTTTGCTTAAGATAAAGAAGTATTTGATGTAAATAAGCTCGATCTTAATGGTCTTTCTGAAAGTTTAGGTTTAATTCAAACTCCAGTCATTAACATTAAGGGTTTAAAGTAAGAAGATAGTGATGATGAAAACGAAGATAGTGATCAAGAATAAAATTAAGAAGATGAAGTTATAACAAAGAAATAAGATAAATTATCTAAGTTAAAGGAAAAGATTAAAAAATTAAAGGAAGAAAAAGCTCGTAAAAGATTAGGTTTACCTCCTGTTGAGGAAGAAGAATAGGTTTAAGAAGAAAAACCAAAGGAAAAGAAGGAAAAGAAATCCAAAAAAGTTGCTGAGGAAATGGAAATTGAAGAGGAAAAACCTAAGGATAAGAAAAAGAAGAAAAGTGTAGAAATTTAAGAAGAAAAGGAGGATAGTGGAAGTGAAGAAGATAAAAAAAGTCATTAAAAATCTCTAAATGTAAAGCATGAAAAGTTAGTTAAAAGAAAGAATTAAGATGTTTTCAGTGAAAACTATAAAAAATTAAGAGTTGAAAAGGAGGACAGTGATGGAGATGATTTCTTAGTAAAGAAAAAGAATAAAAATGAGGAATTAGAATAAAGCAACTATAAAGTTAATACACTTAGAGTAAGTAAAAATCAATTAAAAAAGATTAAAGATGATGGACATTTTGGTGGTGCTAATATAACTTACTTTACTGAAGATGGTAATTTATTAAACTTTAATAATTATTTCTTAAATTTAAAAATAAGCTAATCAATGAATTTTAATTAATTTAGGCTAAAAACTTACTATGGATGAAATGAGATTATAAAAGTATAAACAAAACGAAAAGGAAATGTTAGATAATGAAGAAGATTTAGTTAGAAAATATGCCTTAAAGCACGAATAAAATAGAGAAATGGATAAAGCTAGAGAAAAGTCAAGAATTGTTGATAAGAGAGAAAAGAGAAAGATGAAAGAATATGAAAAGAATTCTGATATTATATAAAAAAGTTAAGCTGAAGCAATTCTCGGAGATGAGAGCATTGATGAGGAATATGATGATGAAGAGTAAGATTATTCTTAATCAGTTGAAGAACAAATTGAATCTGAATCTGAAGAAGAAGTTGCTGTTGTAAAAAAATAAAAGAAAATTAAGAAAGAAAAGAAACATAAAAAATGAATATTTCAATGATTAATTTTTGTTTATATTTGATTGTGTATTCACTTTTTAAATACGGTTAATTATTATTTCTATTCTCTCTCTCACACACACTCATACGCATCTTTCCAAATAATATCATTTTAAATTTTCTGAGATGAATGAATACTTTTAACATATAGTATTTACTTTCTCTAAAAGAATCTAAAATACATTGATAGATAAGCAAGAAACTTTACCAAATTATATTTAAATAATCTATCAATCTAACTTTTTTATGAAGTTTTTCATATTTTTAAGAAATTAAATTAATTTTAAGTCTAAAAAATTGTATTTACTTAAAATAAAAAAATATATACTAATGAAGAAAATGAATTAATTAATTTATATTTTATAGTTTCTCTCTACTTATTTCAAAAGTTATGGAGGATTAGACAGATAACCACAGGAGTATTTATTTATTTCAAGACATTCTAATTTGATAATCACCGTTTTATGTAATGTAACGAACCCATGGAAGAGCATGATACCCACTCTTTTCTTGAATTTTAAGATATCTAACTTAGAATCCACTAACAGTGTAATAAGGAATTTCAAAGTTAATACTAATAGGTTGTTTTTGGAACTTTTCTCTGTTAGGAGAAGCAACAGTAGGTAAATGGAATGAGGCGGTCATCATATATTCTCTTTATCCAGGGAATTACTTAAAGGTCCATCCCATTGCTTCTTTATCAGGAACGTATTGAACAATACCATAAGCAGCCTTGAAGCTAGGAGTTTCAGCATCATCGGGAACAGGGATATAGATTTCAACGTTGTTAGCAGTTGATTTTTGTTTGAAATTACTCTTAACCTTAACAGTGAACTCAATTTTATTGGAATTGGCTTTTCTTTCAGGAATAACTTCAACAGAGAATAGAGGCTTAACCCTAACATCGAGACGATAAGAAGCTAATTCAAATTCACCATCAGGAGGGATAAATGAAATAACTCTATCATTTTCAAATTTAGATAATCTAACACAGGAATGGAATTTCATATCATCAAACTCAATAGCTCTGCTCTTAGAGGTACGGCCTTAAGCATCATAGAAAGCCTTATCATTGATACCTAATTTGATTAAAAATGAATAAGAATAAAAGAATAACAATAATTGCCAAAAAAATTGAAGTAAGTAAGTAAGAAGTTTATCATTTTAAAATTGTTTTCTTTAATGAACAGATTGAGAGTGGTATGGTATGGTGATTATTTTAATGTTCTTTAAAGAATTCTATTTAAGATCTATATCTTTGAAATTTTGAAATTATTACAAACGTATTTTATTAAATAATTTTTATATCAATCATTCTTATAATTGCTGACAAGATTATTTTTCAAAAGATTATTAAACAAATTATCTCTTAAAATACTACTATATAATTAGATTCCTTGCCTTTAAATCCCTTTCCGTCAGAGTTTAAACTCAACCTCTCTTATTTTAACTCTTTTTTCTCTTTTTAAAGTCTATTTTTAAACATTTTTCCCTATGATACCATTTTAAAAAACTGCACAAAAATAAAAAAAGAAACGTGTTTTTTAGAGATATCTATTTCTTTAACATCTTCTTACAAAATGAAGCAGAAGGAAAAATCAAATTAAACGGAATAATGAACTAATAATTACCTAATTTAAGCTCGGGCATACCAGTGAGGAAACAACGAACTCTAATATAACCTGCAATTTCTGATTTAATAACATTGCCTTAGTGAGAGACAAGCATATTCAATTTTTCAATTACATCCAAAAAGACTTCATTCTTCTTATAAACAATACCTTCGTTTCTCCAAGTTACTGCACCAGTGATTGCTCCAACCTAATTTTCGATAGATGAAGTTTATTTCTTAGGCTTCTTTTAATCTTTTCTTAATTCATGTGATTCTGTCTTAATGAATCCCTTTAAAATCTTGTTATCAGTAGTTTATGGATATCCATTATCCATCATTTCATCAAGCAATTCATAAATAATTACAAAATTATCACGTACTGATTCTTCTTCTAATTCCTTGAAGTAATCAACCAAAACTTGGATGAGTTGGTATAAGAAACTAAATACCATCATGCAATTGGTGTTCTTTCTAGAAACTGCAAGGAAAATAAGATTGTTATGATGCAAATAGAAGAAGGAGTGACCGTACTTATCACGCAAAATTGGCTTAACTGAGAATTCATCGTATTCAAGCAACTTTTTGTTGAAAATATCATGAATATTTATGGGCAAATCACCTTTATAGCATCTTGTAATGAGGACTCTGCCCTTATGATCTAAAATATAGATTGCTGATATACCAGTACTTATGCAGGATGACATTTTAGCTTTTTAAATTAATTTTTTATGATTTCTCTCTCTACTACTCTATTTACTTTATTTTCGAATTCACTATTCTTTCTCTTTTTGATTTTCAATCTACTTGTTAACCAAAATCAATATCTATCTATCTATTTATTTATTATATTTTTATTTAATTTTTACTTCATTTGTTTGGATTTTATTTTTCAAAAGTAAAATTTGCATTCTGAATATACATACACATACACACACTCAATCACTAACAAACAAGCGATCTTTAATTTCAATTTATTTTATAAGATTCCTTATATTAATAAGTTATTGTCATTATGGCTCTTCAGCCGTAATTGTTAGATACTTATGCTCAAATCCTCCAAATGTCACTCCAGTTTTAGAGCTGTTGATTTAATTTAATTTAAAAATTTTTAACATTATTTATACCTTCTGGCGAAATAAAAAATAAAAAATGATGAATAACTTGTATTAGAATATTAATTAAACATGGTATAAGTATACCTAATTTATTGTTAGTTTCTTGATTTATCCATTTTATTTAAATTTTCTTTTAATCTATTGCATAATACTTTAGGAAGGGTGTTAAAATAAGCTTTTAAACAAGGCATATGAATATATTAATCAATATAAAGATTTGGCCCTAATAAAATTTAAGATTGAGTGTATTAAATCTTAAAATAGTAAAGATAAACTTAATAAAATTAATTGAGTTTTTAACTGTTTATTGTTAAAATCAATTTTATTTTAGTAATTAATCATTATAAATCAAACTAATTTGTTTTCTTAAAAGGGATTTAAGGTAAAGAAAGATATTCAATCTTACATGATTCTTCATTTAATTATAATTATTTAAATTTGTTGAATATTAATTAATAATTTTAAAATTAATGAATTTTCATTTAAAATAAATTGAAGTAAAAAAGTAAATTTATGAAAAGAAAAAGCTAGATAAAAATCATTTATCTTTATTTAAATAATTATTAAAGCATTTTTTAATCAAAATTTTAATGTATTTAAATGTTAGTTCAACACTTATTCCAAGATTTTAGATTTAAAATGCTTTTTATATTATTTACAACAGGTCAATTTTATTTATCCTTGTGATTTTTATTTATAATATAATACACTTTATTTAAACCAATAGAATTACACATTTTATATTTTAATTCAATAAATACTATTTAATGCATTTGCAAGAGAGGTAATAAAATATGGAAGATGTAAACAATATTAAAAAAACTCTATTTGTGAATTCTTATAGATTTAATAGTTAAAAATTCAATATTTAATTGATATTATCTTTTAAGTTGCTTTAATCTAGTTCAGTATCTAAACATAATAAAATCTGATATGATTAAGTCCAATTTTTTTGGGTATAAGACATCTTAGACAGGTAGCTTACTGGTTTACTTCACTATCCAAAATCTTATTTTTTATACATACTTAATATTTCTAATTTTGGTACAAATGTAGAAAGTGTCTAAGTATTTTAGGAAATTATAATAACATTATTTTTCAAAAGTAATCAAATGAATTAATAAAAATTGATATTTTTGTGGCTTCTTAAAATTATTTAAAATTGATAGGATTATTTTTTCTCTAGTACGAACTATTAATTTATTTAATTTTATTTAACACTGACTTATGAGCTAAAATAATGAGTTTACTACTTTTTAGTTATAGTTGTTGTTCATCTAACGGAAGTTAAGAGCTGGTTAATATTATTATATAGTCAAATATGAAATAGATTGGTCCAATAATTAGATAGAAACTTAAATGCCTATTATATAATCAATTAAATTAATAATTTAAACTAATTTATTTCATTAAATAATTACATAAACATGATTCAAAAGATTAAAATAATCTTCTATTTCAATTTTATTTCTTTTAAATAAGTAATTTTTCGAAAAAATATACGATCAATTGATTTTTCGTTTAAGGTGACCAGCAATTAAATCCTTATAAATTTTCTTATACCAGTTTTACTGAAAAATAATATTGGAGAGGTAGGATTAATATCAAGTATTAGATTTCAGTATTAATTCTGGCTTTAAATTTTATTTTTTAAGGAGTAGGACTCTAATAAATATAGCCGGAAAAAGAAGAATAGATTTTAACAGATTATTTCTATATATTGATTTTTTAGATAATTCATTTTATTAACATAGGAGCAGTAATTCTAATTTATAGTGCTTGAATTATAAGCTATTATCTATAATCAGTTTTTATTCTTGAGACTTAATTATTGAGGTCTTAAGTTATAGAATTTTAGAAAGTAATTGCTTTAAATTTCATTAGGTCACTCTTTGTAAAAACGCATTTGAGTAATTAAATATGAAGTTATTTTCTAAAGATTCTCAAAGTTATTTTAATATTATATTTTTTAAAAATGAAATAGAAATAGAACTCATTCATGATTATGCTTTACAATTTACAAATTGAATTTTAAAATTCTACACTTATAAATAGAATATGGATAGTATTATAAATAGATATTCTTTAATTTTAAATAACTGCGTTTAAAGTAAAAATTAAAATAAGTTATTTGAGGAATGAGGGAATGTAAGTAAGTAATGTGAATTGACATTATAGATAGATAGAATATTAACAAGTATATTTTATAATAAGTTTTTTAAATATCAAACATACTAATATTGAATTGTATACAGCAGAGGAAAATTTGTTATAAAAGAAGAAGAGAAGAAGAAGAAGAGGATTTATATTAATTATTTTCAGAGTTTAAGCTAGTAATCTTTCTGAAGATTTTTCTAGATACCTAACTCAGTTACTTCATCCTAACTACAAAATATTTGTTTTTCTTAATCAATTTTTTCTTGCAAAAGAAGAAGTAACTTATTGTAATTTGAGGTAAGAAATGCTAAAATATTCTCAGATAGAACGAATAATATATGTTTTCAATTTATTTGGTTATGGCGAAGGTTGTTCAAGTGTACCTTATTTGATTTTATTTTAATATTAAAAAGTTACTAAAAACTTTTGGGTGATTATTTGACTGATTCTAATTGTATTTTATTTAGAAGGAATGGATAAGAATTATTTGAATGTAAATTATGATTAATTAAAATTATGATCAATAATTCATTAGATTTGAGTAGTCTTCTTTCAAAATATCTTTTCTGATATTATATATCGAAGACAGAAAAGATAGCTTATGAGGCACAAAAGAAACTTTTGTATCTTGCAAATAGAAAGAAACTTAAGGAGAAAATTGTAAGAATTTAGGAAGTAAATTATCCTTTTTATTGGTTATTATCATTATTTTTATTAGTATATTTGATAGATTAAGAGATTACATTTAAAGATTTATTTATTTCAGGAGGTAAGCTTATATAATAAGAGGGATTGATTGTTCAAAAATGTGAAAATGACAATAATAGATTGGATCATTCTCTTGTAATAAAATTTAAAGGAAAAATTGTAGAGTTCAATATATAACTCAAGCTAAATGTGATTATTCTCACATGTCGTCTCTGGTAGAGTAAGCCTTGCTAGAAGGTTAGTATTGATAGGTAGTCTTTTCATCATATGATTGAGGACTGTAGATCATACGATAATAACCGAGAAGCATATCGCGGTTATTCTACATCTTAGAGAGCATCTTTTCTACATTAGGGGGTTGCTTATAGCATATCTTTTTTAAGAGATACTTGTGTTATTCAACTATATCTTATAATTCAAGTTGAATTGCTTATTAAGTTTTCTCGTATTATTTGAATTCACTTTCAATGGCATAGTACTCATGTGTTTCCTTACTACGTTAAAGTTAACTAATAGCATCTTTAATTGTTTAATCATCTTGAATATGAGAAATTTCTTGATGCTAAAGCATGTAAGCTTTTTCGATGGCTTCATATATTTTTTCGCGCATTTACTTAAGCTTTTTGGATAAATCAGAGTATTATTTATTCAAATAGCTAGTTTGATAGTAAAAATCAGGTCTAGTTTTGTAAGATTTAGTGTTGTGACAGCCCATTTGTGGATATTTTAGATTGTTACTTTTATATTTATGGATATTTTTAGAATTGATATCAGATTTATATCTGTGATTGGAGGATTTGAGATATGGAGTTTTAGGAGGGAGGTTAATATTTTTGTTGTAGGTCTATGATAATCAAGGTGGTATTATTTTATCAATTCAAAAAGAAATGTGAGGAAGATTTTTCTTTTCGTGTATGCTGATATTATTTTTATAATAATTTACTTATATCAAATAAATTATTTAAGTTTTGAGATAAAAATTTTTTTTTTGAAGAATTTATTATTTTTTATTTATTTAATTATTATATCAACCAAGAAGGAATTTTGACTGGCAGTCTTTTAAATTTACTTGAAGTTTCTATCTTGGTTATGTCTATGATTACCCCTTGTCTTCTTATCTCTAATCAAATTTTGATTTAAATTGAAACATCAAAATAATTAATCAAATGTAATTTTATATGCTGAAAAATTTCTTAGGATAATCTATTTATCCTTTGCTTTTATTTAAAGTGGGGAGGATAAGTTTGAAAGATAAAAGAATATTTGTTCCTAACATCTGACAATTTCAGGTAGTATTTTTAACTAATTAATTGAGATTCCTGAGTTAAAATATTACAATGCTTTTCAGTTTAAAAAATATTCAGCATCTAACTCTATTATTTATAATTAGTCAACATCTGCTATTAATACGCTCACTCTCCCTTTATAAGCATTCTCGAAAAGAAAAAATATAGTCTAATATCTATTTTATAGTTCTCAGAAACTATTATTCCACCTTTAATTTCTTTTTAGTTGTTGATAACTATTGATGGGCTGATTAATTTATCAATTTTAGCTAGTTATCTGTCATTCCATTTATTTAGGATAATGAGTTTTAATCCAGTGATTATAAGGTATAATGAGGAATAAAGATAAAATTATTAATTAAAACTAACCCATTCCCTTTAACGAATAGCATTAACTTGCTTTATTAAGTTAAAATCTTGGAAGTTCTCCTCCTTGAAAATTGAATTGGAAAGTAAAAGTGAATACAAAAGAAATAACAACCCATCCCTTGAAAGTAAAAATATTTGAGTTCAAATACTTGTTTTGCCTAGACTTTTTTCTATAAGTTGCTTGAATTGTGTAGATACATAAATATTTTTTCTTACTATATAAACTTACTGAATGAACTATCCCTCTATTTTTTGAAATAAAAATAGATAAACTGCTTTCTGACAATTTCTATTGTGATAGCTAAATCATTCTTTACTAATTGAATTTAGAATAATTTTTAGGTAAATAAGTAAAAAATTACAAGGAGTTATTTGGGATTGTTGCTTGTTAAAAATTGAATATATTTAAAAATCACCAAGCTATATAATTCTATGAGTCTTTTTCCTTTAGATTATTTTTATTCTATCTATCATGACATTAATATGAGCACATTTCTAATTTTTCAAGTAGAATTTTATCATACATAGATTATTTAGTCCTAATTTAATTTTTGAAAGATGAATATTTGCAATTTATTTTTTATCTAGTTTTTGATTTTCATAAAATCTATCCAATTTTGAATGAACAGCGTTAGTCATAAATGATTAATCATTTCCTATGATTTTGTTGATAATGAGTGGAAATACTGGTATTAATTTGATAATGAGTGCTTTAAGTCTGTAATAATAAATTCAAAGTATGATCTAACGCTTCGTTTTTAGAATCTAGTCTAAACTAAATTCGCTAAAAGAGAGATACTTTGTTAAATATCGAATTTATAGTCTATTTTAAGTTAAAAATTGAAATTTAATATAAAAAATAGAAGGATGCAGCCAGTGCATGCAGTCTATTTTAATATTTATTTGCATTGAAAATAGATTGGCTATATTCTCATAAATCTTTTTATTAATCTTAAACTATAATTTATATTTCTAATTTACATTTATTATAGAAAAATATTTTATTTTTCTATAATTTAAGCACAATTAAAAAATGTTTTAAAATAACGCCATACAATTTCTCTACTTTATTATTTGATTTTTCACCTCATTTATTATCACAATTAATTCTTCAATAATTACTTATCAATTATTTAAAGTATTTATTTAAATACACTTTTTAGTTAACAATATTAGTGTATATGTATGTGTACCCAAAACAACAACAATAACAACAAGACCTCAAAAAAGAAATTCACTCTTTTCAATTAAAATATTTAATTTATTTTCATTAATTGATCATTCTAAGGTTTGTGGAAACAAAACAATCAAACATTAAATTTCAATTTGAAATTTTAAATACAAAATCTTTAAATAATAAAATTAATCATTTGCGCAACAATTTGATAAAAGGAGTCTAGCAATTTAATATCACTGTTTTTGCTATAATATAAAGGAATTGACTTCTTTCTGCTGCTTCTGAGCCAAAATAAACTAATAATTAGTGTCTGAAAACACTAAAAGGAAAAAAACAGTAATCTTAGAAATAATCAACAGAATAAATGAGCAAAAGTGGAGTCAACAAATCTTAATTTACAAATTTATTGTAATAAAATTTTTTGTAGCTTTCTTCTAAATGAGTACGATTGTTTAAGATATAAAATTATATTTTAAAAATAGGTATTTATTAATGACTAATGATTAGTAATTCAAGAAGGCCTGCTAGCAACTTGATATTAGTGCGTTATTGTAATCAATTTTTGTTGTTGTTGAACTGTTCATATCTTTTTAATTGCCAAAAATAGATTGTAAGTAACAAATATTTTAATTTGAATAAAGGGTAGAGGTAACTTAGTAGAATATGAAAGAAAATCTCTCCTTGAAAAATTTAGGAAATCTTTGTTAGATTTTGGCTACTGGGATCTATATGAAGTATTCTTTTATTAACAGTAATTATTCAACTATATTAAAAAAATAGTAGGATTTATTTCAAATCTTACTTACATTCATATATATTACCTAGATTAAATTTAATCGTATTAATACTACTTATAGGCTCTTTAAAAGATAAGATTAGGCTATTTTCTCAAACTATTTTAGCAAATACAGGCACTAAAGATAGATAATCCAATATTCGTACTACCAATCAAAAAACAAGAAGAAAAAATATGTTTACCACAGCTACTACTGCTAAAAGAAGAGGATAGTCTACTGCAACAGGTCCATTTATACCAGACCTTCTTTAAACAGTAAATCCTATTTTAATGTAAAGTATAAATAACATGGAGAATTCTTTTGGGTAGCGTCAACAACCTAGCTACCTTCTTCCAAATGATATGAGCTTAACATATCTTCTTTAGAACCCTCTTGTTCATCCAGGATAAGCTATAAATGAAATACATTCCCATGATAAGAGCAGTGAAAACTCATAGAAAATTAATTTAATGATGGAATAGGAACTTTTTCCATAAAGAGATATAAAAGAAAATTTACTTGGAGATATATAGATTATTTTTAATTCTGAGGAGAATAATCCATACTCTGAGAATGGGTCTTCCTTCCCAAGTGATATCTAGTTTTAAGCTATTGAGGATAGAGAGAACAAATGGGATTCTGTTTCTTATTAAAGTAAAACTAAAAATAATTTATCTAGACGTAAAGAAATTTTGTCAGAAATAATGGATAATGGATTTATAGATGAACCAATTGACGAAGCTACAGCTGAGATGAATTTAGATTAGTTTGAGATGTAATAAAGAGAAGATTTATTAAGATTTTAAAAGTAATCTACAAGAAAGATATAAAGCGAATTACAAAATATTAATGAAAATTACTTTGCCCAGCTATAAAATTCTACTTTGAAAGATCGAAAGATATACAAAATTAAATTACCTCAGGACGCTTCAGGCAATTAAGATTAGCAAAATAATTGTTGGTTTGATAACAAAGGCACGGATGGTGGCAAGAATATAAGACAAAGAGGATAAAAAAGAAGAAGGATGAGAAATTCTCACAAGAAGGACAAAACAAAAATTATATTAGACACATCTATTGATTAAAAGTTAAATTGTTCGCTGAATAGCTTTTCAGGGAATATTACTAATACATCATAGGATAGCATAGATAATTTAAGCAATGTTAAACTGCTATAAGGCAGTTAAGAAGAATACTAGTTCTCGAAATTAAAAAATAATCAATTAAATGCCTAACATAAGTAAGATTAAAATTTATTAATTAATAAAAAATAACATATTTGCAAAGAGCTTGAAAGCATTGTTAATTTCTATTCAGCCTCTCCATTAAATCTTAATGAACTTTAATTTTTACCTCAAAGTGATTTTATCTAGTAAGATAATTTCACATCAAATTCTGCAATTCACCCCTTGGCCTAACTTGATTTAATAAAAAACGCTTTGGATGACATAGGATACACCAAAGAAAGCAATAACAAAAATACCCACCCAAATACAATTAAACTTTAAAATTAGATTTACACAACCAATCTAAAAAAAGACAAAAGTTTAAATAGTTCATTTAGTTATTCTAATAAGCAATAAAGTAGCGAATATTCCTCTTAAATTGGCATGGTAATGCACGAAATTTAATTTAACAGTGAGAAGTAACTGATCTCAGATGATTATCAATAAGTTTTTTCAAATTAAGGTTTATTTACTGCTAGAAAGGATTAGGAATCTTAATCTAACCACTCAAAATAAGATTAATTGTCGTAGCATTCATAGTAAAATAAAGAAATTTAATTTAATGACAATATAAATGCGTAATCTTCATAGAAAGGGCAGTTTCATTAAGGAATTTATATGAGTGAAAATAAAAAAAATTAAATGATATCATATATACCAGAATTAAATTAAATTCTAGATCCAATTATAGAAGGTTAAACAAGTCTAATGATGTTTTAAGCTCCGCAAGATAAAACATCTTTTACTTAGGAAGAATTTGTAGCTAGCCCTATTTATTCTTAGGATAACATAGCTGAAATTAATTCGGTGTAAACAGTCCACAGCCTCTAAAATCATGACCGTGTTTTGTCGAAAGAAGCAACCTAATTATTAAAGTATTTTTAAAATTAAAGAAAAACTTAATTTTAAGTTATAATTTTTTTTATAGAACGATTGTCCAAAAGATGAAAGAAAAGAAGTAAAGTAAATTAGAACTCGAGAAGAATTTTCTTGGGGACTATTAAATGAAGTCAATGATTTTTTACAATCTTCTAAGCTTGAAAGCGGCTAATTAAATTGAATTATTTCAAAGAGATGCACTATGTTTCTCTCCTATAGAGATTTCTATCATAGAAAGGAATGTTTGATTGTCCTAAAAAGTAGCAAGATTTGAATTAATTAATTACCACATATTCAAATTACCGCTTTGAGAAAAAAACAATATTATAAGCTTGAATTATATATTAAGAATAATTATAGTAACTTCTTTAAAAATCAAAAATGATATCATTAAGAAACTTATGAAATCAAATTTATTAATCAGAGCTTCTTTACTCCTGAATTTTTTATTTAGGTTCTTAATCATTTATCCCAAATTGATGAATCTATGAATTTTAGTAATATTTTAGCGATTGAGTCTAAAAATACTTGAATTGTCAAACTGAGAAATGTTTAATTATCACTCAAATTTACAATTCTAAAAAGTAAACCATTAAGATAAATGAGTTATGTTTATTTATCATCACATTAATTTACAAATCTGAAAAGTAGACCATTAAAGATAAGCTCATCTATTGTAAGTATTAATTATAATATCATACTAAATTTGTGTTTAATAAATACTCTTTATAATTTTCCTGACTACCTAACTTATTTGTAAATAAATATATCCATTTTTACTGTATAATAATCTAAATATTATTGATTTTATTTATTATTTTCCAACCGATATTCTTCTTTCATTTTTCATTTTTCAATTGATTCTTTTAAATCAACTTCAAAACTAATTTGAAAAATTTAATAAAATTATCAAATATAATTAATAATGAATAAGTAAACTTTGTTTACATCAAAATCTTTAAGAATTTTATTTATTTCAATCCATTTTGTTTTTATTAGTGTTAATAAATAATTATTTTAAATATTATGAAAAATTACATATTTCAAACTGTTAATTCAAACTATTTATTAAAAATTTACAAATAATTATCTAAATTAAAGAAAATCTCTTTTTTATTTTTTTGGAAAATAAATTACAATAAATAAACCTTTTTATTTAGATATTAATTCTAATAAAAATTGTGTTATCTACTCTGAAAAGAAATATAATTGTACAAAATAATTTAATAATTCACTCTAAATTTATATTTTTATTAAAATTTTACTAAATTTTACTAATAAACTGAAAGTATTTTTTTAATTCAATTTATTAGAATCTACTTTTTCTTTTTTATTCTTTTGAAATGTATTTTTTTATAGCTAAAAGAAAATCATTGTAAATACTTAAATAAAAGAAAAGATTTTTATGTATCATTAAGTATAGAAAGCCGAATTGTCATTGAAATTAGCTTAAATTAATTGAGGATTTATTTCTCATTGGTATTAAAAATATTAAATAAATCAGTTTTAGCCATAATTTTATGAATTTTTAATTAATGTATTACAATAAAATAAAAATTTAGTAAAATACGAATAACGAAAGATTATTGATATCTTTTACTATATAGTAAATGTTACTTGTAGATATATCTCTGTATTAAAAAAAATTATCTATTTTAAGCATTAGGTTTAAGGAGAACTTCATTTAGAAACCATAAAAGCAATATTGAAAGCCTCAATTATAATTCTGATAATTCAATCAGAAAATAATGATTAATTATTTCGCAAAACTGTATTTATTATAATTATAACAAAGTAAAAAAATCTAAAAATCACTGAATACTATTAATAAAACTATTAGCAAAAATAATAAATTATAAATGAGTGAAGAGGATCCAAAGATTTAAGATAAAAACGCAAAAGAAAAGGTTTCAAACTTTTTCATGCAGGCACCAACGAGCATTAGAAAAACTATGAATGAAAACAATTCAACATTTTGGGTATAATATATATCCTTTCTATTTACAATTTATTTTATATAACAATTATTAATTCCTATTTTATTTTTTAAGACTAAGCTCGAAGAGAAAGCAAAATAGAAGAAAGAAAATGGTTAGTAAGAAGTATCAAAAGAGAAAATTTAAGATGATAAAGAAAATTAAAAGCCACCATCTACAGAGGATATTAAACTTTAACCAATATCTGAAGAAAAAGATTAAAAAAAAGACTTAAATTAAAATTAAAATGGAGATCATTAAAAATAAGATTTAAGGAAAATAGATTAAGTGAAAAATTTCTTTACTTAATCTACCACAGCTGCTGTTTCTTAAAAGGCTAGTAACTCTTATGACCAAATGTTAACGGTAATTAGATTTATGCTACTATTTATATTTATGCATATAGATTTAATAAACTACTAAATATTAAATGTTAAAAGTCGATTAGAAAAAAATAAGAAGAGCATAAATAGAAGTAATAACAGAAAGAACAAATAAATTCAGATGTTTTGAAAGCAGCTGAGGGATTATAGAAAGATATAGAATAGAAAAATACAGAAAAGGAAAATTCTAATAAAAACAAGTATTTCTTCTAAAATTTACAATCAAATTGTATCTTTTTAATTAACATATAATAGGACAGAATAATAACCATCTCCTAAAGAAGATTTAGTTTAACAAAATTATAAGTAGCCTGACGGAGAAACAACTAACAAATCAAATGAATAAAATTAGAAAGAATCTTCAAAAGAGAGTTAATCTAATATCTAATCATAGTCAGAATTAAAAGTTGTATCTTCAGAACCCAAAAAAAGGTAGGTTGAGAAGCTAGCTTACTTTTTCACAAATTCGACTTCAGCAGTAAGTATGCAGGCATCTTAAAAATATCAGAATTTTAAAGATAAAATAAAAGAGAAGTAATAGAAAAAGCATGAAGATTCTGAAATAGATAGATCATTCTAATAAATGGTGAAAGAAGAAGAGAGTGGAGAAAAGAAGAAAGAGAGAAGTGACTCTTATGAAAAATCAAAACTTGTTAGTAAAATTCTTCCTCACAATCATCATTACTAAGAAGAAATAATGAAAGAGTAAAGAAAATAATCTAATCAAAATGATAGCTTTGAAAATGATTAGTACAAAGAGGATTCTAAATATGAGAATTATTCTGTGCGTAAAGGATCCTAAAAAAATGAAAAAATTGGTAGAAACCATTCTAAAAGTCCTGTCTCATAGAAGTATACTTTAAAGAGAAAGATATCAGAATAAAATTAAAAAAATTAAAAATAAAATTAAAACCACAATGTAACTCAAGCTGAATATAAGATTTACTATGTTCTTATTAATGTCTTTTATCAAAAAGGAATCTAATTAGTAGTAAGGGCATGTTTATGTAAGGTAATTTGTTGAGAAAGAATTTGACAAAGAAGAAAAGCTTAGAGAAGCTGCTCGTAAAAAAAGAGAACTTGAACTTCAATTACTATAAGTTAATCAAGAATTGATCCACTTACGTAAAGATTTAGGAAATGAAGATAGATGTAAAATTAATATTGCTTTAATAAACAAATTTAAAGATAAAAATTTAGATAATATTAATTATAAATATTTCTCATAACTAATAGCTCCATAAAGTAATCAGGTTATTATTAAAAAGGGTAAAATTATACCACCTATTAAAGAACATAACTAAGTCAAAGCTATGATATAAATCTCCGATGATAAGAAAGCTCTGGAAGATGCTATGAGCTTGGTTAGAAGAATGCAATAAGAAAGAAAGCTAAAAGAGTAATAGTCTCAGTAAAGAATGAAACAACACTAAGAGAAATTCTAAAACAAGTAATTAATTTAGGAAATAATTACAAACTAATACACAGAATTAAATAATAAATTAGGATTTAATAATTTAAGGACGATGATTAGGAATACTTTTAACAAAAAGAATTATAAAAGAAAAATGCCGTTTTGACGAGAATGTAAGAGTATGAACTAAAAAAGATAGAAGGGATTAAATTACAGAATGCTTCTAAGCAGTTCATTAAGGAATTGACTAACCAAGGACCAAAGGATGGAAAAATTTCAGAACATTATAAAAGTAATATCTATGAAATATAAAAGGAAATAGATTCCAATATATCTTAAGTGAGGTATTCAAAGATTTAGACTCCTTTGCTTGAATAAAAGAAATAGAATTTACAAAACGCAAGAAATATTGAAGAATATCGTAAAACAGATGGGGATGAAGATTTCAATGATAGATAAGCATATGATGAATAATAATATAATAACTTGGAGGAAGGAAGTAAATATGAATCATATTAAAGATCTACTGGAAAGAGGTCAGATAGTACCTAAATAAAATACAATAACTCCATGCAAAGTTCTTTACCTTTGTAAAAAGGTAAAAAGGATTATGGCTCAATCTTTACTAAAAGAGTTATTGCTCATGATTAGCAAATAAAATAATAAGATAGAATATTAAGTGAAGAGAAAAAGTAACTTTATGAAAAGAGAGTGAACTATGCTAAGATAGTTAAGCAAAAATACACTCCAAAAATAATTGTTGATAATTATAACTTCTATCAAGATGCTATTTTCCTAAAATAAAAGATGAAAGTTTCTGATCAAATGAATAAAGATTACTACCGTCCTGAATAACAATAGCCCTTAAGGGCATCATAACCATCAGATGAATATCGTAAATACTCTTAAGAGCCTAACAATTACATAGAAGCTAATAGGGCTTGGAAAGTGCACAATAAGATTATCCTTAATCATGAATACCCTCAATCTGAATAAATAAAAAAATTATAATATTGAAGTAAGTAATCTGTTAAATTAGAGTATATTCTTTGATGTTTTTCCATTATAATATTATGAAATTCCTATCCATTTTATTTATATTCTAATAGACATCATTATTAATTTTTATATTCTGTTTGATATTAATTAAATTTATCGTTTTCAATAACCTAACTCAGTTGCTGATTTTAATTAATAACAATTCTACTAAAGATAAAAATTTTTAACATATTACAAAATATTTTTCTAAAACCTTCTTAGAATCAATTATTTTATGTGCAAAATATAAAATGAAATTGTTTACTTTAAAAACACTAAGTACTCACTTACTCTCCTTTTAAATGAAATAAAGAATTATCCAATTTAAATTAGGGATATCTTTTTAGGATTATCTGCTTACAGGATTTACATAAATGGTAAAGCATATCTGTCAAAAACCACCTAAAAAACTAAAATAATAGTCTTAAAATCGAGTAATAAAAGAGTTAGGAAAGAAATCTTAAAAATATACCTGCCAAGTGAATGAGTTTTAATTAAAAAATTCTAAGTAATCAAAGTAATACATATATAATATAAAATCAAATATAGTAAATATACTTAAAAAGAATTCTAAATACCTCTCAAAAATGTAAGTAGATTAAGGTTTATATTCTAGAGCTTTTAGCGTTTCTAGATCAGATTCCTCTCAAAATAGAAGTAGAAATCTTAGTGTTGAATTAAATAATGTAATTAGCACTGTAGATGCCATTTTTATTAAACAAAAATTCGAAACATTGGAAGTTATTACTTAATTTGAAACAGAGAATGCATACTTTATTTATAAAGCAGATCCTGAATCATAAGAATCTTAAAACTTGATACTAACTGCTTATGAAAAATCTAACATGTTTGTAAGAAATATGCTTCCAGAAAACAGTCGCTCATTTTCAATGGAGCTTAAAGATACTACAACAGGAGCAAGTTTAGTCAATATATAACGTCCTTTTAAGTGTACTTGCTTATGTTGGGCTCGTCCGGTCATGATGGTTTATGATTATGTGAATAACGAAGATTTAATAGGTACAATCACTACACCTTTGAGCTGCTGTTAAGATTATAGATTCATTATCAAAGACTAAGAGGATAATGTTCTTTTCACTATTGTTGGAGATTGTTGTTAATGCGCTATATGGTGTAATAATCTACCTTGCAATAGATGCTAAACATCTACATTTATTATTAGAGATTATGAAGGAGTAGATGTAGGATTTCTATAAAAAAAGAGTTCAGGTTTCTTTAAATCTCTTGTAAGTGATTGTGATAACTATTTCATAAAATTTCCTTATGGCGCTCCTCCATCTCATAAATATTTACTAATAGTAGGGGCAATTTTTATAGATTACTGGCTTTTCGAAGGAAAAAAATCTTTAAATTAAAGATAATGATAATCGTGAAGGGAAGTTGTTAGCATTATATAAAAATGATTTAAATGAGTTATTATCATTTAATTGTTAAAATAATTAATTAAATATTGACTAAAAATAAGCAAGTAATACTTTAAAATGTAATTCCATTTATAAACAATAATGAAATATTAAAAGATATTGATAAATTAAATTTATTTTCTTATTTCTATGTTAATTTAAGCCAAGCTTAAGTGTAAATAAGACATTTTAATGCAAGTCTTTTAACAATATTTAGATACTTTTGATTAGAATATATTATATCAATTAAATAAAATATCCTCTTGGGTATTCTAATCTTAATCAAACCTTTCCTTAAAAGATAAAGTAGACAGTATTAAAAATTTTTTTCAGGATTGCAGAACAAGTCATCAATCTCAATGAAGAGTATGGACGCGAGTTGTCATCAATCGATTAATTGGGTTTTAATTTAACATAGATATAGATAGAAATTAATTTGTTTATAAATTTTAATCAAAATCTTTTGTATTTCAATAAATTGAAGCGCAATTAATTATGGGTTTTTCTAAATTAATAAATTAATTAATAACCAATCTCTTCTACAAATCAAATCTAAGCCTTTTTGAAGTAAAAACTTAAAATATTTTATTTTAAATTTGAAGAAACATTAAAAAGAAGAGAGTTTTTAGAGGAGAAATGAAAAAAAATCAGGGAAGCAGAATTATTTTCACCAATCTCCGAAGAGTATGATCTTAAATTTTCATCAAAAGATTGATTATGATATTTGTTATTTTATATTTTAGATACATGCATACATATAAGTATCAGTTTACTTAACTTCTTGTATACTTATTTATTAATCAGTATCAAAATATACTTTTATTATTTATGGGTTTAATTAAATATTTGATTAATTCTTACTTCCATGCTTGATTGCTTGCTTGTTGTAAATATTTGAATTCAAAACTTTAAAATTTACGGCATATTAGCAGCCATTGAGAATTTCTTTTTTTATTCATTAAAATTAATTATTTTAATTATCATTTCATTATTTTATACTTTTTACTTACTTTTATATATATTTTGATGTAATTCATACAATAAATTCTTTTAAAAAACTATCATATTATGAAAATTAAAAATATTAATAGTTAAATAGCTACTGACAATACTTAAAATGAGCTCGCTTATTTTGTATTATCATTACTTTAGCTTAATTTAAAAGACATTACATTTTCAGACCTACTTTGACCTTTAGGCTTTATTGAGATAACTGAGCCTACTTAAGAATTTTTGGGCAATACGAATCCAGATTATGGATTAATTTAAATACTGAAAAGTTATCCATTTGATAACACTAAATCATATAGATTTTTTGAATTCTATTTTTAAATGTATCTAATGAAATATGTTTGCTATTATTATTTCTACATATTTAAGGAGTATGCGATTAGATTGTAATTCTAAATACTATTTTTGTTTTCATAAATATTTGCTACTAAATTATTATTAGTATCAATACCTACTAACAAAGTATAGTCTTCACATTTATAACCTTTAAGTACAGTTTAGAGAGAGTCCTTATAAAAGAAAGTCTAAACATTAGATATCTATAAAATGTTATTCTCAAGTTAAAACATAATTTCATAAGTTAATGAGTCAGAGAATGTAATTCTAAATAACTAATCACCATATTGTTCGATATTGCTTATAGTATCTTGAGTGTTAACATAATGTCCTTAATCTTTTAATAAATCCTTTAAGTTAAAAATGACTGTATTTGTTATCCTTTTCTCTTTAGTCAAGTAATTAAGATTGATCTATCCTAGAATCATGAAATTCAGTGAAATATTATATTTATTTATCGTATTTATGCTAATTATGGTGTTTTGTGATACATCTATATAATTAAGACTGACTGTTTGACTATCTACTTCAACTACATCATATTAAATCTATCTATTAACACAAAATAATCTAATAACTCCATTTTAAGTTGCTAATCTCATAACTTGATCAATTGTTCTAGGATTGCTTATTGATTTAACTTCAGAATTTAAGAGTTTATAAGAATTGTAGGTACCATCAATGTTCTTAATAAGGGATAGATCAAATAAGTATATTTAATTCTAGCAAAGTACATATAATCTTAATTCTATTTTTGTTGAATTTCCATCTTAGGTTGTTGTAATTGATGAATCATCTTACAAAACATTACAAAAAGAATATTATCCTTTAATATCTAGCTTTCCTCCAATTATGAGTTTATCATATTTTATTGTAACTTATATATCATTTAAAATTAAATAGCTCTCATCATTCTACTGTGAATTGATAATTTCAACTCTTTCTATTATCTTTCCTTCGTTAGAGACCATTTCCCAACCCAACAAGTTCCCACTAAAAACTTATGAATCATCAAAATAGAATGCTTAATTAGGCTTCCAATTTCCATCCTAAAAGTTAGTTCTTATTGCTTGAATAGATTATGCCTCTTAATTAATGATGACATATTCAGGAGATGTGTTTCTCAAGATATTCAATTGGTAAGTTTGATTTTTATTATTAACTAAAGCTTTTATTTGAGAAGGGAAAATAATCTTATTATTAAATTATGTTTTATCTAAAGAGAGTTAAAGCAGAATTGAAGCTTGCTAAAGTATTTCAGTACATATCAGATCTGTTGATGATAAGTTACAAATTAAATCTGATCCCATAATTCTAATTTAATTTTAATAAGCATTAATTTATAATGTTGTAAAAAATTAATTCTAAGAGTTGCAATTACTTATCCTGTAGACAGAATAATTATTAGATCCTGGCTTATTAATCAACATATATTCTTAGGAGCCTCTCAAAATTAAAACCTAAGAATTGTATTTAGCATCACTATTGGATGATAGATTTCTTAGGAATACAGGTTAATCAGATTGAAAATCTCCATATGAATATTGTGACATTATTACAGATTCATCTGAAGAAAGAGCAAAAATAATAAATGTAGTTTCAAAAAGTTAAACTCTCTAATTTATTTAACCTAATACAGGTAGAGTGATTATAGTCTTCATAGAGTCATTTATGTAATCATAGGCAAATATACTTTTATCATTTGTAAAAATAGCCAATCCATTTGCACAGATTATATTTTTGAGGTCCTTCAACTCAACAAAAATTAATCTTATAGAAAGAAGCTAAAGTTAATCTCCATCAATTTCAGGACTTTATTAGTATTAGTAATACCATAGTTAATTATCGCAATTAATAATTATGACTCCTGCATTGATATCAGATGCGAATAAGAAAGAATTGAGGTTTTCAGGAAGACAGGATAAGGTAAGTGTATTAAAAACCAGCTAATCACTCACTATAAATGGAATATAGACTGTTAATTTTTGAGTTGAAGAAAAAGTAACAAAACTACCTTAATTATCAACCTTTTCAATTTAATTAGGTAATTCTATGCTACTATCTATTCTTATCAGAGATAAATGATCGTTTTCATTGCTTAATATAGCTGCACTTACTTTCCTTTTTCCATTTTAAGAATATTCAATTATGCTCGATATCTTACCTTCTGTTTAGAATGAGCGATAAGAGTCATCAATATTATAAATGTGTTAATCTTATTTAATTTGTTTAGTATGAATAATAGAAGCTGCTCTAATAATATTCTATGATTGATCATTGATTTTTAGAGGGATTTCTATATTTGATCCTGTAAGATAAGATTCTATTGGCAAAATAATACTTGAATTTTAATCTGATATGATTGGTTATAAGAGAACTGAGTCAGATTTAATATAAATTTAGTTTGTGGTAGTAACTTCAATATTAAATATTAAATTATAAGTTGTGGCCCTATCATCACTACATTTAATTAATATGTTAGCAGTATCTTTCTTACCTTAAATCACTATAGCAGGTTCTTCTACCTTAAATGCCTTTGATACTTATGGGATTAAATAACCATCAGATGAAACTTCGCTTGAAATATATTAAGCTATTATTTGATTACCAATGCTATTACTTGTTAAAGTGATCATTTAACCAGTCTCAAGAGGATACTCATAAATAACTAATGATGTAGAAATATCAATTATTTACAGAGATTAGAATTTTTAGTATCTTACGAGATATTTGTTGCTAAAATAAATGGGACTTACTAATACAAATGAGAATGTAATAGTTTATTATTTAATAACGTTAAGAGTGCCTAGATTAAGATCATTCAATTGAATTAGTTCCAACACATAGGAATAATCAGGTGTGCTAATAGTAAGCATCAAAGATGCTATTATTTTCTAAATATTTAACAAATTTACTTTTACTTTATCGAATTTTATCAATTCTTTTAATATTATTTTTTGTGAAATATCATCCATAAATCCATAAAGTATTTATGTATTTTTCTCAGTTTTCACTTCTATAAATAAAATTCCATCTTCACTAGTGACATTTCCAACTTCACCATTAATTTATCTTTAATCTACAATCACTAACTGTTTATTAGTCACATCAAATTTCAAGAGTTAGATATAATTTGAATTAGTTTAGAGAATAAAAATAATTCCTTAACTATTTTAGATTGATAAATGAAAATTTAATACAGGGGATTCTACCTTTTATACTACCAATTTAGATTGATTGCAAGTATATTATAATATATTCGATGTCATACTAGTAGAAGAAAATACAATAAATCCAGAATTTTCATTGTATATACTGGTGTATTGCTATTGAAGACTACCACTTACATTAGTATCTATCAAGTCTTGGCATAAAACTTAGTTTGAAATTATTTTTGTGTCTTCTTCTATCTGAGTTTTGTATAAAGTAAATCTTAAATTATAAAATCCTTTATCATTCTTTTGTTTGCAAAGACTCAATCCATTAGAGTATTTATTAGTTCCAATTTATTTACTATAAAGACTTCTAGATGGTAAATTAATATTTCTATATTCTTTTAGAAGCTCAAAAGGTTATTAGAGTCTACTACTATCATTACCACTTTCTAAAGAAATACTGTTTGCAGTCTAATCAAATAGCCCCACTAAGCTTTAAATATATCTTTCTTTATCTTAAAGTACCAGATTATATTCTTTTTTAACTATCATCTCACAGCTAAATGCACTAATTAAGAGACAAAAGAAAAGTATCTATCTATAAATTAGAGGTGCCTTCATAGTTTTAGTTCTTTTTTCTTTCTTTAATCAATCTTTTTTTATTATTACCTTATAAGAAAAATATAGATCAATTAGGATTTTGAATTAATAAAAAGATATATATAGATTAAGAAAAGAATTTTGGAGGATTATTTTAATCTGTAATCCCCTGATCAGAAATTTAATTAAAATTTGTATTTTAAAAGATACAAAAATATGTAAAAAGATAAAAATGAATTTGATGATGTTAATTTAATGCAGATACAATTTTTAACATGACCTTCGACATTGGAAATTTATTTGATTTTATTTAAGAATGATTATCCTAGAAGTTTTAAAATTTTCTTTGGGAAAGTTTTGATTTAAAATAAGGTATTATAGTAAGTTACTTACTTTAAGCTGATGTATCCTGGTAGAAATTACTGTAATAATTAGTTCTCTTTAGTTTTTCACAAGTTCAAAGAAGTAATATTTTCTTTTGTTTTGTTAATTAAGTTTTTTTAAAGACTTTAGGTTTTAAAGTTAAATGGAATGTTAATTTATTTTTAGATTATGAATTATCAACCAATACTATAAATAAAATAAATCTAATTATTAATATGAATTTCTTGTTAATTTTTAATACTTAAAATATCTTATCAAATTTATTTATATATTCTATGTTTATTAAAAATATTTCCATTCATTTTGCCTCTTCAATATAAACTTATGGACCAGAGTCTTAATATTCTTATTAATCCACTTCATCTTATGTTTCTTTTTCATAGCTTTAGTTCTTTTGGAATGTTTCATAGAAGATTTTACTTTTAGATTTATATACTATTTATTGAACTTCATCCACCTTAAAGAAGGATTTACAAGCAAAGATAATGATAATAGCTACAAAACTAAAAGCACCTAGGTAAAATGTAGCATCTTAAAAGCTTCTGTATTCACAAATAGTATCACCAATTAGAGGACCAAATAGTTCTCCGGTTTGTTAGGCTATCACATAAAGAGTACTAGCCATATTTCCAATTATCTCATCATCCTCATTCATATGAAAGATTGATGAAAGGGTATTGTAGAATTCCTTCATAGCAGGGACATAAACAAGTGACTAGCTTAATGCAATTAAGCAACGCATGACTATTGTTAAAGCTAGAATTGGTTAAATTTCAAAAATATCAGCTGGACCTATAAAGAAATAGCTAATTAAAGAGAGAACAAAACCTGAAATACAAAGTCTTAAGCTATTGTATTGCTTTTCGGAAAAACGAGAAACAATTTAGCAAGCAAGCATGCAACAAAAGTTGCTAGCAACGAAAATATAATTGATAAGATGCTGGTCTAAATTAAACTAACCATCCAAGTAAATAGCAAATGAGGAATCTAAAAACAAGAATCCATAAGCTGTTAGGAATATCAGACTAAAAATTAAGAATATTCTAAAATTTTTGAATGAACGGAGGTAAGAAGTCTTCTTAGCCTTATCTAAGGAATTAGGATCAAAATTCAATAACAGATTTACTTATAAATCGTATTCAGGTCCTAATGAGGATCTAGCCGTTTCTATTTTAATTTATTAAAATAATGTTAATTGATTAATTTAAGTACAAAGAAAGAGAAGCTATTAGTCTGCCTAACCAACTAAAGAGTATTTATTTCAACTAATTATCATACTAAGTAGAATAATTTAGTGATTTATTTATTTATTTATACGCTAATTAAATAACTGTGTTATTTAAATTTAGAGATAATAAATACTCTGATGGAAGGAAGGAAGTTATTTATTCTGAAGAATTTATTATTTTATTTAACTAGTTTAAAGGATATTTTAAAGATTCTCTAATATCTTCTTTATATTAAATATAAATTGATTATTCTACTAAAATCGATCTACAGACTACTGACTGACGGATTAAAAACTAATAATGAGTCATCTCATCATCAAATGAAAACATAATAAATAATCTTGTTGCTAATTACCCAAGCTTTTAAAAAATTAGCTATGATAATTAAAGAGCCAACAAAAAGAAATTTATTACTGAATTTAACCAATTAAAAAATAGATTACATCTAGATTAAGCCCTAAATGAAGCTCTAACTTATTAGAAATCAGGAATAAAAAAGAAGGTAAGAGGTATGACAATGAATTGAATGCAACCCATCCCATAGAAGGGTACTTCATATCCTCCAAAATAATAAAAAAGAGTTCCTAAGAGAGGACCTGTCATTAATCCAACACTCTGAATTCCCTCCATCAAACCTAACTTTTAGTCCATTTCGTTACTGTAAAGGATAGGTAAGAAAGAAAGAGCAGGTGTTTCAAACATACTCATACCCTTTAAAAATTAGAAAATATTTAAATAACAATTTTGAAGTGATTAATATATTACTATTCCCATAAGGATTCTTAAAAATACTGCAATTATAATAATTGCTGATTCATTGTCCCATAAAAATATAGTAGCAAATCCTATCATTCCTAAAACTTAAAGCGCAATTCCTGTCATCATAAATTGCTTTCTATACAAAGTCATCTATTTACGGATTGCAAAAGTACAGGCAATGGCACCCAGTGGGAAACCACTAAAGATTATTCCAACCCTATTTATTTGTTTAAAGAATTGTAATTAGATGTAAGTTTACATTTTAACAATTTACATAGTTTAGTCAATACCATAATTACTAGCTTTTAAAGGAAAGAATGGACCGATAATACTTAAGCACAAATTTGTTGTAAAAAGACCAATTAATATTATTGCAAATATATATGTTTTATTTGGGGGTATGCAAGATTTGGTTTATAGCATTAAAGGGTTTATGAGGTCTTACTTAATTAGTTTTTTCTCTAATTCTATTGTTGTTATTATGGTGTTCTTCTGTTTTAGTTCTATTTTACAAGTTAATTGCCAAATATATAATCTAATTAATTATTTTTTTAATTATTTTTTATATTCTTCTCTCACTTAACTTATACTTGCTGTCGAGAAATAAACTATCCAAGGAAAATATAAAATCTAATAGTATCACTTTTTTCTTAATTACATTTTGAGTAAAAAAAATTTTAATTAAGGTTATTCCTCTTGTAATTCCTGCTTGAATTCTAAATATTATATTAACTGCCCTTTAGTAATTGTGATAATTTTTGGTGGTCTTATCTTTTTACAGTAACCTTGCATAACTTATTTATTAGTTTAGTTATTTTTTAAAAACTATTGATTATATTAATGTGTAAAGATAACTTTTTTTAAAGGAGATTTAATTGAGAATAAAAAAAATAGTATTCAATAAAAGAAATTTAAAGAGGATTTATTCTAATAATAAAAGTATTTAATTTTCTTTAAGAATTATATTTGTTTTATCTCCAATCTATTACAGATAATTTGAAGATATTGTTAGATATTTATTTATGAATTTGTAAGAATATGTTCCTTACTATAAATTGAAAATAAATAGTATTTTCATAAAGAATATTAGAAGTAAAATTGTTAATAATATAGATTAGAATGAGAAATAAAATCAGAATATTGCTTAATAATGTAATTCTCTCTCGGTCTCTTCAGTTTTAAATTTAATGATTATGCTTGATTATGCTTAAATTTATAGAAATTTATGTAAAAAGGATAAATTGTACGGTGATAGATTAAATTAAGGATAATTCATTATGGAAAATTATGCACTTAGCAGATTTATATGAAATTAATTCAATCATTTCTTTGTCAGATTTTAATAATAAAATATATCTTCAGAAGAATATGTGAAGCATAACATAAATTACTCAATTTTTTAACATCAAAATAAAATAAAATTTGAGTAAAGACTGTAAATCCTAAATAAATAGGTGCAACCTATTTTTCCTTACATTTGGTTTTTTTTTTGGTTGTTTGGAATTGCTAAAGTTAACAAAAAAACAAACAATAATAATGAGAAAAATATTTTTAGTTTAAATTTTATAACAAAAACGAAAATAGACAAGATTAGAAGAAGGTCTGGATGTCTGTATGTAAATCCTTATTAATTCTAAATTTGAATAAAACAATTATTCTAAATGACGATTTATATTTTTGAATAGTGAAAAAGAAATTACATATTCTACAAATAACAATTAAGAGTTATAATAGATTCTTTTTCTAAAAGTTTAGCGATTTTAAAAATATTTTTTATTTATTTTTCTAAAATTTACTCTTTTTTACTTTAAAAAAAATTAAATCCCAAATGGAATTTCTCAAAATTAAAAAAATTCGTTTTTACATATCCATATAGTTTTTAATTTGTTTATGAGTTGAACTAATCATCAAATCATGAAGGGTTTGGCGATTGAAAAGTTCATAAATTAATTTTGGATTCTCTTTTTAAATGCTTATAATAAATATAAGTTATCTTTTATTGAAGAATCCTAATTTTTTTATTGAGAATTTTGATTTAATAATGAAGTAGAATTATGAAATAGGAGTTGTGATTTTAAAGCTTTTTATTGCTTATTAGAAATGATTTACATATCTATATACAATATTTATGAAATGCAAGTTTATATAAGGGAAGAGCAGATTCAAAGTAGAAAAGCTCAAATAAATAATTAATTAATGTATCGAAGTAGTGTATTCATAGTTTGTTGTTATTTATTAAATTTAAGGTGATGATAATGATTATTATTAGTGTAATAGAGTAATCTATGCTAGAAACTTTGAAAACCTCTCTTAAGTATCTTTCAGTAATCATTTAGTAGGACAATCTAAATTTTTAATAAAGAAATCATTAGATGATTGTTTCATTTTTTAAAAAGAATTAGGTGTTAGAGATTCGATAGACACCATTATCTATGTAAGATAAAAGTGCCACCCGAATCACGTATTGTTTTTGGATTGTTTTGACTTCTGTAGCAATCAAATTGCTACACAAGCTTCGATAGATCCGTATTAGTTCTCCTTCAAATTATGAATGGGAACAATAGTTTTAATTGTTTATACTAATTACCTTCAGTAAAGATAAGTATTAAATGAGAGAGAAGTGTGTTCAATAGTAGGATCTAAGAATCTTTTTAACCATGAGCATAGTCATTTGTATATGATATAGTTAAAGCATTGTTCATTTCTAATCTTTATAAATAATAAAAAAATTAGGATATTGCAAGGTACTCAAAGATTTATTATAAAATCTATTCTTTTTTTTATGGAACTGATATTTAGTCAGATAATAGGAATTAGTTATTTTCAGAAGGCGAACCTTCAAAGTGAGCTGGTTTTATCATCATAATGATATCGTTCCATGTTTTATATATATGTAGAGTAATTTTTTATTAGCTAAATCAATTACCTTTATCAATTAGAGATCATCGAGAGAAAATGATTCTTCTTTTCAAGGAATTAGGGTTCAAGCTCATTTAGAGATAATAAAATGATAGAAATCTATATTATATTATTCCATATTTGGCTTTGAAACTCTAAGAATGAAAGGAAAGGGAGATAGAGTTTTTAAATCTAAAAACTTGTTTTCTCCTTCCTTTCGAAGTGTTTTTTTGTCTTTTTTGTGATATTTATTTTAATTTATTTTTATTATTTTTGATATATTGAGCAAATAGTTGGAGCTTTTGAAGTTGAAAAATACCGCAATTTATATTAACATAATTATGGCTTAAATAGATATTATTTTGATTTTTAGTTTTGGTTCATTTGTCACAAAATGAGAGCCTACTTTTATACTTTCTAGAATTATATTAGATTGTTGTTAAAAAGCTTAAAGTAACAGTGTCATTTAACAGAATATTGAAGGATTATTGCATAAATATGTGTAATATTTATGCAATTCCATAAATTAGCTATTAATTCTAATCTTAAAAATAATGGGTTAGTTTCATGTTTAAAGAGACAAATATGAAAAAGAGAGGCTAAAATAAGTAAAAAGAAAGGCTGAAAATAAGATTTTAAGATATAATAATAGAAATTGTGAGATAAATATTAAATTTTTATTGAAATATTTATTATATATTCTTTTTTAAATTAGAATGTTTCAATATTACTTTTCTACTTTTATTTATTGATTTATAAAAATTAATCTAAATATAGCATTATTAGCTCACCACTAACTAACAAACTAACTCGCTAACTAACTCACTATCCAATTCATTCATAATATATTGAAATCTACCCAATAGAATTTTTAAGTATTTCAAAAAAATTTTATTATTTTAATATATTTAAAACAAATTAGACAATAAATAATATCTAGTTTTCTAATGATAATTATTGGAGCTAGGGTAATGAGAATTTAAAAATTATAATGTTGTTGGAAATTAATAGAGTTGTCTCTTCGTAAGGTGTTATATACAGCCAATATAGAAAAGAAATCATCAAAATAATAAAATGGATAATTTAAAGGCAATTCTTGTATCTTTTCTATATACACTAGATTGAGTTAGGGATTAATGAATTCTGTGGCATCTAGTTATTTTTCTTTTAATAAATGAAATAGATTAGAAGGATTAAGAATTAATGTTTAATTTAAGTTATGTATTCTCAACTCAACTAATAATTAATGGAGGCTGACTATGGTTCTATTATAATCGAATGTCTAAGCATTAATTAAGAGTGGTCATTTGCAGTTCTATATGGTAATAAATCAAATGAAATCCTAATATTAATCGCAAATAATTTACACTATAGTAAAGAAAGATAGAGACTGTAAGGGAAATAAAAAGAAAAGAACTATTTATTAATTAAAGATAATATATTGCCAACAATTACCAATTATTTATTATAAAGATCATATAAAAGATAGAGAAAAATGATGGATCAATATGACATTGATATGCTAAGCTAATAGCAGGATAATAGAGTAAAATATTTATTATTATATTTCTTTGTCTGATGCCATTTTATAAATGTTATTATTGGTAAAATTAACTCTTTTTGTTCAGATAAAGTGAGTTTAATAATTTCGCAATCAGTACATTTAAAATATGTCAAAGTCATATTTTTGAAAGCTTTTTCATACCAAAATTAGCAAGTCTTTAATGAATTATCAAGTTAATTAATATCAATATTAAGCATTTCATAATATTTATATAATAGAGGAAAGTTAAGTTAGTGAAAAATGGGGATCCGTCATAGATGACTAATTGTTTAATTAAGGAACATATTAATTTTGAAGAGCTAGCAGAAGCAATTTGTGAAAGTATAGAAATAAGTAAGAGAGAAGCTCAGAATATTAGGGTATTTAAAACAGGAGGAGTAGAAGTATTTAATGAAGATGTTCAGTATATTAAAAATAATGACATTCTGTATGTGTCTTTTGGTGACGAATTCGACGAAAGCTCAAATTTTGCAGTTTTTAAGCTCCTTAGATGTTTAGGAGAAGGAGGATATGGTAGAGTTTATGAGGCAAAGAACAGAATTTCTAAAGAAAGAGTTGCCATTAAAATGATAGATTAATCTAAAATAAGTATTGCATTTTTTACAAATCGATTGTTTGAATTGATGATTATAATATTTTAACCAATTTTGCTTCAACTATTTTTGGAGATTCTCCTTATTTTACTGTGCAACAAAATTCCATTTTATAACTATTAATAATTAAACAACAATGAATGGACTTTGTCTACTTCAAATTCCAATGAGTTAAAAAATTAGTTTTAATAATTTTTATGTATTTGATTAAATAAAGAAAATGCCAAAGACACAGATATGATATACAAAGAATTAATTGCTTTGAAGAACTTAAACCATAGAAATATTGTCAAGGTATACAATTGTTACACTCTTCAAAAGGAATAGAAGGTTGCTCTTTTGTTAGAATATCTTGACGGTGGAGATTTAAGGGAATATTTAAATGATAAAAAAGTTATCCCTGAAAAAGAAGCATAAAAACTATTTATTTAGCTTTTTAGTGCTATATAATATTGTCACAGAGAGAGCATTATTCATAGAGATCTAAAATTAGAAAATATTATGTTCGAAGATAAGGTAAAAACTTTAATTTATTTATCTACCCATATACAGTGTTTTATCAATATCTAGGCAAAAGAAAGACTAAAAGTTGTTGATTTTGGTATTTCTGGAAGATAAACTTTAGTTTTTGTTGATCATACAGAGGCTGGTTCTGCTAGATATTTATCTCCTGAAGTTATTACTCAACACTACCCTGCGCATCCATGCATAGATGTATGGGCGATGGGGTGTATTTTATATTGGATGCTAACAGGAAATTCACCTTTCCCATAGAATACAAGAGAAGCTGTTTAAGAGAGTATTGTAAAAGGAAGATGGAGCTTCTCTTCTTCAGATAAGAAGAAACTTACAAAATCAGTATAAGAGTTAATATAAAAGATGCTTATAATCAATCCTCAGCAAAGAATAACTATGAACGAAATAGGTGAGCACCGTTGGATATAAACCTTCTATGATGAAATGTAATTAAGTTTACTTATTATTTTAATGTTGGTAATAAAATAATTATTTATATAATTCAAATAGCGTATTGATGGAGTAAGAAGAAGAAGAAAGAAAGAAAAAACTTTAATTGGAAAAGCCTTAGTCTAATGAAGATGCTAAGATAGAAAACTCATAAATACTTGCTCCAATAAAAAGGAAAAGTGGAGTTGGATCATTTACACCCATATAAAAAAGCTCAAATACCCATAGTTCATAGAATCTTATGAATGGAAGTAGTTCTTAGTCAAGTAGAAACCCTTATGGAATTTAACCACTAAGAAAAAACAGTGCTTTTGGTAGTGGTGCTGCATTCAATACACCACAGCATACTAGTAATTCTAGTTAGAGGAATCTACAATAGTATTCAATTTTCTCTGTTTAAACCAGTAATAATTAAGAAACAAGAACGAACATAAATTAAGATAATAATAGATTAATTCTGCCTAAAATAGATCAAAAGAATTCTGGCAGAAGATTTAGTTATGAACCATAAGCTCATTTGACAACTTTAAATAATGTTAATTCACCTAGAAGTAATAATGGAGGTGGTTTATCTAATTTTGGTTAAAGAAAGGATAGTATGTTTAAGAATAATATGTCTTAAGTAAGATAAAATAGCCCAGCAAATAATTAAATACACTCACCATTAGTTAAAGGTCATAACCATCATGAAAGTCTAATACAAAATGGTTATCATATTACCACTCATAATAATGGATTGCAAAGTATGAATGATTTAGGAGGTGGTTATAGTTATAAAGATAAAAATAAATAAAATATGTCATTCTATGGCAAGCATTAGCTAAAGGCAAAGGAATGATTGATTGATTGATAGATAGATTAAAAATGCAAAATAGAATCAATAATAATGAATTTTCATTTTAAAACAATCTTTGATTGTAATTTTCTCTCCAAAACTAATTTATAAATAAATAAATAATTACTAAAGATACTATAAATTACTACTTGCTTATTAAATAATAAATAAATAAACAAATAAACAAACAAACAAACACCAATTACTAACTAAAAGAACTATTACTAAAATAAGATGTGTTTCAATATAATTTTAAATCAATTTAATAAATCAATAATATTCTCAATTCAAAAAGTATTAAATTCTTTTAGGAAATTAATCTAATCAAATTTAAATCTATAAAATAACTATATATTTTATATCTTTTATAAAATTGTTTCCAAATAAAATTAATATTAATTTAATTTCCCTCAAATATTATACCTTTTAAATATTATTTTTAGTAATCAATTTACTAAATTTTTTTAGTAATTAAATAAAAAAATTGAGATTATTGATTAAAATTTGTAAAAAATAATCAAAATAAACTTATTTATTCTCAATTTAATATATAATGTTTTAGCATTTTGTATGAATATCTATCTGTTCACGAATTAGCAATATTAATTAGTAAGAAATTTTGAAAGTTAAAATTTGCACCTTAATATTTTAAACTACACTTAATGTTTAAATTCAAGTCTTTAAAAATAAAATTTTAAATTTTAATTAATTATTTTATATATTTATTTAATTTGTTGATAAAATATGAATTCTTATAACAAAAGAGTAACAAAATATAAGATTTTAGTACTCCCTTAAATCTCCGATCAATCTGTATTTAAATATTTTAAGTAGTTTTATAACTTATTATGTTTTTGCAGACTTTTGTCAAGAAAATTTTGACTGAATCATTTAAGAGTTTTCAAGCACACATTTTTTTTCAAAAATTCAAAAAAAGAAATAAATATAAAGATTTGTATTGATTTTTGCTGACAATAATTTATTTGGATCAAGTTAGATCTTTTTTTATTTTTAAAATATCACAAGATAAAATAATTAAAGTTTTAGATAATATAGAAGAGATAAGTTAAAGTAAATGGCATTGAATTAAAATAAACCAATAATTGGATAAGGTTTCGGAGGAGCATAAGGCTTCTAAGGAGGATAAGATTTAATGAAGTAGTATTAATCTCATGAAAGAGTCGATCCTTCTAGTATGCCTTATCAGAAGATGTATTTAAGTTTTTCAGGATCAATAGAAAGTGGAGAAGTAAAAAAATAAATGATTGATTGATATATTCAAAAGATGAAAATAGATAGAATTAAACATTAATAAATTAGAATCTAATGAAAAAAAAACATTTTCCAATTCAGAAATAATTGAATATAATATTTGATATAAATAGTTTGAATCAGAAGATACTTTAATGTGTCAATACGAAATAGCTCATGGAAATAGTTTCAGTCCAGTTGATAGCAATGTAAACAATTAATAAATTTAGATTATTAGAAAAATTGTTAGAAAATAATCTCAAAAGCAAAAATATTTTACTAAAAATAGTAAATTTTAGAAGGAAAATCTTAATTCTCAGTTTCAAATAGTTTATATACAAGAGATATAGTTTTTAATTTGCCATTTGAAGCTACTTTTTCTACAGATACACCTTTTGGATGGCCACAAATTGTCATATAAGTTTTTGGAAAAAATTTCTTTGGTCTTTCTGAAGTGAGGGGATATGGAAGTGTTCACATTCCTACACAACCAGGATAGTAAGAATTTAAATTCTATTAATTATTTTGAAGATGAAGAATTCATTTAAGGTTACTTTTAAGATGTTGATAATCAATTACACTTTACACTAACCATTCAAATGACTTTTATTGAATAAATTCCTATAATTTTAAATTAATTCATTTGAGAATTTATAAAGTTAATTAACAGATCATATGCACAAATCCAAACTAAGTAATAACCAACCCAGAGTTTGAATATTATTAGATTTTAAATAATTTATCAATATTAATTCTATTCATCATAAACGTTATTCAAATAGATAAAATTTTAAGAATGTAAACTAACTTAGACATTTTAATAAATATTTTTTGTTTCAGTTTTTTCAATTTTAAGTATTAAATACCCCCTGAAAGATTATAGTTTTTTCTATAAGAGTTTATTTTTCTTTTCTACTCTATAAATAATATTATAAACTAACGCTATAAATGAATCCACCCATTTTTTGTTTAGCTTTCAAAGAGAATGACTTTAAATTTTATAAAAATTGTTTTTCCAACTTTTAAAGATTTAAATGAAATATCTCATACGCTCCCTCCCTTACTCTGCTATTCTTAAATAAATCCTACCTAATAATTTAAATATTAGAGGTAGTTTATAATTTAAATAGAAAATATGTATTCAAACTGGTTGGATGGATGGTTTGCAAACTATTTTTGGGATTTAAATATATTGTTATCAGTAAAAATTGATTATTTTCAAACAACAACCAACATTTAATAATAATTTTTAAATATTTTTGTAATATTCGTTCTTCTAAAAAAATACTTAAACTAACGATAAAATTATAATAAAATATTATCAAAATGAGACTAATAAAATGATTAATACTATTTTCTAACATTCTCACTTACCTTTCGAATCCAAAATGTTATTTGATAGTTTTATTTACCTCCATTAAATAATTACTAATTGATGAATATAAATTGAATGTTAATTGATTGAATGATTGAATGATCTGTTCAAACCGAACTTAAAGAAAATTAGTGTAAATACTGTTAATAACAATAAAAAAATAAAATGATGTATTTGAGAAGGTTTTTACATTTATTTAATTGTATTTAAATTGAATATAAATAAAACTTGATGGAGTGAGTGTATTTTTTACTTTGATGTCTACTCTTAATTAATAAACCTTCAATTTATTTAGATAAAAGTGAAATATTATTGAGTGGAATAAACTGATTTTTAATATTTTTAAAAATAGTCATGAAAGAACTGTCAGAATATATAAACCATTAGCCACAAGCAAGATCTCAGAATTGTTTAGCTTCTTCTCCAAATAGGAAATTAAATATCATGATGCTAAAAAGGTTATTGCTTACGGTGAAGGCAGAGAAGGTAAAAAATATCTATCTACTTATAGATTTATTTGTTACATTTAATAACATTGATTGTATTTTTATTTTTTTCCACTCCCCAATCAGCCAATCACTTTAAAGTCAACTGTGGTGTTATAAGAAAGGTATTTTAAAAAAATAAGTTTCAAGAGAAAGCATGAATTCGTAATTAAGTTTATCTTGGTTTTATTTTTAAGCTTTTGTGCAATTTTTATCAGATAGTCTATTTTATTTAACAGTTAGATACAAAAGAAAAGAAATAAAAAATAATAGAAGAAGAAGTTAATTTTTTGAAGAATATGTTATTTTATGAAGTATTTCCCAATTTTATTTAAATGAAAAATTGTTCGTTTCATTAAAATAAAGTCTTGAGTAAGAATCTGCTTGCTAAGATGGCTTCCCCCAAAATGAATCAATTTTAATAAAAAGTGAAAATGCACAAAATATTCTGGGGAGAGAAGGAAAGAATATTAAATAATTGAGATTAATTGGAATTTATCTATGCTGTATGCATTTTAAAATCATCATATCCTAATTACTACTAGCAATAATTTATTCTTGCCTATGAATTCGCATTTTGAATGGCAGGTAATTAATAATCCAAGAATTTTACCTGATTCATCTAATTTAAATATCATATACTTTAAATCCTTTGCTAAGGAGTATTTAACTATAATTCACTTAGTATCTAGCAAATAAGTATCGTTAGGGCAGTGATAAATAATATTATTACTTACTTCTTTCTCAGCTACCATCTTTTGAATCTTCCCAAATTTGTTTAGACTTCCGATTTTACTGGAAATAAAAGGTGTAAGAAATAAATAAACAAAAACATTTTAGAAAAATAGATGCAATTTTATTTTGATAATAGAAATTGACTGTACTATTATTTTAAACCAAATCACTTTTATTTTCCCTCCAATTTAATCAAATAATTTAGTTAAAATATTACCCTCTTTTCTTTTATAATCTGAGTGTGATTATTGATTCGCTAGCTCACAAATACTATTAAGAATAATTGTTAATCTATTCGATTGCTGGAATATTATTATTTTTACATTTTCGTTAAAATTGCTTATTATTGCTATAGAAGTTCTTTTTTGATGATAAAAATACGAGTAATTGAGTAATAAACATTTTAAATTCGTCTGAAATGACTAATCCCAAATATACAATTGAGTTTAATTGAACTCTAAAATACTCTTATATTTTCTTTAATAAACGCTGGTAGTCACAATCATATACTATCTCACTATTTATTTTAAGAAATTACAGAACAACCTACTTTTGATTAGATTTATTTTTGTTCTTTCTATTTTAGAGTATGCAAAATAACCAATATAGAGTTTCTTAAAATTTAACTTTTTAAATACCTGAAAATTACGAAATACTTTCGATTCTTAATTTCTATTCGGAAGAGGGAAGAGGGAAAACTCTACAGTTGATTTTGGGGGTTGAAAGTAAATTCAAAATACTTTATTATTGCTATAGTAAAATAAAAATTATTAGAGGATTATTATTAAATATTACAATTGCTTATAAAAATTTAATAATCAATTGTCTGTGTTATATGTAACTTCATTTTTTTTTCGTTT
This sequence comes from Tetrahymena borealis, assembly GCA_000260095.1. NCBI lineage: Eukaryota > Ciliophora > Oligohymenophorea > Hymenostomatida > Tetrahymenidae > Tetrahymena > Tetrahymena borealis. The sequence continues at coordinate 538,120 of JH651244.1, read as the reverse complement.
TGGCTAATTAACAGTAACAAGAGTCAAGTCTGTAGGTACAATCAAAGTTAAATTCAATATAATGAAGAGAAACTTTAAAAGAGAAGGCTATTCCTGAGGTCTTTTGGCAACTAACACTTTGAAGAAATCGCCACCCATCTTCTTTTCTCTCTATTTTATGAGTTAGCTCAAAACAAGAAATAGTATTTTAACTCCGCTATTACTAAAAATTTTATAATATCTATATCAATATATTTTGTGCAATTATATATATATTTATTTCATTTTGAGTGCTTGACAGATTGATTAATTGAAGATATTATTCCCAAATATTCTTCACTTTATCACTTTTATTAAAATTTTTCATTAAGTATTTTTGGGGATACGTTAAAACCTATCCTACTTTCTTGTCTATATTTAGACTCTAGAAAAAAAAATCTTTCACTAGAATCAGAAAAGTATTTATTGGATCACAAAGGCAAGAAAGCGCTGCCAATCACTTGAGATCATTTGATTGGTAAATACTTTTATCGAAGGCTGGATAAAAATTATAAATTTTAAAAAGTCAACTGGATTAGGTAGTAGGAGTGGTAGGGAAATTTGGTTTTGTTTAGGAAAATATTTAGAAATAAAATTCTATATTAAATCTCAAATTTTTTCTACTCCCAAAAATTTTAATAAGTTAAATGTATAGCAAGGGAATGTCTAATACTTCCCTTTTGAACTTTATACTTGCAATATTCTAAGTATTTAAATCCTACAAAGCCTTCATTCCACTTTTTACTCAGTCTTTTTAGAAAATTACTATTTCTCACCACTTTCCTTAGAAATTTTAGGGATATTTTCTTTATTAATTCGCATACAGCTTTTAGAGTATTTACCAATTATAGATAGAAACTCTATTACTAATCTAGGATTTCAAAAATGTTGTAATCAAAAAGGAATATTAAAGTGAAGAGATGGATTGGTAATCGACAATACTTAACCATTATTTTGGAAATAGAAGTAGATACCTGCACTCTAAGTAAACTTAGATCAATTTCAATTGTATAAATTCAACAATTAAAATCGATCAATAGTTCCATTTTCCTCTATTTAATTTTAGACGAGTATTGTTAAGAAAAACAAATGAGAAGTATGTAAGTCAGTAAGCTAAATGGAGCTCGAATAATCAATAAATTTATAAGTATTAATTGTTTATTATGCAAAGTGCAAAATTGTCCTGTTTCCTTCGTTATGGGTAGGAGTCTAAAAAGATATTTAATTTTTAAAGATACATTTTAGTTTGTAAAGTTGAGTACAGTTTATTTAATAAATAAAAAGAAAAAAAAGCAAATATAATTGAATATAATTGGTAAATTTCTTATAATATATTTTTCTTCTGCAATAAAACGCAGTATTTATATAATGATTGTAATTTAGTAAAGATATTATGTTTATTATAATTTATATTAAATCCCATCTACTTTATTTCTTATAAAAGAATAATCCTGCTCTTCTAGGGATTTATAAATATTTTTAGATTTACAAAGAAAAAAGTAATAGAATACATTAGAAATTAGGGATTAAATATAAAATAAAACAACTTTCCAAAAGGTTATACTTGCATACTTTTTAGACAAGAATAACTGAATAACATTTTTGGTGAAAAATAATATGTTCTCCGTCCTAAATGCAAATAATGGGTTTAGGAATATCAATAGTTTAGGAGGTTATAAGTGAAAATTGTTAAATGATTTGATCATATGTAGGTTGGCTGATATTTAAATCTGAAAAAAAAAAATTTTAATTCTAAATAAAGTGCCTTGATTAAAGATTAATAAAAAAAGAAAATATTGAGGGGGGGAGGTAACTGATTTATTGATGATAAAATCAAATTTTGATTGATTAAAAGAGAGAAAGAAAGAAAATTAATTAATTCTAAAAGAGGCTGGAGGTGAGTTATTTGTATTGATGAAAGTTAATAATAATAATTATAAATAATAGAGGAGAAAGCAAATATTTGATTGATCGATTAATACTTTTTTTTAAATTAATTAATTAACCAATAATATTATGATATTTCTAAAGTGCTTTTATTTTCGTGTGATATTCTTTTTTAAAACATTATCATCCTTAAATTAAGACAGTAAGAGAAGAATCACTCACTTTCCATTCCTAGAAAAGTATTTTTAAATATTTTCACAAATTCTTGATTACTCTGTTTTAGGCGTATTCGATCTAAATATTTTTAATATAGATTTCACCTAATCTTTTTCTTTACTTATTAAATCAAAAATCTTTTCTATGAATTTATCTACATTAAGCACTCTAAGCAAGGTCGCACACAAACTTGCTTTTACTGTTTTATATATTTTTAACAACTCATTTCTCTACTTGATATTTGATAATTCTGAATGATTTTTGTTTTTAATTTCACTTCACAAAATAAAATCACAAACCAAATATTACTTCATAATAATTTTGGTACCAAATGAGAAGTTTATTCAGAAGAAATAAATCAGCTAGTATCAGAAAATAGTATGAAAATGAGTGAGTATATTAAAGAGGAGGAAGATTGAAAGAAAGTTGATGCCAAATTTATTTTGAAATCACGATAGAAAATGAGCTAGCTACTCATTGGAAAATAAACTGATTTCGAAAACAAGAAAAAAATTGAAGAAGTATAAGGTGCGTTTATATTAAAGTTAAGGGATTGAGCATAGAATTTAATAACATAGATAATAGTGATAAATTATAAAGTAGTATTTAGTTTTAAAGTAATTATTTTAAGTAAAGTAATTTTTAAATTTCGTTTATGAGTATTTTTAATGGTAATAGAATTAATTGTTATTGATGTTGATCATTCGTTGATTGATTTATTTATTTATTGGATGGATGGTTGGTTGGTTGGTTGATTAGTTTATTATTTGAATATGCATTTTCATTTAAAAATAGATATATGATAAGAAGGAACTTCCGACATTCTTTTATTCTATCTTACTAACCTATCTAAAAATAATCCTCTTAAATAGAATTATTGTATCCTTCTCCTTTAAACTAGCACTTTTCAAGATAAGTAGCACTATTTGATGGGAAAAAAATTGCGCTAGCTTTTCTTGAACATATGTTAGTTGAGAAAGATGAACCAAAGTGTTAGGTAAATTACCTAAAGATTCTCTATTGTCTTAGAATAAAAGAATTAGACTGCTTTGAATTACTACTATAAGTGATTGATGCAACTCCTTCATTCCCTAAGACTACTTAAAGATTGCACCAAAGAGTTTTTTTAAAATCAAAGCAATCTTTATCTTGTGAGATGGTAGAAGAAATATTGCTTCTTCACCCTCTCTTTCCTATCCTTTAATTTACAATATTTGAATAAAGGTATTTGAGTAAGAATGAGAGAATCAAGAGAGTGAGAGAAGAAAGATAGATAGATTGATATTGGTTAAAGTATTAATGTTATTATGATAATTATTCTTTGGGAAGGTGTTATCTTATCTAAGAGATTGATCTTAGCTAGAATCACCTGTATTTTAATTGATTAAGTAGGGGTAGTTGGTCATTCCTTAATTAAATTTGATTAATATTTAGTATATATATAAAGAGGTTTTAACTATATCCGAGGTAATATAGATAGATGGGGGTGGGGTGGGGTTATTTTGGTTTATCTCAGAGAGAAAGGATAAAAAGATTAAGTGAGTTTTTTAAGGTTGGCTAATACTTTATTCTTAATTGTATGCATTCAAGGATATTTTAATATTTTATGTGAAGTAAAAAAGAAATATAGGAGTGGGTATTTATATTTTTAATTTCGATAAGTTTAAAGTTTATGGAGCAGGCAGGCCTTCATATACCGCTGCGATTCACAAGCTAAACCACAATCGAATCATCTTCAGTATTCATCTTCTATTTTTATGGAATTCTCTATTTCTTCATTTTTTACTTCAAATGATTCCTAAAGTACATTATTTTCCTTATTATCAGCCAAAGTATTTTCGTTTCTGATTTCTCTTGATTGGGAGCTATCGCTTTCTTCTTCAAGATCACAATCTCCTTTACGAATATTACTGGAATAATTATTTTTTTAATCATTCATCTCTTCTTCATCTGAAGAATCAGAAGATGAAGAAGAGGAAGAACTTAAAGCAGATTTGCCAGCTCCATTCTAGTTGTTATTTTAAATAGAACTGAAGATAGGACGAGCAGTCAAAGAAGATTTCTTTGAGGGTTAAATGGTGGGAGTAGCAATAGGAGTCATATTAGGAGATTGAGACATTTAATTATCTTCTACGTTAATTGGGTTGGATACTGAATCACAGTATTTCTTTACCTTAATCTTGTCGAAGCAACGTTGTCTACATATTTCGATGAGTTCGAGTTGTTAATCTTACTTTTTGAGACGGCTTTATTCCTTCACCCATTTCTAGGCAGGTCCATCAACAAACATTTAGAAATATTCTGAACTAACAGGACTAGTCATGAAATGTACGAGAAGTTAGTTGTTCATGTGATTGGTTTCAAAATCGGTCTTTATTTATTATAGTAATTGTTAATTATTCTTGTGGTAGTATTCACAGTAACGACGGAATGACTTGAGCAAGTTCTTAGTGAAATTGATATGGATAATGTTCTTGTCATCATTGGGGTTCAATTAATTGCTGCAGCTGTTTTATTTGTTTGCAGAAAGAGAGGGGCTTTTGAAGCCACTGCTTTAGATAACACTATCGCAACTTTCTTTGCGGATGCTTGTAAGGACGTTATCACTACCAATCTTCTTAGCAATGTTATTATTTTTTTGCTTCTTGATCTTTTTTTGGACAGGGGCAATCAATGACATGTTAGGTAAGTTGTTAGCCAATACATTTGCTGTTGCGTACATAGGCTTATCTTGAAGAGAAAAGCAATCATTCATTCCTAATCCGAGATTATAATAAGCAAGTTTAGGAGAGTTTTCTTGAGTTGATTCAGTCATTTGGTTATCATGGAGGCAATAAGAGAGGGGGGATTATTGCAAATGGTTGAGTGAGAAGAGAGAATCTTTGCTAATACCTTGAACTATTTCATCATCCTTTGAGGGTATGAACATAGGTGACTAGAGAGGAGTATTTTAGGAAAGTAGAGGTAACAATAAAGCCTACTAGTAGGGATTCAATTAACTCAACCACTAAAGAGTTTAGAGTTAGGGATTGAGAAGGGGAGTTTAAGGATACATCTAAGGAAGAGCTTGCATTTAGGCTGAGGGTAATGAGGATTAAAATGGAGTTAATGTAATAATATTTTTATTGAATAGTTGGATGGTAAAATGATTGGAGGATTGAGAGTATCTAGGCGAAGATATCAAATGTAATTTTTTTTATTAATTTGTATTTTTTTATTATTTTTTTAATATTAAATTATTCCCTTTATAGTTATCTTGCTACTTACAAAGATAAAGAGTTTTTTACTTGATTTTTAAGTTTTTTTTTTTTTTAATTTTTTGCTTTTTTATTTCATAAAATTTATTATCTTAAGGTGAAGGGTTGAAATATTTAAAACTCATTGCACACTCACTCTCTCACATACACCTAGTAAATTAAGGATTCTGCTTTTCTATCCATGGTATTTATCAATATCAACCAAATACTTTTCTTTATTTGATAATTAATATTCCTCACCCTTAAAGGTAAGTTCATTCAAATTTTTTTAAAACATAAAAAACTCATTGTTTAAGGATTTAATAAAAATTTTAAATATTCATTTGTATCTTGCATCATTTTATGCTTGATACTGTTAATTGATCTCCGAAACTGATGAAAAAAATAATCATTAGTAGTAATTGAAAAATTAAGCGAGAAACCTTATCGGATTAAATACTTTTGGGAATGAAGAATTTCACTTGAATTAATTTTTTTTTTTTGATACTTTATTTATTTCTTCGTCTATTTTTACTGAACATATATTATTAATTATTTCAATTAGATTGATTATGTTCACTGTCTAAACTCAATAACTCACAATTTCTCTCTTTGATAAACGCGATTTAATAAATACTAACTAACTAACTTATCTATATTATTTCAAATATTATTAATATTGTTATAGGCTGATTATATTTATACACTCTTTCACAAAAAGGTGAATTGTATTTCTTTGAAAATAAAATAACAAACTATTTAAAAAACAAATGAGTATATAACATTTCTCAAATCACAGCCAAATGGGCCTACCATCAGTTTCACTGACTATTTTCAAAGGCCACAGACGGAAAGAACTTCATCTTGTAATTCAATCCTTTCATTAGATATGAAACTATGAGTAATTTTTATAATATATGAATGATCTTATCTATCAATCAATCAATCTAACTCAAAATAAAGTACCCCATCCAAAATTTTATTTTCTTTCCTTTTTCCGAAATACTATTTTTATTTAATCTGTTCTGCTATGCTCCTTTTAATCTTTTCTCACCTTAATATTCTTCTTCAATTGATCCTCCCCACTTAAATATCAAATCATCTAGACTCTCAAGCATCTCGTAATTAATAAATTTATTGGCAAAAATTAATTAAAATAGAGATTCCCACTTTATCACGCTATATTAAACAGATTATTCCTTCTTTTCTTTGATCAAAGTAGTTTTGGTTGGAATAATATTTCATCTATAATTAATATATTAATTTAAATTCCACTTTTGCTTGCTGTATTCTAAATAAGCCTTTCTCTCTCTTTACCTTTTTCTTACATTACTTTTCCCTTCTTTTCTAATATTTAATACCAAAATGATTAACATAATTCGGACATCTTCGTATAAATTTTTATCCATTTTAAACTTTTTTTAAATACAAATGACACATCTAAAAAATGAAGTTGAATAAATTCCTTTCAATTCAGAAATACTAATATCTTAAAAAAATTTATACCAAAAGATATGTCTGGTAAGATTTTAATGTCCTTTATTAATTCTTCAGCCTCCTAGTTCTAGTATTCGTATTAATATTCCTAAATATAATTCCAATTCAGTCTATACGGTGAAATACCTATAAATGATATAAGAGAGGTAAAAATGAAAAAAAATAGAAATACTCATTATAAAGATGAATAGTAATTTTATTTTCGTTATTTGACCTTAGTCTTAAATTATTCATTTTATTTCTACTTAAACCTTGTTCCTACTTTAAGGTAAAATCTCAAATGATCAAGGTAAAAGCCTCAGGATGTTACAAAAAGGGGGAGCATGAAATACATAATTTTTGCAATAAAGGATTACTTATTATCTCAGCAAAATTTATACAGCTTAGAAAGTAAAAAATTAACAAATGAGCCATCCTTAACGAGTAAATTATAAAAAACTTAATGGAAAGTGACTTAAAAATAAAAATATAGTAAACTATCCTGAATACTGCAGAATTTAGAAAAATAAATTACAAGAATATAAATTAAAGTTGGGAAATAAGAAATGTAAAGTAATGAGAAGAAATTAATGAATAAAATGAAGGAGAAAAAGAAGACGAGAAATTAGAAATTAATTACAAATGAAGAAGAATATATATATTTTTATATCGATTGTAGTTATTTAATTGTAGATTTAGAGATGGAATGTTAATTATTTGTTTGTTTGTTCGTTTGATCGTTTGTTTGTCTAAATTATTTTGTTTTTTGATATCACCAAAAGTAGGCAAAGATTATTCACATCGTAAGCAGTATTTATATAATATATGAATACATGAATGTAATATAAGCTATTATATAGATTTTAGGTTTGAATTTATTTGATTTTACTTAACTTGATCTAATTTATTTGCTTTGATTCTATTAATGTTTGATTGATTGATTGATTGATTATTTTTATGCATTCATTTGGCTATTTATTATTTAATTTATTGCAATAAACTTTGATGACGTTACATATATATTTTATAATAGTGATAATGATTCTTTCCCATTCATTATATCCTATTCAAGCAAGATAGACTATTTTTTTTTACTTATATATTAATAATTTTGAATTATTCCAATCTTGTTTATTTATTTAGTTATTAATTAATCTCTCAATTGATTGGTTTATTTAGATGACCCTTTGATAATCTTTTAGTAGTAGTTAGAACGTTTATTTATTTATTATTCATTTAATTGATTGATTTATAAATTGCTAGCCTTTACTTTAGATAAGCAGCCAAGACATTAGTAATCATAGGAGTTAGTTAATATTATGATTAATTTATCTTATTCTCCGTTCTTATTATATGTGGGTGGTATCCAAATTTAATTTCTTTGTCTGAAATCAATCCTTTTCCCAAGTACTTTTATTATTAAGCATTCTCAAAACAAGTAAATTCAAGCTCAATCTTACCTCTAAGTGGGTGGTATTTAAATCAAAATCAGTAATTAATCTCTTTAGGTTAATTTTTAAATTTGGGATAATATTTAGTTCCTAGTTGGCATATTAGAATAATTTTGATTATGCATCGCGATTAGTATTTAGGAAAGCATAATAATTATTGACGTTCTTGCAAGATGAAATAGAACTAATTTTTGACATTAATATTAGAAACTAATTGAGAAATTAAAACCTAATCAGTTATTTTTTATTATATTAAAGATTATTTTTAAATTTTAAGAAACAAAGCCATATGATGAAAGATAGATAGCCAAACAAATTTTTTCAATCAACTAAACCAAACCTAGAATGAATTACAGAGAAGAGATTTATAAAGTATTGTTGTTATTATTATTACTTTTACTATTGCTATTTTATATATTTGAGAATAGAAAAAGTATTAAGAGAGTGGGATTCTTCTATACGTTCTCTAATCAGATTTTGAGCTAATAAATCTCACCTATATAATATTTCTCTTATTTGAAATGATTTGCTATTTACTATAGTTGTTTGAGGAGGAGTTCTAAGATCGATATATCCGCACAACCAAAAAGTTCTATATATAATTTAAGTAATAAAACCTAAGTAACAATTACATAATATTTTATCCATAACTGCATAATATTCAAGTTCTAAAAATTGTGAACAGCTTAGTAATTCACAAGCTTTGGTTTGGATAATTGAATCAAAAAGAGTGTAGTAAAAAAAAATAGAGGAAAGATTTATATTGCGAGTATTTTTATTGAAATTTTTTGGTTTATCTTACAATCATTGCGATTTATAATATTTAGTTACAACTCATGAAAAATTTTTAATTTTAAACTAAGTTTTCTTTTGGGGATAATATTCATGAAAGTGACATGTGATTTTAAGCAAAGATAAATAGAAATTTCAAGCCTTCTAATATTGGAATTCTTTACTCTATTTAATCTCAAATAAAATCTGCGTTTGTATTTCTTTATTTATTATTCTTTTGGATATGTAAATGTGACTCCAAAGTAAAAAAATTTGAAATCAAGGCAAAGAAATTGCTCAAAATAAATTTGGGTAGAGATAAATTTGCAAATATTAAGCTGGTTTGCATTTTACATTAATTTCCATTCCAAATTTGCTCGCATTTTTAATTGATTTCTTAATACTATAATATTTGCGTAATTTCTTACACTTTTACAATTAAATACAATAATCCTTTGCTTAAACTTTCTGACACACGCCTCTATTATCTAATTAATCACTCATAAAAATCTTTGAGACATTTCTCCCAAATCTGATAAACAAAAATTATGATTGACAGAGCTATCTCAAATAATCCCACCCACACTACTACTACAAGATAATAAATAAAAATATTACCAAGGATGGATTTATTAATCAAATCTTAGATGATGTATCTCTGATTTTGACTTAATAAGAATTACAATCCAGTATACTTTGTATAATCGCTAATGGCCGCTAATCCCATCAAATCCTATATATAAATTTTATTATTTAGGCTATTAATTAAGTCAGTAAATATATTTCATGGCTAGCTCTTCAATTTTTTATAAATATTCGGGACTATAAACGCTGCTAAATTATTTTTTCTCTTCAATTTTTTTTTTACGTAACTCCTCCTCCTTCTCATAAAATTTTACAAAACACTAGCCAAATTTATTATTCTGTCCTATTAATACTTGATAGTATTTTCTTACTAGAATCATGTATTAGTATCCCTGTGAATAATATTTATGGAGTGGGAGATGAAGAAAGTTTATTGTAATCCTTCAAAAAACAATAGAATCAAAGATATTAAAATAGAAAATTTACATTAATTGAAATCGGTATAACAAAACCATTCTCATTATAGGAATAGAAAGTTTCGTTTTAATAGTTGCTGAGATTGCGCTGAGCAAAAATAACTGCATCCAAAATTTAACCGCTTTTAATTCTTTCAATAAATGCCTGAGCATATAGATTAGGAAGTATTTCCTTTGACTATAGGAGCAGCTATGGCAATTAATTCTTGATTTTCTTGATGCATTCCTCGCTGTTCCCTACTGCTATCAACTTCAGAATATCTTTTTGTAGGATTTTTATAAATTAATATTAGTAAATATATTAAATAGAGTAGATAGATAGATTGAATTGCTTCCCTACCAAACAAAGTACATATTGAATAAATGGAGTCATTTTAAAAACTAAAAATTTTAAATAGTTTACTCATTAAATATTGGTTTATTAGGGTAATTTCTCCGTTATATTAAAAATATTTTTGATTGTAGAAAGGTAAAATAATTAATTCCTCAATGTTGGACGCATGATGGAATGTAATTTATCTACTAAATCTGTTAAATAACTAGCGTGTGGTAATTTTTTTTGTTTGTAATTTACACTTATTATCCTTATATCTTTAAAAAGGAAAAAAATTTAAATTCTACCATCAATTTTCACCATATAAATTAACGTAAGCGAAATTGATTGACAGATGTTTGAGCCTGTTTGCGTTGGTTTAGCTAATTTGTTAAGTAGTTAGATTAAGGATTGAGAAATAAAGTATAAAGCATAATTTAAAAACTAGATTATTGCTTGATTATCTATATATTTTCTACTATAATTGCATGCTTTTTTTTTTAAAATAATTCCATTAAATACCTTGAAAGTATCGAAAAAAATAGAATCTTATGATATTATGGGTAGAATATTATCAAAGTATTATTATTTTTAAGTGTGCTTTATTTTATCTAAATAATATTTAAAATTTAAACTTGAATCCCTACCACTCAGCCTAAATCTTTAATCAATGTAAGTAAGTAATCTTGTGGGGGGGAGATTATTATTAAATGTTGTGTAAGAATAGCTAATATTTTCTGATCCACTTATTATGATAAGTTCTGAGTAGGTACAAACATTTTGGCATGTTTTTAATTTAAAGAGAATTTTAATGAAGTAAATATTGGTTACCGCTCCTAAATTATTCCAATATATCTTTATTCTGTTCTAAGGTGGCCTGAAGAAGTTGTTCAGGGGAAATATTAGATTTTTCATATATTCCTATAATTTAATTAAAAGATATTTAATTGTATATTAAATTTTAATTTTCTTTAAAAAATAATTTGATAATATTTTTATGAATATTTTGATAAGTATATTTAAACTCTGTAAAAGATATATATGCTATACCTCCTCCAGACATGCAAGTTTATTCATCTAATAAACCATTACTGAAACAGCCTTCCTTGGAAGATTCTTTTTCTCCTTTCTTCTCAAAAGTGATTGTTTTTTTGAAGAGAGGAGAATCAATTTCAATTTGCATTTAGTTTTATTTATTAGGTATTGAAATATGATTGTTATTATTGTTGTTAGATTTATTATTGAGTGTTGTGTCACTTAAACTTTAATGATTGAAAATATTATTATTATTGTTGGCAATGTTATGATTATTTCCATTTTATTCGAGATTTTAATTAGAATTGTGAATACTACTATGCACATTATTAGACGACGAGTAATTGTTTCCATTAGTTTTATTTATATTATTATTATTATGATTATTGTTGTTGCTGTTATTTAAGATATTATTCAAAATTGCTGCAGTTGAGTTATTATTTTCCTACATTTCATTTTTATTCTATGTAATTGTTCCATTACCATTCTATTAAGTATAATGTGAGCTGTTTAATGGGATTGTTGTAGTTGCTGAAGAGTTGTTTAATGTTGAATAATCTAAGTGTTATGATGATTCTTCACTCTACTAGCTTTCTTTCTACTAATTTTGATTTTTAGCATGTTTATAACCATTTGAATTATTCCCTTTTTAATCTTAACTATCTTCTTTTTTAGATTCTTCTTCTTCCTCCTCCTCTTCTATATTTATTTTCTCTTAATTCTCTTAGTTAAATACCTACTAACTATTATTCAAACCTTAAAATGAAGTAGAATTCTCATTCATTTAAGAAGTTTAAAATGAATGACACTAAAAATTAGAATCTGCAGCATATGTCATGGAATTTTCATCTTCACCCATCATCTTTTCAGCTCCTAATTATCTTTATTTTATAAAAAATATTTCAATTTAAAATTTAGTTGTATTTATTTTAAATAATTTTTAATTTAAATAAATTTAATTAATTTTCTTTTTCAGAATTTTAAAATTTTTCATGAATTATCATTAAATTAATTAAAATTTAACAGATCTAATATTTAAGTTTATGCATCTTAACTAATTTACCTCTGATTTTGCTTGCTAGAATGTTGATTATATTCTAAATCTTATACTCCTAACTACTTTTTATCCATATATTTACGAATAGTAGCTATTTAACTAGGATTTAAACCTTCATAATTATCTTTCAAAAGCAGGTGAGTGGATTCTCTTGACATTTTAGAAGCATTTTCAAATGCACTTAAAGTTTCAAAATAGCCATTAAAATATAAGTATGATTAAACTAATTTATGTATATCATAATGATGAACTTCATGCTCTAAAATAATTTAAAGAATAGCTTCTTTTTCTTCTTAAATATGTGAATCTAAGTTAAATTTAAACTTTTCCTAACCAAAATTGAATTTAATTTTCTATCGTGGTCCATGCATTCCTAAAGTTGGATAATAATCACTGCTATCGATATCCTAAAACTATGGTCCTTTTAATAGAATAGAAAGTGGTTAATTTTCTTTGGTAAAAATGAAAATTCTAAATATTTACCACAATAGATTCCATTGTATGTAAAAAATATTTCCTTTTTTAAAAAATTAATTCCACATCCTATAACATCTAAATCCTTCATTTTCTAAAGTCTTTTTTGCTTTTTATTGAAAAAAAAATGGTTAAGGAGACTATTTAAAGTATTGAAATATTTTTATAAATTAATTATTCAATTTAATTAATTAATAAATTACAATCTTCTTGCTAGAATAAACCTAACCATCAGACTGATATCCGTAAGAACTATTAATAATTAATATCAGAAAGATTTTTATATTAATGTTGTAAATTTAATTAATGTGGATTATTTATATGAAATTTGACTTGATGAAAAATTTTAATTATCAGGTATTTTAATTTACTAAGTAGTATGTGTGGCATAAATATATATAAAGTGAATATTATCTATCATTCAATATTAATTAATTATCCATTTATTTATCAATTTTAAATTTTCATACTCTTTAAAAACTCTTATTTTTCTACCTTCTTAAGAACTGAAGTTAAATTAAAATTTTAAATAAATGTAAAATACTCCATATTATTATAATCTTACTCTAAATGTGGGCTACTTCACTTTTATAACATGAACTTTTAATTGTAAAGAAATTTGAACTTTTGAAATATGGAAAAGAATAGTTGGAAGCTATTCTTTATTTTAATAATATGTTTTCTCATTATTGATATCAGGAGAATTCACAAAAAAATAGAGTTAATTAAGAGATTCCATGGTCAGTGGAATTAAATTGCAAAGTTCTTTTCTAATAAATATCGAATCTTAATAATTTATGCCAAATTCACATCAAAATAAATCCAATCAAAAAGATTATGTATGGTGGACTTTCCTGAAATATTTAAATTTTTGTATAATAATTTTTAAAAAAATAAAGCTGTTACTTCTTTGTATGTCCTGGATGTTTGTTCATAGGGAAATCAGAATCTGCAAACCCTACACTAATATCGCTGTTTAAATAAGGTAAATTCTAAATTTAAATCATTTTTAAAAGCTTTTTAGAAGAATAGGTTGTCAGAAAACTCTTTCAATTGTTAATTTTTGTATTTTTTTTTAATAGAAATCTGAATCTTAAGTAAAAAATAGCAACACTCCTTCTATCTAATGAGTAGAATTAAAATAAGATAAATTACCTCTTTGCTAAATCTTTAATGATAATTTCATAGTAGTAGATGAGATTTTCTCTATTTGCTGGCCTGTTACTTTGTATGGACTTTAGTGTGATCGTAAAAAAAGTGAATTGGTATTAATTTTTGATGAAAATCAATTCTGCCAAATGAAATTGCTCGATCTAATTAATGATTTTACAGTTGTGTCGCTATATATCAAATTCTTTCCTACATATGTGGCTGTTAAGCAGTCTTTATCAAATTCTATGAATGGATTTGGTTTTGTGTTCAAGACTGGCTTCACATTATCCTTCATTGGGATTTTTTGTAACAACTAAAGTAAATATTCTTTGCTCATTTTTTTTGTATTCTCCTTTAATATAATTTAATGATCTTTTGCGTATATGCTTCTTATCAAAAACTAGATTTTGAATATTTTCAATATATTATTGTAGTATTATTTATTTTTTTCCCCTTTCTTTTTAATTTCTTTTCACTATTAATCTTTTCTTCTCTCGATTTGAAGTTGTGTTTCTTGATAGCTAATTTGCTTGAAAACTAATGTAAAAATTAAATAGAAAGAAAGAAAAAAACAAACAAATAAACAAATTATCAATCAATCTAACATATAAATACATATACCCACTTAAACTATTTACATCTACGCATTAATATCATTAATATTAACTTAATAAGTATTACTGAAATCCATATAACAAATTTCTTTAGAGAAAAGTGTTAAAATTTCAATTAGCAACAAAACAAAAATTAAATCAAAACTTAAACAACCTCTTTTCCTCAATTTTTTCCTCCATACTTTTTCTACCTAAAGATCCTTGATACATCAGAGGAAATGGAGCGAAACTATCTAAAAATTTAATACTTTTATAGATTTTCAACATGAAATGCTAAAATATAGAAAATCAAAAGTTCTTCTTAGAAAAAATAGATTTCAAGAAACTTGGATTAAATTCAAATAATTCAGTGAAGTTTAGGATTAATTGCACACTTATCATCTAATCTTATCACCTCAAACAAAATTTTAAATAAATATTAATAATTATTAGGTTTTTCCAGCTTTGAAATCAATATAGATAAATATTAAACAAATATTGCGCTATATTTGCTCTATAGATCATTTTGTTTAAGTGGATATCTTAATTACAATTCTTTTGTTGAAGAAAATCTCCAAAAACAAAAAAAAACATCTTAAATAGGAATTTTCTGATCATTTTTTGAAATTGTTGTTTAATGGTCAAATATTAATCTAATTTTTAAAATATTGATTAAGCTGTTTAAAACATTCTCCAAATTAAAAATCGCTTTCGTCAGAAACCCCCAAGTATTCCTAGCCAATAATTGATTTATTAAAAGATAAACGACATTTAAGAAAAGGAACTTCAAGAATATAAATAGAAAATGTATAAAACAGCATAATAACCATTTATCAAACCTTAGTTCTTTCTTTTATTTCAAATTTTATAAATTTCGTAATTGTAATAGTAAATTACATTTATTTAAATTGTTCAGCTTTATTTCTACATTTATTTAAATAATCAGCTTTATATTGAATCATTATTGCAACAAAAGGAAATTTTGTGGAAGAAATATTTTAGTAGTAAAGAGAGTGTGATAGATTCATAATGACAATCAAAACTAGTGAAAACAGCTGATTATTTTCAGCAATTTATAAACTCTTTGACCATTTCTGTCAAATAATTTATTTAGGTAATATAACAAATAATTGTTTGATTGTGATAATAGTTATTTTATAAAGAAATTAATATTTTTAAAAGAAATAAATCAAAAAAATTTACTAATAAAAGTACAAAACCATACTCTAAACTACTAAAAGATTTCTACTAAAGATTTAGGGAAGACACATTTATTAGATATTTAGCTATTATATACAAGAGGAATAAAGTTTGCAATAGTAAAATAATTAGATTTAAAATGGGATGTTTGTTTGGCAGAGGAAAAAAACTAAAAGATGGAATTGATTAAATAGCAGATAATAGTAGTGGAATAAAAAGAAAAATTGTAATGATTGGACTTGATGGAGCAGGAAAAACATCGATTCTAAATCAATTAAAAGTCAAGAAATTCATGGAAACTGTTCCTACAATTGGCTTAAATATAGAAACCATACAATATAAGAATCTAGAGTTTCTAGTTTTTGATGTTGGTGGGAAAGTGAGGTCACTATGGAGTCACTATTATGATAATCTTGATGCAATTATTTTTGTTGTTGATTCTACTGATAAAGAAAGATTGTGGTAAATTAAGGATGAATTCCGTAAGCTGAGTTCAGAATTAAGCTTTTAGAATGCAGTAGTATTAGTTCTCTTTAACAAATAAGATCTTCCTGAATGTGTAGAATTTAGAGCTTTAGTGGAAGAAACTGGTGTTGATAATATAAATGAAAATGATATTATTATCCAAAAGTGTTCTGCAAAAACCGGTGAAGGGCTAATGGATGGAATGGAAAAGTTAGTAAGCTACTTTATAAATAATGATAAAAACAGTACAAATAAGCATAATTAAATTTCTAAAAATGGATAAACTAAGTCAGCATTAGTGAGCTGAATTTATAATAATTTATAAATTACCTAATTTAATCTTGCTCATATCTATATAAATTCATTAAAATTTCAACGCTTGTTGCTCTTTTCTTTCAGTATACAAAATGATTTAATTTAATCTAAAAATAATAATTACCTTCTCTAACTAACACTCGCTCACTTGCTCACTGATCATAAATATGAAAGTAATAATTTTAATAATAATTTCAACTAAATTAGAATAAATTTCTTAAGCAATATATATGATAATAGAGTATAAGTAAGTAAATAAATAAATAAATACTTACATAGAAAGATAAAGTATTACATAAACAATTGATGAATAATTATTTGTAGTTGCCCAGTGAAGAATGAAGAATAAAAATATTATAATTAAAAAACAAACAGCAAACGATTTCATGATTTAAATGTAAATTTGAAATAATAAATTAAATTAAATTCTAACTTTATTTAATAAATTTATTTATTTATTTTCTTTTTTAAATTTATTCAATTTATCAATCAATTAATTAATCTTTGTATATTATTTGACAAGCTTTACATTCTCAACTTACCTCTTATTACTTACAATGACTTGGCATTCTAAATATTTTTGATTTTTCTACTTAATACTGACTTACTTATTAGTGTTACCAATTAAATAACATACTTTATAATTTTAATTACTCTCTTCTTAAATTACAAATCAATAAATTTTTAAAAGTAGCTTAAATAATATTTACGTTTTCTATATGAAATAATTACTATTATTATAAATTAAGTTAATTTGAGTTATAAAAGATTAATTCAAGTAATTTAAGATCAATTTCAAATTCTTTCAACAAGTAGATATATAAAACACAATATATGATATTCAATTATCATTTTAAATTTATTATTAAATGAAAGAAATATCTTTAATACAATCATTCATCTTAGAATTTTTAATTCAAAAATTTTCTTCTCAGAGACCAATTAGATAGATCCTAATTAAATTAAACTTTTTTTATGAATAATTTAAGCTAATTTTCAATTTCGATTTTAGATTGATTATAATTATTAAGAGATCATCAAAAGATTTAAGTGATTAATAAAGAATTATTGATATTGATCGATTGATGATAATATTAAACTATAGATGAAATAAAATAAGTAAAAAATACATAATAAAAATAGATTTCAAATATATGCCTATTATTAGTTTATAGGGTTTTATTATTATTGATGTTATTATTATTAAGGAATATATCCTTAAGGAGGTTAGTAGTATACTTATCCTTGGATAGGTTGTTGTTAAATTGGCTATTATTAATAGTATTGATATTATTAATTAGATGGCTAAACTGGAATCCCTTAAATGGCTTCGCTAGGTCTTTAATTTTATTACTATTGTACTGCTTATTATTGAGCTATTAATTACTATTAAAGCTTAATAGCTGCAAGAGCTTACTATTATCTTCTTCTTCTTTTAATAACTGCGCAAGTAATTGATGCGATAAAGAGTATAATTGAAGCAACTATGAGAGTAATGAACCACCATGTAGAGTAATATGAATAGCAACATTCATTAGTATAGCAACAGTAATAATTACTAGGGCAGTAATATGTATTACCATAGTAATCAGTGCCGCAATAATCTGCTGAAACTAAGGAAGCTATTATTGAGAGGAGTATAAGTAATTTATTCATACTTTTTATATTATTTTTCTTTGATATTTTCCTGAATTAAAATTTTTGTTTCCTTTATCAATTTTATTAAAGGCATCAAACATATAAAAGCTATAGATTTTAAACAATTTAACCTTATTAGTTAGATAATCAAGATTATTCTTTTTCGTAAGGTATATTTTCCTATATTTATTAATTGACAGAGTGGATGATCAGGAAGATAAATGAATTCTTTATATCAAAAATTCTATTTGGTGTCAAATTTAAGATGACCTATTGATCTCCATAAATTATTAATTTACTTTAATTTATCTCTCAATTGAGGATAATTATTTTGTGTAAGGACATACAGAAATTTAGTAAATTTATCCCATTTATTTTTTTATAAATAGAAAAATTTTCTTAAAATCTAAAATAGATTTTTTATGCTATTTTTATTACATAGGGTAGGTATTCAAAAAATTAATTAGATTTTAATTATTACGTCCCTAATCTTATTTATATTATATCAGAAAATAATATTCCAATTAATTAGTATCCAGAGCTAATAAGGTTTATACTCTATTTTTAAAGTACCACAAAAATCAATTCAATCTCAGATAGGTATTATTTTTCTTACGATAGGTCAAATAAATAAGAGAGTATAACTTTATGTTAATATATTTTGTCTAAACAGTAAACAGTAATTTTGAATCTATAATACTTAATGCCCTTTAATATTTGTTTATGGAGATAATATTGTTTGCCTCCAATGTAACTAATCTAAAAAGCTAATGATAAAATATGCTTGGGTAATGTTGTTTTGATGAAAATATTTTAAGTCTATTTTTATTCTCTCCATTAAATTCTTAATCTTTTATTGAATACTTATTGAGTAATTTCAAATATTTAACTCTTAATTATTGAATTATTGCTATTGAAAGAGTACCTTTTTATAAAATTCTCTTTTTTCATTAACTAAAATCTTTTCATTCCTAATATTTTTATTATTTTTCTAAAACAAAGTTACAGAAAATTATTAATATTAATCTTATTATACATTTTAATATAAAATAATGTTCAGTAAAGTGATTAATTTTATATAAAAAATTATTTTAAATTAAAAATTAGCAAATTAAACTAACTAAAATACATAAAAAAATATATTTTTAACGAATAAAAATAATCTGCTAGCTTCCTTGCTTTGCTTGAACATTAAGTAAATAAAAATATTCAAACATAAATAGATATATTAATCAACTTTAACTTTGGAATAGATTCAATTGCATTCTTCATCTATTATCATAAGATTTCTACTTGTTTTCTTCAATCAAGAAATTATTTAAATTTACTTATGAATTTTTTCAGCTTTGGGTCGATAACAGCTTTGCAATAACCATAATTTTAATTCAAATTATAGAAATTCTAATGATCTTTTTCTGCTTCATAGAATACTGTTAAAGGTACTACTTCAGTTACTATAGGATCTTTATAAATTTTAGAATTATTAAATTCTGTAATTATTTAATGGGCAATATTTTTTTATTCTTCATCGCTATAAAGAATAATTGATCTGTATTGAGTGCCTTCATCTGCTCCTTACTTATCCTTAGTAGTAGGATCGTGTACATTCATAAATATTCTTAATACATTATCATACGAGATAATACTTGGATTGTAATGGAATTATATTACTTCTGCATGTCCAGAAGAACCACTGCAAACTTATTTATAAGTAGGATTAGCAGAATTACCACCTGCATAACCAGATTTTACATCAGAAACACCTATAACTCTTCTGAATACTGCCTCAGTACACCAAAAGCAGCCTCCACCAACGGTAGCTATTTTATTTATTCCTTACATATAAGATTTGTGTGATTGATTTATTTCTAATTTATTTTTTAATTATTTATTGTTGATAAATTTTTTAATAAAATATCAAATTCATATAAAGTAGAGTAAAATATAGACGAAATTCAATCGAACTATTCTTAAAATTTCTATCTTACTATAACTCTCTATGTTCTATTATATGTTTAGAAATAACTTACCTAATTACTTAAAGGTTATTGTTAGCTAAAAAATATCTATTCACTGATCGATCAATAAAGCTCATTCAAAAATATTAATAAAACAGTCTTATTTCGGAAAACTAAGGAAGAGGAGAATTCTGTTTTTTGAAATAGTTGGTTTAAATGTATGATATCTTCCTACCTACAAATAAAATGTTAGTAATAATTAACTAACTATTACTATAAAAGAATACTTATTGCTTCAGCACGAAAATACTTACTACTTCTACTCAAACTCTTTGTCAAAATTTATCAGAAAATTCTCTTTTAAATCTCGGTTTTACTTCTTTTTATTAAAGCTTCTATTCTTAGATTCTTCTTCTTACTAATTATTTATAGGTGTTTTTAGTTACTAATTTATAAATAAAGATATCTCTTTTAATTCATTAGAATTTAAGAAAACTAAAAATGGAGATAAATGATAGTACTTTTATTAATGATTTATGTGTGATTAAATTATTTTAATAGTCACAATCTATCTATCTATCTAACTAACTAACTAAACTATCTATCTTTATAGTTTATTTAGATTAAATTTAAAATTTCCACTTATTTTGTATTTATATTACTTTCTTTTGTTTTTAAGAACTTAATAATAATTTAACAAATTTATTTTTATGAAAGATTTAAAATTATAAATATTTTAAAAAATTATATTAATTCAAAAATATTTTTAGAAGAGAATTAAATAATTTATTATTTAACATTTATAGGGTGGAATAATATTTTATCGAAAAAATAATGCAACGGGCTTGCTTATAAACAATGAGCAAAGATAAAAGGTTTAAAATTACTAGTTACTTATGTGACAATGATGTAATATTTCTGGAGAACAATTATTAATAAAAGAATAATGATAAATTTAGACAATGACGAGTTAAAAGAAGAAATGATAAGAGTAAATGTAATGCCAAGTGAGACAAGACATCAAATTAAAATTTATTAAATGGGAGAAGATAAGAAGAGAGCTTAAATCTAACTAAAGTATGTTGATGAGATTTTTAATGATTAAAGCAAATATTTAATGTGGTTATAAAGCCAAGATTACTTTTGGTATATAAAACAAAAGACACCATACCATTTATATTAATTTACGTCAAAATATTGATAATATAAATCAAAAACCTTAAATATATTTATTTCTAAAAGTAATAAAAATATAAATAATCACCAATTAGCACATATGATTTGTATTGATAAAAAAGAATTCTAGGACTCAGGGCCTATCCAAATGAAATTAGTAGCAGTGGGAGATGGCGCCGTAGGAAAGACATGCATTTTACATAGGTAATTAGAATAAAAATAGTTCAATAAATTTAAGGAATAACCTATGTTAAAATTTTCTTCATTTCAAAATGCATTTTTTCTTAAATATATTATATCAAAAAGATATATGAATGACCAATATTCCGAAGAACATGTGCCTACTATCTTTGAAAACTCTTACATGATGGTTAAAATAGATAAGAAAACAATATAGCTCGGTATATGGTAATCAATTAAATATGTTTCTTTACTTTTATTTATTTTTACATTTGGAAATTTGTAAAAAAAGAGAGTTAATTTATCTCCATTTGTAAAATTAATTAGGGATACAGCAGGTCAAGAAGAATATAATAGATTAAGGCCTTTAAGTTATAGCAATACAGATATATTTTTAATCGTATTCTCTGTCGTTGATCCTGAATCATTTGATAATGCTTTAAAAAAGGTATTAATCTTGTCATTAATCATAAATAAATACATACTTATTGAGTATATATTGAAAAGAAATCGAGTAAATAATTAAAAATCTAATGAATTTAATTAAACTATAATTAGTGGTATCCTGAGTTATAATAAGTTTAGCCGAAATCATTGAAGATTTTTGTTGGCAACAAGACCGATTTATTAACAAGTGAAGAATATAAAAATAGAAATGGAAAGAATGCTCCTGTTAATTCTTAATAAGTAATTAATTTTTTTAGATTTACTTTGGGTTAGAAAATTTAACAACCTTACCAGGAAGGAATTAAGCTGTGTGTGATACAAATTAAAATATAGAAGGTTAAATGAAATAGATTGATAGATAAATTTGTTTTTATTTTAATTAAATATTAGATAAATAAAATTGTAAGTGAACTTGGATGCTAATATTATGAGTGTTCTGCTAAGCAAGGTACAGGAATTAAAGAATTGTTTTTAAAAACCATTGCAGATGGAATTCAATTCAAATAAAATAATACTACTATCAAGAGAGAACGTAATAGATGCAACTTGATTTGATAAATTATAATAAATAAAGTCTATTATTCTTAATTCTTTGAATATTTTACAATAAAATGAATCAATCTTATCCTCTAAATCTATCAATTATTCCTATCTATTCCAACTTTAAACACTATTTACTTATTAAATAAATAACATCACATCACACCTTCTATTAAAAGTTAAAACTATTCTAATATATAACCCTCTATATAAATTATTTATGTATATTTGTAATCTTAATCAAAATTCTCATCAAAAAAATATGATTCACTTCTTATTCTATCCTATTCAACTGTATTTAAACCTTTTTCTTTGCTTACTTATTTTCTATCTCTACCAGTTATAAATGCACTTAATTATTTAAATCATGTATGATTTACATTGAATTTTAATTATTACTCTTAGAATTTATATTTAATTTCGAATCTTTATTTTAAATAAATTAGCTTAACAGGGCATAAAGAAAATTACATTTTACATTACAAATTTAGCAATAATTAATTTTTGTTTGATAAACTGTCCTGATTGAAAAGAGGAGACAGAAGAAATTAACAGAAAGTAATTTGATTAGAAAAATTTGAATTCTAAATAAATTTGTATCTTTTCTAATGATAGTAAATGCCAATTTAGTTAAATAAACACTAACTAAAATGAAATAAATTTAATTTGTAAATGCTTATTTGTAGTAAAAACATAAGAAACATCTAATACCTACCTCATTTGAAAGATTTTAATAGATTTTTAGCACACACAAATACGCAAACACACACACAGATAAATTGAAAGCTAATTCTAATTTAGAGAAAGAACAAAAAGCAGTGTGCGAGTTAGTGAATGAATGGTTTCTTCTTCTATTAATATTACCTTATTTATTACACAAGATATATGAAAAACTATACTAACCATTAATCACTATGGTTATCTATGTTCGGTAAAAATTATATATTCTGTGTATTTTATTAGAAAAAATTGAAAAAATTAAGAAACTAAATGGTAAGTAAAAAGAGAAAAGCTAATTAATTAATTAATAAATCAGGTTTAGTAATTGAATCTTAAGGATTGATTAATATCAATCACTAATGTGTGAAAGATCAATTACAACAGATAAATCTGTAAAGATAACAAAAAATATTAGAAGTATAATTAACTTGTGTATAGAAAGAGAAACAAGTATTTCAATATCAACAAAAGGTGTAGATAATTGTAAAAGAATTTGACAATTCGCAGAGTTAAATTAGTCATAAAAACTGTTGAGAGATCTTGGAGAATAATACTAATTAAAATAGTAGAAATTCATGAATCATTTATAAACTGAAGGGAGTGAAATGTTAGATGTTTCTGTCAATAACATAAACACTTCATTAAAAAACAATAAGATTATGGGATTAGGAAATGAAAATAATACATCGAATAGTTGTTCAAATAGTATAAATAAATAAGCATTAGTAATCAGTGCAGGATAAGCTAGTAGTTAGTAAAATGTTTAGCAAACTATTCAAGGTCTTCCTTCTAATAATTAATAGTAGTAGCATCCACACTCCCCTTTAGCAAGTAAAAATCCTCTTAACTACACTCGACGTAATTTTTTGAAATACTAACAGTAGTATCTTGAATCAAATAATATCTAAATTCCTAGTGGAATAAATATGTCAACAAATAAATCTCCAACAAACGGAGCAAGTGCAGGATCAGTGATATAGAATATTCACAATTAGCAATTTTAATAGGGCCAATAGAATACCTAGCAATATTAAGTAAAACAAAGTGCAAATCATATTTAGAATTTAATGTAAATATACACTCCTATTAGTAATAAAGCCATTAAGAGAAGAATTATTGCTCCTAATCACTCTTCTCTCAACAGAAGAACATACACAGAAAGTGAAGATATCCCTATTAATTCTGCAGCTGCAATGTATACGCAGTAGGAGAATATTCTCAATACATCGGTTGGCAATCCATATTTTAAATAATCAAATAATAACAGCAATAATAATAACAACGTTAATAGCTCATTAAACCCAGTAAATTCTTCAAGCACAGGCAGTGGAAATGGGTTGTTTTGTATTGCCAACAAAAGGGGATCTACCAATACAAGAAAACCATTCCTTTAACTTTCTAATTAATAAGCTAGTAGTTTCATAACAGCATCAAATTCCAACAATAATTATGTATAAAGCAGTTGTTCTGGCAGTAACGTTATTGGAGGAGGTGTAAATAGTAGCATAGTTAACAATGGAATAATTCAGAACAATTAACATAATAAAAGCATAGAAAGACATCATCCTGATAGATCAATTGATTTACCTCATATTTCTACTCCCTCAAACTAAATAGAGAAAAAAAACTTTTAAATTGGGATACTTTCATAATAGTCTTAGTCATAAAATCAAAACCAATCATAATAATAATAGCAATAATAATAAGCTATTAGGTAATAATAGCAGGTAAATTTCAATGGTACTAGTAATAACACTTCAAGTCAATAATAAAATCAAATAATAAATCAAGATACAACAAACAACAACAGGGGAAGCAGTCTATCTGGAAATGCAAACTATGTCAATAATCATCATGAATTTAATATTTCTCCAATCCACACTCCCTATGGTAAAATAAATTTAAATAAACAAAATCATTTTATAAAAAAATCTTTATTTAGGCTAGCAAATAAATAATCGTGGGAATATCATGAGAATGAGAACAATCAATGATAGAAAAAGTGTTAATACAATTCATAACGACGATGATGAGCCTACTTTTAGTAGCATTCAACATCCAATCGATTAAATGGTTTCCAGTAGTCCTTAAAATAATTAATAATTTGTGAAGTAGGAGAAATAATTTATGACTATACAATAGTAACCCTAGTCTAAAACTAATTAGCAATAAACAAATATTCCTTCAATAAATTAAAATGTTTAGAATATAGTCAACAATATTTAAAACATAACCATTAAAAATTAGAGAATAAATTATAATATCAGCACACCTACTGCATAGACTCCAAGCTAAAACACTACTAAAAAATATGTATTCTAATAAAATAGGCCTAGCCAAAACTATTCTTCAAATGCTCGATCAATTAGAGAAAGCTCTTTTGCAACCCGAGCTAGCTCTCCTTTTTAAAAGACAACAAATATTAAAGTTAAGGCTAAGATTAAAATTCAAAACAATAACTATATAAAAAAATCTTCTAATATTATTACTCCCTCTACTCCTCCTAGATAAGGCTCTGTTTTATACACAGAGGGATCAGTATCGAATAATTTAAATGCCAGTATTAATTAATATCCAACAAGTAATATACACAAAAATGCTTAACAAATTGCTATCGGGCCTTAGAATTTGAATGCATAATATGGTTCAATAAATAACAGAAATTTATAAATCTAAACTATTCCTGATAATCTGGATGAATTGGCATTAAATTTTCAAATTGCATCAAGAAAGAATCGTAATTCTTCAGTCAGAAATAACCCCTCTTATTATTATAACCGTGGAGAGAAATTAATTACTATTTAAAATGATTATGATGATATAAATATATAACCTAGATATAATAATGTATAGTCCAGTTAAGGAAATCACTCTAATTACCCTTAATCGCAGCTCTCTTAATCTCCGTAAAAAATTGATAAAAAGAATATCTTTCCTTAGTCTTCAAAACACTCAACAAATCAGTAATTATTTGAAAAAAGTATACTCTTTTAAAAAGAGAAGCAAGAATTATTATAGAAAGAATAGCTAGTCAGATAAAAGTTTATACAATAGTAGTTATAAAAGAGAAATTAAAACAGTGTAGATTAAAATAATTAGGCCAATTAATCAATAAATAAAGTTTCAAATTAGTAAACAAAGGAAGAAAGATAAAAATTCTAAAAATCTATTATTTCTAGAAATTCTGAAAGTCCAAATGAAAGTTTAGAAAACTCATACAATAATTAGGAAAGTTTTCTGCTGGATCACAAACCTTATCAAAACATTTCTAAAGACATTACTTAAAATGATAATATTTAAATTGCTGTTGACAAAATACCTTAATAAAGAACTGATAAAAGACCATCACGTTTAGGAGAGTAGGATTCAATAACAGAAATAGAACCTTCAATGCCTAAGAGATTATAAAATGAATCCTAGGCAAATTAATAAAACCGTTTGCCTTAAGCAACAGACAAAAAAGAGGAAAAGTAATAAGCTAATAATAAAGAAAATAAACAGGAAAATCTCTAAGGAAATCAAAAATAAAATAATGAGTAAGAAAGTCAAGTTAATCCAAAATAAAAATGGGATCTCTCAGATGAAGAATGGAATAACTTTGGGGATAGATTCCCTAAAACTCTCATTAAAAAGAAACTTTTGGGAAGGTAATAATATCATAAATCATTTTTATATAAATTTGTATTAAAATAAATTTTTTTATTGAAATAGAGGTGGATTTGCTCTAGTTTGGCTTGGTGAGGATAAAAAAACAAAAGAAAATTATGCTATCAAATAAATTTAAAGCAGTAATGCTCATTAAACTCATATCAAAGAAATTTGGTTTGGTTCCTTCTTCTTCAAAAATGGAGTTCCTAAAGAAAAGTATTAAATCTATAGAGGTAAAATTTGGTTCATTAAAAAAATCAAAAGAGTTAAAATAAAATTTAAATAATTCTAGGTATAAATAATTTATCTAAAATGATGAATTATGATATTAAACCAGTTGACACATGGATTTATTATGAATTATGTGGTGAATCTTTAGGAAGTAGTCTCTATGAACTCAAAGGAGAGGGATATAGAGGAGAAGAGAGAGTATATCGAGTAAATATAGTAGTTTTAATCATATTCCTATTTCTTAAAATTTAATTTATTATAATTAAGGTACATTATAAGAAACTTTACTCAAGCATCAAAAAGGACTTAAAACAATTTAAAAAGCTAGTTTTTGAACTAGCACATGCGCTTTGGTTACTTTCTGATTAGAGAATAGTTCATTCTGATTTAAAGACTGAGAATATTCTTGTAAAAACTAGAGATAATAATGGATTCACAGAAGTAGAATAAGTTAAATTAATTGATTATGGAAGTAGCTTTACTTTTGGTAATTTAAAACACTTTTCTATGGCAACACCTGAGTATATGGCTCCAGAAATATTAAACTTTATTCTTTATTAGAATTAACTTCGACATATTCCTTATTTATTAGAATATTTAAAAAATTACTAAAAAACTTATGTCATTGATATATGGAGTCTGGGTTGTGTTATGATGGAAATAGTAAGTGGTATACCACTTTGGATGAGTTTAAAAACTATAGTTAAACATAAAGGTTAAGAACTAATACGCCATGGTTTATTTGCTGCTAAAGGAAGAGTATTTGAGAATATAATTGAAAAACAAATAGAAGTAGTAAAAAATTTAGATTTTTATATTGACGATCATAACTACAGTGGAGTAGTTGTAGATGAAGAATTGAGATACCTTATTAAGAAAATGCTCGTGCTTGATCCTTCTAAACGTATCTCACCAAAAGAAGTTTGCTAATACCTTCATAAAACAGTTTTAAATACTGAATTTGTTGATATATAACCTATTTCTGAAGAAATTCCTAATTCTCAGACAATTAAAAATACTTAGAGCACAGTTGCATCAGCTAAAAAAGATTATTAGGGTAAAACCGAAATAATCTCTATATAGAATACTAATGAATAAATTAAAACAGACTTCTCCTCACCCAAATATTCTTGATTATTTTAACAAAAATAAAAAACTAATAATGGAAGAGCTATAAAATTATAATGTTTTCACACTTGGTTTTACAATAAACTTCTCTAGTCTACAATAAAATTATAAGTATAAATACAAAAGAATAAAATATATAAATTACCTAATTAATTGAAATCAAATCAAATAGATAGATAGACAGATAGAATAACCGAGTGGTTGGTTGGTATTGATATTTTGATCAATAATTAATTAATTATTTAATTTCTTAACTTAAAATTACTTTGTAAATATTTAATAAAAATCTCATATAATATTCTCTACTCTTATTTATAAATAAATAAATATGTTTGCTGTGTAAATCAAATCTTAATAATCTTAATTATTGTATCAAAACCACAAATAAATTTATATTAATTCTAAGCTTATTCTTTCCTTGATGGTTATTTATTATCCGTTCCTCAACAAAACATTATTGTTTACTTATTTTTAATATTTTTTGATTAGCAAATTTCACTTACTTCTTTATTTTTGGCTTATTTTGTGAGGATTTGAAAGTTCGAGAAATTGTTGAATCATATGATTGAATTATTGAGCAGAAATACTAAACCAACTTAATTTTATTTTGTTTTTAATCACATTATTAAGCTTAATAATTAATCAGATAGTAATTATATAACAAGTAAATGATGAAGAGATTTATAGAAAAATTAAAGTATTTTTCAAGTCATTCTATAGCTCCTAGTGAATTAAAACCAGGAGATCATATCTATGTTTGGAGAAATATGAAGCACGTAATGATGTATTAGCATCATGGAGTCTACATAGGAAACGGAAGATGCATTCATTTTACAACTAGAGCTGATGCACTTGCATATGATAATAATGAGAATAATGTTAAGAATGCTGGCAGTTAAAACCTATAATTTGTAGATTAATCATAAAACAATGATGTTGAGAAATAATAAGATTTAAGAAATAAGGCTAATGATTAAAGTTAGTAATAAATTGTTGAAAATATTTTAAAATATGATAGAAAAAGTAAACATTTTCAAGTTTAAAATACAGAAACCATAGATTCTAAAGTAGAATAAGAAAAGAACTAAAAAAAACAAAGTTTTTGGGATAGAATAAACCCATAATCTAACATAAATAAAGCTGTCATCATGGAAACATCTTTGGATTATTTTTTATATGGCGGAAAATTAAAATTGGCTAGATATAATACAGGATTTTTGGAATATATTTTAAAATCTGCAGGAACTTGTTATAGAGAACCTCGTGTTGATGGGATGGAAACCGTTGAAGCTGCTAAAAAGTATATCTGCCCCATCAATGCTTAAGGATAAAAGGAAATTTATAGTTTAAAAAGTAATAATTGTGAACATTTAGTTTTAGAATGGACTACTGGAAAACGTTAAAGCTATTAGCTGGCAAGGCTTCTTAGAAGACTCATTTATGGTGGCCTCTTCTTTTTCCCTATTTATAAAATAAATGATAACTTCTTTATTGATATCTTTGATCATTATATCAAGATTGCTGTAACTTATGAAACTGCATTAAGTTATTGGGTTTATATTGGCACTTTTTTATTATGAGAAGTATCAAATAGAATTTATAATTAGTTTTAATTAAACATCTTTTTAATTCCTGTTTAATATTAATCATAATATCATATTATCAAATTTATATTATCATTAAATTTTAAAAAAGATTATATTTATTTAAAAATGAATTATTTTTATTCACAAACTCATTCATGATTGATTTAACAATACTTTTTGAAGAAAAACTATTATTTTTAACCAATATTAAATATTGATTTTACATAAAGAATGGGTAATTTAATATAATTTTATAGCTAATAGATTATCAAAATAATAATAGAATAATTAGTATAATTAGTGTTATTGGGAATAATATTATATTTTAATATATTAATTAATATATTACCTTTGCACTTTTCAGTCATAATATATTTTAGAAGAAATAATTACTTCAGCAAATTAAGTTTTTACCAATATTAAATATTAACTTTACTTAAAGAATGAATGGGGTAATTTAATAATTTAATAGCTAAAATAATTAGCCAATTAATAGAATAATTTGTATCATTAGTGTAGTTGAGAATAATATTAAATTTTAAAATAATAATTAATATATTTATTACCTTTGCACTTTTCAAGCATAACATACATACTTTAGAAGAAATAATTGTTTCAGCAAATTAACTAACTAACTCACTCACTCACTAATTATTTTATATCATTTTTAATTCTTTTATTATTTTTATTTCCAAAATCATCCCTGGAGATATAATATTCTCAAATAATATGGAATAATCCTTCCGAATCATTAAAAAATTACTTATTAGATATTGGATAAATAAGCTTACATTTTTAATAATCATATTTATCTAGATAAAAATTAATTGATTTTACAGTTGTTGTGGAAGAGTATTTTAATAGGAAGTGCAATTATTTTGTGGCAAGGAGAAAATTAATTATCCTAAAAAATAAATGTTGTTTGAATTTAATATTCAGGAAGTGCAAATGAGTAAAAAAAATCTTATATTTTATATCAAAGTTTGAGAATAATGGTAATTAAAAAAGTTATATTTCAAAGAATTGATTAGTGGCTCGTATCTAATTTGGTGAATATAACCATTCACAATATTTTAAAAATGATAAGTAATTTAATTTGACCATAAATAACAAACCTTATTGAAGAATTGGATAATCATATACTTTAATTAGCACTCTACAATTAAAAGTTAGGAATTTGAATAATTAATTACCAAACAAATAAAGTAAAACAAAGATATATAATTTGTACTACAATTATAAATCATTTCACTTAATTAATTTATCTCAGTATTTGATACTTACTTACTATTAAATCTAACACAAAAAATAATTATAGAAAAGGCACTCTTCATTCCTCTTTTGGAAAGCCAATCATCCATAGCATATTCCTCTTATCTTTAATACTGATATTAACTACCTTACTAACTTTGAACTAACCAAATAAGAATGGATACTAAGCAGAGCGAGCAGGGATAAGAGATAGAACTTCCTAAAATAGATACTGATGTAAATATTCATTAAATAATGGTTTAATCTAAATGCTAAAGATTCAAAAAATATTTTTATAAAATATTAATAGCTCATATGTAGATTACTCAAGAAGTCCTCTCATACAAGAACTGAAGCAGATATTGATATTCTTTCTTAATAACTTAGAAAAATTAAATTTTTTGAGAAGTATAATAATGAATGTGAGTTTGATGTAATAAAGGAGTGTTGCAAATAGCTTTAACTTGAGATTTTCAAATCTAATGAAAAAGTTTTTGAAATAGGTAAATAGCGAAAGATTTAAGAAATATGAGCAAGAATATACTTTAAGAAGATATTTTTGGATATAAAAACAAGGATAAATAAATATTAATTCCTTATTACAACAATTAATAGGCACCTTTGGAGATAAATTCTACATCATTATAGAAGGAAAAGTTGGTGTTAACATACGATTAGCTAAACAAGACATTGAGTTAAAAACTGTGAAGGAATTAAAATCAGGAGAATCATTTGGTGAAATAGCTCTTATTTATAAGAAACCACGTTTGGCTACTATTTAGTGCACTGAGAATTGTATATTTGGAGTTCTATCATCTAAGAACTACCAAAACACTTTGTAATCTAGAGAACTTAATAAAATGCTCAAGGAAATGACTATTTTTAATAATATGGCTTTATTTAACTCATGGACTCAAAACAAATTAAGGGATCTTTATCTGAACTCTATGTGGTTGATTTATAAGAAAGGAGACCTGGTGTATGATTTAGGTGATTCTGCAGAGAGTTTGTTTGTTATTCAAGAGGGCGAGTTTGTTGTAATTAATTTATCCATTTTTTAATTAATATTAAAGTTCACTTTTACTAAAGAAGTACTTGAGTTTTATATTCTTAAGTATTTATTTTAAAAATATCTACTCAAAATTAAAATATATTAAAATTTCTAAACAGGTATACACAAAATCTAACTTTGAAAAGGTTGTAGGGAATGAAGGCAATGATGAAGATGGATAAGCCTTTAATTAGTTTAAACGAAAGATAAGATCTAAGGATAGTAGCAAAATTTAACAGTATCTCAAGGTAAAATTTATTTTCTATCCAATGATCTATCTTAATATTCTTCTTGGTTATAGAAATCTTTTGCTTACACATTTTTTAATTAAATAAGGTAAGGATATTATGCTAAGGTGAGTACTTTGGGGAAGAGGAAATACTTAACGAATAACCAAGATAATTTAAAATAATGTGCAATTCGTTTGAAGGGAAAGTACTGATGATAAAGAAAGCTCACTTTCTTAATAATGTTTTTTAGGATGAAATATCAAGGCAGTATATATTAAATAGATTAAAAGAAAAAACTACAAAAATTGAGGAAAGGATTTAAAATATGAAGAACTCCCTTAAAGAATATAAACATTTTCTCTATCAAGATAGGACTTAAGCAAAGTAGTCAATTATTTAAAAGAGTTAGACTTAGGCTTAAATCAAGTTTGATGTATTTAACTCTTATGAAATTATTGATAAGCTTGCTGGGTCAAAATAAATAAGAAGAGAATCTTAAGAAAAAATCAAGCCATCCTTAAGAGGATCATCTACTTCTCCACTTAAAAATTAAAGAACTCTGCCTGTTCTTTAGTCTCTATCTTCTTTTACTCATTTAGATATGATTGAACCTTCTAGTCCATCTAAATCTTAATCTAGCATCTAAAAGTAAAACACAACTGTATTTGGAGATTAATTTCAACTATCGCCATAAAATTCAAAACAAAAAATAAGATTTTCTGTAACTTAACAGTTTGGAAATAACTCTCCTCCTAAACTATCAGACACTATATCAACTACTAATAGAAACTATGAAATGTATGTGATAGAATCACCTGATAGAATTTAACTTAGCCCTTCCAAATACCAAAACAAGCAACTTATGAAATAACTCAATTTATTGAATCTAAATTCAACAGAAAATGCAACATTTTCAAGTTAGTGTGTGAAGCGATTTTAATCAATGACGGAAATAAACTAAGAAAAGAGCAAGCCAAAAGAATTAATTCCTTTTAAGCCTTAATCACTTCTAATAAGAGATGAAGATCTTTAGCACGAGAGCAATGAGAATAAAACTAATTTGAATCTTTAATAAGCTCAGACTTCTTAACAATAAACTTCAAGGACTAATACTAGTATAGCTTTGCATCTTTAGATTTTTGATAGTAAAAGAGGTATAAATTAGAATGATCTTTAAGGATCTAGTAAAACTAATTTATAAAAGATTGAAGAGGATATTTAAAAAATATAAAGAGATAATGAAGAGAATGGGAATTTACAAGTAAGTATTAGTGGAGAATTTTAAAAGAATAATATATAAAATTCTGATTTAAGTTAATAAAAAAGATTATCTGAGCATTCCTAACCAATTAATAATTCATCTAACAAATAGAATCTTTTATAGAATTTATAATTAATTGCTTAAAAGGATTAGGATAATATTTTTTCTGAATAAAGAATGATTAATAACACTTCAAGCCCTCAGAAAAAATCAATCTTAATTATCCCTAATAGTAACACCTTGCAATGTCTAAGCCAAAATGCCTCTGTTGAAAGAGTCAAGCTAAAGCTTCAATTAAAATCAGGATTAGCAAGTGTTGATTCCACCCCACTATAAAAAAGTCCTCTTAAATTATCTTTTAATAGATTATAATAGGGAACAACTCATTCTTCTCCAGCAGGAGGAACCATTAAGCCTTAATAGATTGGCTTAAGCTTTTCTTCTGTTGCGGAAGGAAATAATTAACAAAATCTGCTATCACAAAAATAATAATCTTTCTTCGCAAGAAAAAGTGTAGGCTCATAATTTAAGAGTAATCCTACTGGAAGTGGCGAGAATGGTTAACATGGATTCAATTTATTTTCTGTATTAGATTAAGAGGATTAACATCTGTTATAGAGGTAGATTTAATAAAAAAGAAACCACTAATAAGATTTAATCAACTTAAAAAACCACCATAAAACATATCTTCGTTAATGGAGACAAAGAAGTACTACTAGAGATAAACATATTGGCTCTAGTAAACCTTACTGCTCCTTAAATTACAATTTAAATAAAGATACAAGCACTGATTAATCTAAAGTTGATGATCAAGCTTAAGAAAAATAAACATAAAATCATTCTCTTGACCAAAAATAAGAAAATAAATCTAAGAATTTTTCTCATCTTCTAGAAAATCTTAATAATGGAATAAATAATGATGAGGATTTTAGTCCTTACTTGAAAAAGAAAATTAAGAACATAGTCAAAATGAAGAAATCAACCGATTCTGCTTTAATCAATTTTGGTAACGAGTCCAAAACTTAACAATCAATAAATAAAATCCCTGTAATTGTAAAACCACCTTAGGAGAACAACATAGAACATAGTTAAGAAAAGAATTTAGACAAATTATTACATCCTTCTTTAACTTTATAAAATGCCTTTCAAGAGAAAAGAATAAAGGCTTAATCAAATGATTAACACCTAATGAATAAAACAAATTAGATTAATCACAATAAACCTTAGGTAAACAAAGAATTTCCTAAATAAATAAATGATTTTTTAAAAAGCTCATCAATAATATAAGGAGATTAGAAGATAAAAGCTAGAATTTCATTTTAAAAAGGAAATCATGTCGAATAAACTACTACAGATTTTTAATTAAGAAAAACATCATTTGATGGGAAAAATTCAAAATTATTTCAATAGCATAGAATATACTAAGTGCAACATCCTTCTGCTACGAATGAAAGCTTTACAGAATCATTAGCGTTTTAAGGTATTCCAGAAAATAAAAAGAAGATCTTCTTGAATATGATGAGCAAATAATAGGTGCAATAATATTTCTAAAAACAAGTAAAAATGTTTAACTAAGCAAATCTAATGTAAAACCACTAAACAATGCAAAATTTAAATCCGATTTCAGATGATACATCAACGACACAAACATTGAATTTATCGCAGCCTAAAATATTAGAAGATAAAAAAAGAATGACTGTTTACACAAGCATTGATTCATTAAATAAGAGATAAAATATGAATTCAGAGACTGAGCCTGTTAATAAAATTTCTCTCCTCAAATCTCATGCTTTCCAATTAGAGACTACCTCACCAAAAAAAAGTACTTTAAGTTCAGATAGATATCCTATTGTTGGGATTAATCACTAATTACCATAGTTCTCATCAACATAATCTTCTTAATAAAAATTATAAGAATCATTTTTTTTGACTAGCCAAAAGAAAATTTAGCAGCATCCACCCTCCCCTAAATTTTTAAGAATCTCCTCCTAACCCATAACTCTCTAATATATTAATTGAAAAAAATACTATCAAAATACTAACTAAATTTATTATTCCTATTTATAATTAATTACCTTACTAACCAAAATAAAACATACCCAACCAGTCTACCAGTCAACCAACCAAACTTAACCCAACCCAAGCCCCCTTCTCTATTACTTATTTTAAATTTCAATAAAATATAATTATCTTATTCTTTCTAATATGTTTTTTATACTAAATTTTTATAAAATGTCTTTTTATTTAAGATTACTTAGCCTAAATACCAATTTAATTTGAATTCTTTTTAAAATCAACTCTATAATCTTAGATTTTTTTAGAAAGTAGATCTTTTAAAAGAATAACCTATCCAATATTTATTTTTCTGAGTATATTTTAGATCTTTAGAATTAATTAATAATATCTAAAGATTTACAATTCAAAACTTTAAAACAAAAAATCAAACAAAATGAATAAATTTGAGTAGATCTATCGTAAGTTTTTAGGTTCTTTAAATAAATTAGACCATACAACATAGTTTGCAGTTGTAGGAGGATTCCTGATCTTAGTTTATATTTTCTAAGTGATGAAAAAGAGAAACAGAAGGAATAATAAATAATACTAATAGATTAGATAAATGGCCTCTTATCTAGTTAATAAGGATAGATAAAAGAGAGATGGAATTATTTGGTTCTTCAACTTGTTTGTTTTCGCATTTTTCTTCACCCTTCTTTCATATATGTTAATATATGTATCAGAGGAATATAATTTCAAACCAATCATGAAATTTATTTCAGTTTTAAAAGTTAGTTATAGCAGCTTATCATTGTATTTTAGAATTGCCATACTTGTCGAAATTACTATCTGTTTAGTATTATTCAAGTTAATCCATTACTACAATAACAGATTATCAAAATAAACAGTTATAACTGATTCAACAGCTTAAGAAGAAAGAGATAAATAATTAAATTTGAATTAGAATTTAGATACCAAAACAATGAATGATATTGATTTATAGAAAGAAAGTTAGAGTAAGAAAAATGATTGAGTGAAGTATATATATTGATTGATTGCATATACTTTATAAAAAGACTATTTAATAATGAATGAATAAATAAATTAATTACACGTATTTATTTATTAATTTTAATATATTTTTACATTTGTTGTAATACATATTAAAGGAATTTTAATTGCTATTAAAGATCAACTAAATTTTAAAAAATTTTATAAGGCTACTACTGGCACTATGTATTATTTTTACTATTAAAGCAAAAAAAATCTATTTAGATTTAAATGTTTTTTTGTTAATAAATCAAGTATTAATTGGCATAATGTAATTATTTTAATTGTTTGCATTAAATTAAAATTTATCAAAAAATATTCTTTTTTTTGAAGAAATTAGGAGGGACTTCTGAATCATCTCCTTACTTTACTTTTTTAGTTCCCTCAGGAAGAACATGACGAAAAGTTAAACTAACTCTTCTATAGTCCTCATTTTTTATGATTGTTTATTAAGTAAGAGGGTTATATATCTCTTTCATTTTACTCACCCCATGTTCCCATCTATATCTTGAATCAGATGTTAATACATAAAGACTACGAGGTTCAAGAAATAGTTATATTTTATTTTCTTTATTTTCCACTTCTCTCAATGCTAAGTAACTAGGATTATGAAGGCTTAAACCTGCTATAATAGGTCCAAATGCTAATATATTTTCAACATGACATCCAAGCTTATCTTTGGAATCATATTCATTTACTAGGCATTAATTTGGTGGATATGTTTACTAAAATATCTCATCTTATATTAGTCTTCTGATAACCCAATCAAAGACTGATAAATCTAAAGCTTATTATTTTTCACTAGAGTCTGGCTAAATTTCTGATAAATCATGTCTTGTATGATAGTAAACTACTCCATAATGCTATTATCTTCTTCTAATATTAATTAGCCATTTATTTTAGTCTACAATATTTGCTAGTTATTCAGCTTCCTTTTCAGTCACATAATTAGGAAAATACATCAACCCATTTATCTCTTAGGGTCTAGAATTTTAATGAAATATAATATCCTTCTACTAAGATACTCGTTTAATCCTAGTTGAGACTGCTTAACAAAATCTAAATGTTATTTTAAATGGAATCATTTTTTCTGATTGTAAAATATCTACTTATAATAAATATTGTTTAATTTCAAATATCTTTTTATGAATCTTTCTTAAATAGATTTCTAGAAATAAAGAAGAATCAATCGTATTCATCCAATTTTTTTAGTTTATTTCTACTAATAGAAAATTAATGTAGATAGGTCAAAGTATGAATTTATTAGAAAGATACATATTATTATGCAGTTTTGGATGGGTATTTTAGTTACATTTTTAAAATACCTATTTTAGAATTGAAATTCTAATTAAATTAACCACAATTTAATTTGTTAACAATAATTATTTATGTGTTTAACATTATTTATTAAATAATTAATTTATTAAATTCATCTTCTTAATATAGGGATATCAATTAGATAAATTTAATACAAGTTAATCAAATTTTAATTAAAAAAGTATACACTCTAATTTTTTATTAAAACCTACCTCAAGTAATATTTTGCATTATTTAAAATGATAAATTCAAAATAATAATCTAACTCGATTTCTTATTAGGAGATTTCATTTAAGAATTTTACCATTAATTGTTTTATTTATTATGAGATTAAAGAAGCTGAAAATATTTATAAAACATTTATTTAATGCTAAATAGTATTATTAAAATTGGATAAAAGTTTATATTTAATTACTAATAAAACTATGATAAAATTCATATTATTATTATTATTATGTTAGCTACATTTGCATTCTGTTTATAAATTTTTTTAATAGATTAAGTCTATCATATTGCAAAATAATTATTTTGTGAGTGAAGATCTGCATTATTTTTTTAATTTTGATAAATTTAAATCACTTTTGTGGAGGATATTCATTGTCACTAACACTCATTACTTATCAAAACTTAAAACTTGAGTATTCATTTAATTTCAAAAAAAGTATTGATAAAAAAATATTATCAAAAGGATTGCATACATTATATTTAAATTATTTCATACTGAAAACTTAGTAAATTTAAAAAATATAGAAAAGTTAGTGTAGGTAAAAATAATATGTACTCAAATAATAATTCAAGAATATAATCAGAGCATAATAGTGGAGGAGACGAAGGTTCAAATCTTACTTTTGCTCATAATAAAAAAGGTGGTATTACATTAGAATCTGTAGAGAGTCCAAGATTTAATGAAGAGAAAATAAGACTTAGCACTAAATCATCACAGTAGAATAATTCTAAAATTAATATGAGTGGTTAGTATTCTAATGATTCATCTCTTATAAACTCATAATACGGAAACAGTAATAGCAAAGATATGACGTATATAAAAGGAAAAGATTAAGGCAATAGTTTAAGCGAAAGTTTATAGAGGTATAAAAACATGATGACTCAAATTTAGTAGAGAGACTAAACTATTTAAAGTGAAAAATTAGATATGTTATCAGATTAAAAAATGGCATTTAAACCTAGTAGTTATATTGAAAGAAAAACCGATTACTAGCCTACGCATAATCCTATAACTACATAACCTAACAATTATAATTCTAATAGTTCTAATAGTTCTTTATAATCAACCCAATAAAAATCTAAATAACCTAATTAACAACACTACTTATCACATCGTTTGGAGGATATTGAGGATATTGAAAACTATGATAGTAGTAATAATGAAGAGAGTGGAGTAGCAGATTAATTAAGAAGATTAAGAGAAAATAATTATTTTGATGATACCGAAAATGATTAGTCTTTCGACAGAGAACTTAATAGCCGTTTAAAGATAATTGAAGCTAAAAAGAAGCTAATGAATTCTAGTATAAGCTCTAGTAACTACAATAGTGCAGCTATAAATAATAATTTAAATTAAAATAACTCAATGAATAGTAGTGTAAGCAGCTCTTTAGCATCTTAAGCTTTCCATTAGTTAGAATTTTCAAATTCAAAAGTTAATCTTCCTTCAAGTAATAATAAAACTGCTGGATTAATAGTTGGAAGTAATAAAAACTCAAATAATTTACAAAATAATTCATTATATAAGGATATTTTTGAAAAGAAAGCAGGTCATTAGTAGGATAATACACAATAAAGTAATTTAATGGCTAAGAAATGGGAATAGCATCTCAATTAATTCTTGGACTAATCTGCTGGAGGATAGAAGTAGTTAAATATAAGTGGAACTTCTGTAGCAAGTTAATAAAATTAGCTCCAATTGTAAAACTAGATGTAATAATTATAGCATAATTTAAGTATGGATGAACACAATTAGTCTAATTAGTCTTCTATTTTGCGTGCATCTAGGCTGGACTAATCTGAATAAATAGTCAACAACAATTAATAATCCATTTTAGGTATCAATTCGCGCTTCCAGAATAGTACTTTACACAGTAGGTATTCGTTTATCGAATAGGAGTAATCTCGCAATCAACCTAATAAGAGTTTTGATAACAGTGATAAAAAAAACATATCAAGAACAATTTATAATAGCAGTAGAAATAATAATTTTAATATTGTTGGTAAATTTATTGGGTCAGGCTAAGCTAATTCCCAAGTAGCTCCTTTGCCTACACACAATAAGTCGAATAGTAATATCAATGTTAGTAGCATTCTCCCAGATAATCTAACAGATAGGAGGGGAGATAATTCAATGATTAATTAGAAAAATTCCTTCATATAAGAAAGGAATCCAATTATTAAAAGTAGTTTCTTAGATGAACATAGCATAATCCATAAAAAAGGCTAATCACTAGGAGGTAATGCTTATTAGCTCAATGAAAATAATGAAATCT
This sequence comes from Tetrahymena borealis, assembly GCA_000260095.1. NCBI lineage: Eukaryota > Ciliophora > Oligohymenophorea > Hymenostomatida > Tetrahymenidae > Tetrahymena > Tetrahymena borealis. Next base: position 497,492 of record JH651244.1, on the reverse strand, counting down.
CATAAATTTCAGCTTTAGATCACATAAATAATAGAAGTGATGATGAACATGATTACTAAGAATAGGAAGAGAACCCAAATCAATTAAAATACCCTCACCAAAGATACGAATAGTAATAGCAGCATGAGTAAGAAGAAGGTGAAATGACTCATTAACTGCATAATGATGAATTAACCGAATATTCTTAGAGTGCTATTTCCAACAGCGATATCAAATAAATAACTTAATAATAGAATAACCTTTTTGCTAAAAAAGACAATTTTAATGATTAAAACAATAACATAAGACTGAACCCTACTTCTGCATAAAATGTTCCTATCTAGACTGCAAGTACTAAATAAGGCGATATATAAAGAGGAGAATAGTAATTGACTAATCTTTAAAATAACTAATTAAATAAAAATAATGAAGCTGATGGGTTGGCTTAAAAATTTGTCACTCTCTCACAAGATTTTGATGAATAAAACGTATACATTTAGTAGAATCAACAAGATTAGATTTATAGGCAATAATAACAATTAATTTAAGGAGGCTAGAAGATCTCAAGAAATCTATTTTAATAAGACTCTGCTATTGATGATGATAATGAGCATCATAATAATTACTAAGCAAGCACGAAGGAAAGATAATTCACATCTAAGTTTGAAGGAAAGTCTGATGAGAGTTTTGTTAGTAATAACAGTAATCTTTATAACCACTACAATCACCTTGAGAATTAAAAAACTTTTCAAAGTTCTGAGTAAGGTCCAAAAAGTTCATCTACAGGTATGGCCTATTCTCAAAATTAATAGAGCATGACATCTATGTCTTCTCCTCCACATCCCAATATTTATAATTTTAGAGACTAATAGCGTTTCGAGCATGAAATTCAAAAGGAAAAATTCATTGAATAAATTGAAGAAATTATATCTAATAAAGAAACTAAAAATTTCCTGATTAAGCATTTCGCTTAGCGTCCTAATCTTATAGAAAAAGAAATTTACTTTGTACATTTTCTTGATGTTTTAACAACTGAATATGGTGAGATTATCTCATTTGAAGATGATATTGATAAGATTCAATTCGAAGAGATCCTATAAACAAAGCTAACCACTAATGATGTAGAAAAGATTTCTTTGAATGCTTTATAAATATTTACTAAAGATGGAGGATTACGTGAAAGAATTACTAATATTGCCTCATCTATTAGAGGTGATTCCAAATAAAGAGAAAAAGATATCATAAATAAACAAATATTTTAAGAAATTAACTCTCTAAGTAAAGTATTGGAGTAAAAGAGCAAAGATTTAGCTAGAAAAGAAAAGGTATTGATAGAAAGAGAATAGAATTTAAAATAAAAGGAGTAAGATTTCAAAAGTATATTGAAAGGAGAGTATGATGTAATGGTCTTCAGTTTAGATGAAGCAATAAAAGAGAGAAATACTGAAGTTAACAAGAAAGTTATTTAACTTGAGAGAAATTTAAAAAATAAAATGAAAATCATAGATACCAAGGCTAAAGAAATAAAGTAATAAGCATCAAGCTCCTCTGCAAATGTTGAAAAATTGAAATCGAAATTGGCTGCTTAGGAAAAGCAAGCCGAATTCCTTAAAATTAAAACTCAGGACATTGAGAAAAAGTATGTTATTGAATAAGAGAAGAATGCAACTCTATAACAAAAGTATGACAATCTCCTTAAAAAGCATAAAGAATTAGAAAAATATATTAAAGAATTATAAGAAAATATGTAATCAATCCACCTTTAGAAGCAACGCCAAAGCCACAGTCCAGATGCTAATGCTCCTCTTTCATATTCAGAATCAGGGTAATTTATTTATAGCTCAAATATTTTGTTTTAATGTTTATGAAAATTTTTATCATATTATAGAATTGAATCATAATTTAGATAGTCCGAAGGTACAACTAGGAGAAATGTCTCTTAGCACGTTGGATAGAACTAAGATATGCCTTCTCCTATTAGAATAGATTCAATGGATGAAGATGAACTAAAAATGGGAGAAATAACAATAAACGAAATTAATTAAGCACTTCATAATGGAATTAATTAATGGAACAATAACCCTTCAGATTTCAAAGTAAGCTAGAATACTGGAAATATTGCAGGAAAGAAAAAAGTAGGAAGCGGAACTACAGCTGTAAGTACAACTGGATCTACTTTAAAAAAGAAAACTCCAATTGGTCCTATGGGAGCTAATACAACTACTGATGAAGAAGTAAAAGTTCTATTAAGTGTAGTTTAGATAATAATGAATAACATCAGGACTACTCTTCCTTTAATCATAAATTTAAATGGCAAAGGAGAGTAAAATGATTCAATGAATTAATTGAGCGAAAGCTGTATGGATTTAAGTATTGCAGCTACTAAGAATTCCTAAATAGATATAGGCGAATTCCTCTATCCATGCTTTAATAATCTTGTTAGTAGTTTGGTGGAAATAGTGCCTTCTCTTTTAACTAAATAATGCAGCCCTAAACATCTTTATGGAATAATAGATCTTATGTTTAGAGCTATCAGTTTTAAATTTAGATACACTTAGCATTAGAAGAATACAAAAAAACCAATGCAAAATTCTATTCTTTCAGAAGAAATACTTGAAAGTACTAGAAATATAATAAAATCACACCAAGATCATATCAATGAAATAATGATGAATCCAAAGAAACCAACTGAACTAACATTCATTCCTTAAACAGCCTTCTGGAAGAGAAAAATTAAAGTCCTTCCAAAGAAAGGAACAGTAGGAGAAAAGAATAATACTGCTCTTTCTCGTTTGAGTGGTACTTCATCTAATATTGGATTCTAATTATTTTCTAACGAAGAAGTTTAAAAAGAAATGTTGTAAGTCTTTAAATAATATATGGACCACTCTGAGCTTCTATTAAAGCGTAAAATACCAACTACTACTACAGAATAAGGAAAAATTAATTAAAATAATCAAGGGGGAGTAGCAATGGTATTTGATTTTACAGATAATAGTGCTATCAACGAGAAAAACAGTGCAGGATCCAAGAGCTAGTAATTTGAAAACTCTAAGTATACACTTATGACAAGAATAGACTTGTAAATAATGGCATTAATTTTATAAGTAATATCAAAAGAAAGTATCAATGCCATTCAATCTATCTTAATTGACATCAGTAACGAAAGTGAAAGCTTAAATGATTTCTTAAGAAACTACTTAATCAGTGTAGGTTTTGTAGATATATTAGTTTGGCGCATGATTCAAAGTAAAGATGACCCTTTACTTATTGAGTTGAGTACCAATCTTATGTGGATAATGTGTACAAATGGTTCTCACTACAACCAATTCATTTAAGATATAAGCGAGGATAATGTTATCTCTAAGCTGATAAACATATTTGAGAAATATTCTAATAACCATAACATCTGTGAAAAGCTTTCTGTTATCATTTAGAGAATTTCTTATCATAACAGTAACTTAAGAGAAAGATTATCTCCTAAATAAATCTCTATATTTAAAAATAAACTTATTGAAGCCGAATACTCAAAAGAGGATAGCGAATTCTTGGTTGCTAATCTTCGTACAATTTTACAAAATCTCTAATGATAAAGTTAATTAATTAGAAAATATAATATATTGAAATAGATTCAATTTATATTAGTATTATGTACCATAAATTTATTCAATTATTATAGATTTTTAATCTTTTAATTATCTTCCTAATACACATTTAATTTATAGTATGTATCCTATAAAATGTATTATCTTAATTTAGAAAACCCTTCCAAAGAAATTATTTTTTATTGTTGTTGATAAATTTAAGAAGAACAAAAAGTATAAGTAAAAAGGAATAAAAATAAAAATATAATGATTTAAAACAAGAATACCAATGACCCTAATTTAGTAACTTAGAAATACTGAAAATAAATTAAGAAAAATTATCTTATTTAACAATTAAAATAGGAAGAAGTTAAAGAATTTACCTTAAATATCAACTGGTATTAAATGCTACTCAAATTCTAAAAGTTAAATAATTATTTATTTATTAATAAATTATAGGGTTTAGGATGGAGAGATAAATTCCTTAATATCTTTGCTTGAATCTAATACTTGTGTAGAAGAGCTATCATTAATATTTTCGTAAACCTCATAAAAAAATAATTTTTTAGAAATTAGAAATTAAATATTTTATTTAAAAAAGAAATTTGACTTCTTAAGATTTTCATAGAATTATTGAAAGAGTTAAAGAATAAACAAATTTGAAAAAACTTAATTTTTCTTTAATGTAAGATTTTTTAAATAAAAATTATTTATTCTCATTATAGATAAAAAATAATAAAGAAAAAGTGCAACTCCAATCCATTTTATTTAAAATATTGGCTAGCATTTAGGATCATGCTCGAATCTAAAAGAATTATCAATTGATTTATCGTAAATAATATAAATATTTTAGTATTTGCTAAAACTAATATTTATTAAGACACAATAGCCTAGATCCATAGTTTGTGAGTTTATTATCTGCAGGTATTGCTAATAACATAAATCTCAGTATATTCATTCTATAATTAAAGTAAATTTTATGATCAAACTATTAGCAAAATAAAAATATTCTATAACAACAGCCATTGCTAGATTGATAATCAAAGCCTATCTTATTTAGGTAAGGACTTATAGAAAATGGAGAATTTAATTTAATTAAGTTTACTATTGAGGTAATGATTTTCACTTAAAACCAAATATTTATTTTTTCCTATTAATTAAAGATATAATGAGTATAACTTTGAAGGGTTATCCTAATTATTAAATGGCTTTGGTTCATTAATTCATTTAAATAAACTCTAATTAGATTTAAGGTAATCATCCAGAACTATTAACTGATCTAATTATTTTATTAATTTTTATAGTTTTAACACAATGGATTAAAATTGTATTTGCAGTATAGCTTAGAATATTTCTAAGTGCTAATAGATAAAAGTCTTAGATATAAATCTTGGGTAAATTTAAGTCTTATATCTTATAAAATCTTAAAAAGTATTATTTTAAAAAAGATGTTCCTAAACTTCCTCCAATTAGATTCTTATTTTACTTCATTGTTTCCATAAGCTCAATTCTCTGCATACTTTAAATTTAAATCTATCGTAACTATTAATAAATCAACCTAAAAATATTAAAAATTTTTTCTAAAAGAAATTCTGTATTAGATTAGGATGCAGCAATTGAAATTTCGAATTAATTCAGAAAATTCTAAAGCTTAACATGCCTCTAGTTAAACTTATAGTAAGATTTTTACTTAACTTAATCTTTTAAAAATAATTTTAACAAATAAAAGGTAAAAATATAGAAGATTGAATCCATTTAAAATAATAAAGAGATTAAGGAAAGCTTAGAAGATGGTATCAATAAAGATAATTCTATGAATAAGAGTATCAAAAGTTTAATAAAAAGGAGAAAAAAATAAGTTTTTAAAAGGAAATAATACTCTAAATTATTTAATAAAAACTGATTGAAATGCACATGCATAAATATAAATACAATTACTAAAGAGTAATCAAAGATAATTATATAAGTATAAATAAATGTTTAGAATTTGTTTAATTATAGAAGTTGTTTGTTGTTTTTTTGCTTGCTTACTTGCTTGCTTACTAGATTGCTTGCTTGCTTGACTTATTCATTATTAATTTAATTATTATCCTAAAATCTAAGAAGATTAGGACGACTCCTTCATTTGATTTTTAGATTTTGTAAAATTTAAATCAATTTATCAAAATAAATAAATAAATTAATATCCATTATTTTTTTAATTAGAATATTATATTATTAATTGAAATCTCTAATTTTTTATTAAAGGATGCATGTATTAATTAATATGATAAATAATCACATCATCCTAGAGGGGTGGAATTGCATATTATAAGGAATTTATGGTTACCCTTATTATTGCATTTACATTTACATTTAATATTGTAATTATTATTATTATTATAATTATTATTATTACTATATATTACCTATGAAAGGAGATGTAGTTATATTTTAATGCATTAACTGTGGTTATTAGTTTGGGATTCCGTATATATTATTCATATTCAAGTTTTAGAATTGGTTGAAAGGAGATGGATTATTACTTTATTATTTTATGTTGGCTGACCCTTTAGATTATGAAGAAGTTTTTTAAATTTCAATTTAATCTATTTTAGAATTGCTTGAAGTAGAAGGAGAGGTGTCCTCATCTTCTTCATCTTTATCTGTTAACTTTTGGTTAATAATTAATGTGGATTTCTTTTCAAATTTAACCATCTTTTAGAGTCCTTGTGTTTAAGTTTTATTTGAGAGGGATTCAAAGTAATCTACACTTGCTTTCATTTAATTATTTTCTTTAAATTTACTTTTATTTTGAGGTTATACAGGTTCTGTTATACCTTAATCATTCTTTCCTAAGCCTTTACCTACCTTATAGCCTAAACCCATAAGAATTTTGAAACCTTTTCCATAACCATCCTCATAATTTTTTTCTGCTGCAAGCTCTTCTGGGCTTTTACGCTTAAAATCTTCTTCCTATTGCTATTAATTAGCATTATTGGAAACAAAGCTAGATTACACTGGAGCAGAGGACTGCTTGTAAAGGTTAGATTGAAGTGAAGTTGTCTATTATTATAAAGATTATTATTATTGCAAAGTCATATTACCATAGTAAGATGAAAATGGTTATACATTCATTTCAGAAGCACCAATGCTGATTTAATTTGGAGCTACGTTAGCTGCTACAGTAGTTTTCTTATCGTTTACTTTCGATAGCAATTTCATATTACTTTTACTCATATTACTAGTTACTGTAGCTGTGCTAATGTTTGATCCAGTCATATCTCCATTTTATCTGATATTTACATTTGCATCTGTAGCATAGGTATTTACTTTTTCGAAATCACAGTCAACTTCTAAGTCAATTCCATTATTATTGAAAGTATCAACAAGAGAAAAAGACTACTTTTCAGTGATTGAAGTCTTCTTCATTTGAAGTTTCATCTCCTTAAGATTTTCAAGATGACTTGAAATTTATGAAAGAGATTTAAGAGAGTGATCTGTAATTTAAGTATTTTCGAGGTTAATAGTAATACTCTCAGCTGCTAAAAAGATTGGTAAATGATTTATTAATGCTACGAATCCACTATCACATAGAGGATTCTAAGAAAGGTTCAAAACCAACTCCTTTATAGAGAATTAGCTAAAATAATCAAGATTTGCAATCAAATTGGGTATATGAGTATCTTTTATCTACTTGTTTTGAAGATTAAACTCAACGATACGAGTAGTATGAGGAGCTTTAATAGTATTTGAAGCATCTTATACAATCTCCATCAAAAACATTTTTTATTTTGTATTGTCATAATTGAATTATCCTTTTTGTTATTTCATTTAGTTAGATCCGAAAGAGTATTATGATGAAAAAGCAGAGGAATTATTATTATTTTAGTACTATCCAGAGTTTGGCTTGAATCCAAATGTTGAAGTATAGAGAACAGGCCCACTCAATTTCTTATTACGAATTAATGCCTAAAGAGCAATATCATTATTATCATCATCAACCTAGTATTCATCATCGAACATATTGTGATAATGTGAGCGAGTAGCGATCTTTTGATATAAATTATTGTATTTGTTTAAAACTGTATTCATGCTTGCTAATCTTTTGCCTTGACTCTATGTTTACTTGAATGGAACTAGATTTATTTTAAAAACTTTTCTTTTATCCTTAAGCCTTCAATAAAATGAGTTATGTTAGTTGTTTTTTGCCTAATTTAAGACTTTAGTGTGGTTGTATGCCTAAATTTTTGGTCTACTACTTTTTATTTGACTTTTCAGTCTATTTTCTATGTTTTTTTATTTTTTAATTCTAATATGAATTTACCTATTAATTTTCTTTGTAAATTTGAGAATTTAAGTTTTTTTAATAAAATTTCATAGGTGTTTTGAATTCGTGATGAAATGACAAGATATAAATTCCATAATAATTTAATATAATTTGTTTTGGAAATTATAAAAGGGTAATTAATAAGTATTCGCTAAATTTAATAATTCATTATATTTTCCTATTTATTTTGAATATTAAACATCTCATATTCAAGTTAAAATTCAATTTTCAAAATTCAAAATTGATTTGCTCAAAGCGCAAATTTTCATAATAAAATTTTATAAATTTATTAGCCAATCAAAGGATATACGAGTAGAAATAAGTATCATTAAAACAATAATTAGCCAAAATTTATAATATTCTCTATATAGAGACACCTTATTTATAAACGTAACTCAATAATTGACTGAGTACAAAATTCTAGTTTATTTCTTAACACAAGATATTTAGGCAGTTGACTAAAACTGAAATAATTGGTTGTAAACAATTACAAAGGCAATAAGCTTATAATAGATAAAATAGTTATAATACTAGCTATGATTATAGTAAGAAAGAAGTTCTAATAAATGCAGCCAATTAATAACAACCTTAAAATTAAATAAAAGGATTCTATAGAGTGGTTCGGTTTTTAATTCTTTACAGTCAATTCATACATAAAAAAAACATTTAAATTCTAAAAATAAATTGTTTATGGCAAATTTGTTATTTTTAAATTAATCTTTTATTTTCAAAATAAATAATAATTTATCTCAATCAATAATTAATTATTTCTTAAAATTAAAAGTATGCGTAAATAATTTTTTATTTATCTTGAATAATTTTTCATTTAGCTATATTTAATAATATTATTACTAAATGGAAATAAAATTGAAATAATTTGATTGTTAGAGTGATTGATTATTTGGTTTAAAGAGTAAAGATAATATAAGACAAAGATAAATTTTGGAAAGTTTTAATAAATATAAAAAATACAAAAAAAATTTAAGATATTATATAATTTTTTTATTTATTAACAATACTCCTAATAAATATAATTAAAGAATAAAAGGTAACTAATGAAATAATCTATTATCTCAGTGTTAATAATTTGTTTTTTAAGAAGAAGAGTAGGGAGGAGGAGTTAGTTTCGAAGAAAGATAAATGGATAAATTACGTTATTAGAACGAAATGAAAAAATAATAAAGAAGATTATTTATTCTTAAAATTAAAGGAAAATGAAGGGATGGATGGATGGGATTGGGAAGGAAAAATAAAATATTACTAACTTAGCTATAAAAATCACTTTGGAATGTATTGAGTAGCATTACGTTTCTGTTAAAATTCACTTTAATTTGGATATACAGAAGGTGTGTAATGACTTTTTCTTAAAACTTCGTCTGCTCTATTTATGGCATCTATAACAGCTTCTCTTGAAAGCTTATTTTAGAACTCTGTAATAGAATTACTATTAGGAGCATAATTAGACCTATTACTAATTAATGGTTATTAGGATTATTCATAGCTATGCATAAAATTTTACTATTTTGGTTAATCTGATGATAATGTAAATTATTCAGGAATTTTTTGTTAAAACTTTTATTATTTTTAATCAGATGCAAATTTCAATTCAAAATTTTTAGATTGAACTAATGAGGGATTATATGAACCTTTCTACAGTAATTAATCAATTTTGGAATTATTATTTTTCTTATAGTTATAATCTTCATCAATACTAGGTTAGCTAGGTATAATTTCTAGATTAGGATATTGATTATGGAAAAATTGGCTTTCCACTGTTATCGAATTGTATAATTAACTCATATTATCTATCGTATTACTGTTGTTAATATTAGCATTTTAAGGAGGGGAATTAAATTGAGTGTTTTGTTATTTGTTCTATGAGCTTGCCAAGTAGAATTACTCTTCAATATTATTGGGTTGATTATCCTTTTTAAAACTCTAGGTGTTAATATTATTGCTATTATAGTTATTGCTATAAGGGAAGTTATGATGAGAATTGCTTTTGCTTTGAATTTTGGATAAAGAACTACAATTATTTGCAATGTCATATAAAATCTATTAATTCTTGTCTTCTTATAAGATTATTAAAGAACTATTACAGCTGCTTGAAGGTAAGGTAATCTAATTCTATAAGTTTATATATTTCTTTTCAAGATCTTAATGGTTTCTCAACAAATATTTGTATTCCTATTATTGATCTACTAACTATTTCTTCAAGCTTACATTCTCTTATTTTAATTTCTTTATCTCATCTTTTAATAATTGCTATAATTCTTTTGGCTCTTCCTCTTTGATGCTAAGTATATGGGGCCTAGATTAATTAAATTAGCTGAGAGAGTGTTGATAGTTATCATAAACTTCGGGATTTGTGTTTGTTTAGAAGCTTAGAAGGTTGTTAGATTTAAATTAACTTTAAGAATTATTTTCTATGATTGCATTTCCATCATAAATTAACTCTAGTGGAACCGTTGCTAAGTTTGGAGATTAGTTACTTAAAAACTGCATTAGATTTCTTGTATTTGGCTATACTTTTTCTTTAATCTCATCTTATTTTATTATTTTATTTTATTGTTTAAACTGTCCTTCTTCTAATAATTATCCATTTTCTTTTGAATCGTTCAATTGACTATTATTTTAGATTTAAGTTATTACAACCTTTTGTTATGGAGTTTGTGATAAGCTTTAATTTTACTATCCATTCTATTACTATTGAGGGACACTACTCTAATTTTTAAATTATTTTATCTTACTCACATCATAGTATTATGTTTTCAACTTTTGTTCAGCCGAATCTGTAGCATACTTCTAGATCAATTAAGCTGCAGTCTTTATGTTTGATTTATTTTGGTATTCATGATTTACTTATATCTCACTTGGTAATGTTATGCATTTCTAAACCTCTGGCTTTTTCTCAGATAAATAAACAGACTAAGGACTTAAATGATATAAATTTTTTATCTTTAACTATGTTTTTTCAGGAGTTTTCTAAATGTGGCTTATTACCTATTATTATTGCTTTAGTTAACTTTAATTAACTGAATTTGTTTGAGTAGATGATTGGGTATTTACATGTTCATTATTATTAGATCCTTGAGAAGGCGGTCTAATTTTCTCATTATTTTTGTTACTTTGGCCAGCATCATAAAATTTTTCACTTGTCTTTGAAGCAGAAGAGGGCTGATTATTATTAGGGGTATAGAATAACTAACCTGAACTGTAATAGTTGCTATTTAATTGTTAAAGATTCTACTATTAGTAATTCTACTACTAGTTTTATGAATCTCTATTTCCAGAAATAAAATGGGCAGAAGAAGTATTTGATGCTTATGAGTTAGTAGAATAGTTATTTAAATTATTTGTGGCAGGTTATTACTGAGTTTGATGAAGGTTTGCTGCAAAGTTTTGGGGCAAACTTTTTACTAAAGGTACATTTTGTAAGAAGTATTTCTGATTAGGACCTGGAGATAGTGATGATTATTATTGCTAATTCAGCTATGGTTGATGAGAAATTTATTGAATTTGAGGTGAGGGTTATTACTGATTACCTCCATATAATAGAGGAGAGTATGAAGGGAGCTAGTGTAAAGGCAGTGAGAATTATTGTAAATTTGAATTAATATTTCTAGGTAAATATTACCTATTGAGAAATTATTGGTTCATCTTTGTGAGAATATTAACTTATAACAATTAATAAAAGCAATTCCTTTTATATATTTTTTGTTCTTTTTTCTTTTTTTTCTGTTTATCCCTTCCTTGTTTGTTTGTTTTTCTGATTCTACAATCGTTTTTTCTTTTATTTTTTCACAAAAATTGTATTAAAATACTAATGTAAAAAGTAGGACTACTGTTGGGTTTTTCCTTTTCGCCATGCTTTTGGTATAAGATCTTGGATTATTTGCGCACAAATTAATACGTGAGTGGCAAAAGAAATACAATGATGTGGATATTAATAAGGCCATCCTATATTTAATAATAATATAATATAACCTAACTTTAATTAGCCTTGTTATCTAACATATTTATTATATACTTTCAATCATTATTAATTTTTATTTTAATAAATTTTATTCCTTTCATCTCTCGCCTCTAACTAATATCTCTTTTTCCATAGTAGAAAATACCATTCTTAGGAAAATTCTAAAAATACTTCAAATTATTCTCCTCATTTGTACATTATTTTAAATTTATTTTAATATCGTTCTCCCCAACTCATATATTTTTTAATTCTTGCTTAGAGTTTTCAATTTTATTTTATAAAATAACTGAAGATTTTTGTATCAGAATAAATTAAGTTAAGTAAGAAGAGGTGAATAAATAAATGTATTTCAAATAATTAATTCGAAAGAAATAAAATCAACGAAGTAAGAAGAGTTTACACTAGCTTTTAATTAGATTTTTGATGATTATTCAGAAGAATTCTTAGATTTATTATCAATTTTAGAATAGAGTTTGATAGATTCTAAAATTTTATAATAAGGTACATCAATAAAGTTGCAGCAGTAAAGAAAAAAAAGCTTTATTTACAATTAAAAAATATACATACAAACATACATAATACAAACATACTCATTAATAAAAATAGCTTATTTGAACAAAAATCATTTACTAATTAATTATTTTGATAATTTATTTTTTTGATCTGGAAAGTATCAGATTAATACAGATAAAAGTATTGGGTTGTGATCAGAAGCATCAGATTCAATAATTTCAAATAATTCAACCTAAATATCACTTGTTACATAGAAATGATCAATATTTTTATTGTAATGCTTTCTTGTAAAAGTATAAAGTTCTTTAGTCTACTTTAAAGATCCTTATTTTTGTTAGAATATATCTCTGGCATTCTTAAACTTCTTCTTATTAAGTAATCCAAATATGGTTTCATTTACAACTTCTTTATTATCTTCATTATCTTCATTAAAATCTCCACAAACTATTGTATTTTTTGAGTAATCTATCTTATTACTATCTAGATAATCCAATGTTAATTGTAGTTCTTATTACCTGCGCTATTAATCTTCTACAAGATGACTCAAGTGGAAGTGTATAATTTATAGACCATTTTCTAATCTTATAAACTAAAAAGCTCTATCCTCTTTTTATCCAGTTTTAAGAAGTTGAGTATGGTAATCAATAATTTTGTCCTATGTTAATGCCTAAATTCCATATTTATCTTCAATAGTTGGTGAGAATTTAGATTCTACCATAGCTGAAATCTATTCTAAAAATACTTAAGGTTAATTTTAGTTTAAACTTCTTTCAGAGTAGTTATTATCAACTTCTTGTAAACATACTACATTAGGTTTCAGATTATTAATTGTGGAAATTATTTTTTCAATATTATAGACATCCTAAATATCAGCCCCATGATGAATATTATAACTAACTATATTTATTCTTTTTTTTAAAAGGTTTTACATTTACTATGACAATTATTTTAATCCTATATGGTAAATTATATTAATTTTGTCTTAAATTTCTCTAAAATATCTTAATGTATTATCTAATTTTTATTAATAATAAATAAATACAAATTAATTTTTCTGATAAGATTACTTACATAAACATATCTTGAAAATATGTATAACTATTTTAAAAGTTAGCATTGCCCAATAAAATAATAATCAATAGCGTATTATTTATTATCCTTGGATACTAATCTATACCAAATAATTCTAGTTCATTGATTGAAAGTATATTATAATTAATTTAATTTTATTTTATTTGTTAGATTTCTAAAAATAATAGAGTTTATTAGAAACTAATCCATTAAAATTTCAATTTAAGCTACTAAGCAAAAAAAATCTCATCAAAAAGGGTAGCTTTTTTTGAAACTTCTTAGTTTCTATCAGGGATTATGAGAATATATACAAATTAACTTGTAATTAGATTACAAAATTTATATTTTAAAAGATGATTTAAATATTTTACAACATTTTTATGCTATTTTATGAAGGCAGTAAGATTCTGCTTATATCTTTCAGTGAAAATAAATCAACAAGCCAATTTATAAAAAGAAAGTAAAATCTTTAAATACCACCACCCACTTTTACAATATCAAGAATTTGCAAAAATTTATTAATAATACTGTGATTATTTAGTAGGTTCTGATATTATCAATATTGAAAAAATATTTAGAAAAGTAGCAATTTTATTAAGAATTCATAATAAAAAGGATAGGAAAGAGTAGAATAACGAAGGAGATAGAAATACGATAAGAAGCTTTCATAAAATAAAATTTAAAATCTAATTCTTTTAACCTTAAATTTCGATTGAAAGCTAATGAGTTTTCCATATTAGAATATCATTAAGGGTAACCCAATTAGAACTTTAGTTCGTGTGATACCTCCATCTAATTTTTAGAGAGAAGATGTAAAGATTATGTCAAATACAATCTCTCTAACTGATTCAAACTAAAGAAGTAATTAGTATATTTAATTTAAAATGATTTATAAATAGATCAGAAAAAATAGATAATTTATTATTCATAATTTTATAAGTTAATAATAACATTTTAATTATATTCATACTTTTCGATATTAACTTTCATTCTTTAATGTAGTTATTGAAGAGCATGATTGCTAAGAAGTTTATGGACCTGAAACCGATGTGTCTACAATGTTTTAAAATTTATTTAGAGGATACATCACTACATTTGTAATGGGCTATAATATAAATATATTTACTTTTGGTTCTACTGGTTCGGGTAAATCAGGAACCTTAGAAGGTAATGGAAGAGAAGCAGGTCTTATATTACAAATGGCAGATTCTCTATTTAATTAACTTGAAACCCGTAAGCATCATTCAAGTAAAATAAACTAAGGAAATATGTAAAATTATTCTTATGGTGTTCGTGTTCGCTTTGTGGAAATTATTGATGAAGAAATTACTGATTTGCTTGGAAGCGCTGGTAATTAGTTTTCCGATGCACTTATAGTAAAAGAAACCGTTTGGGAAGGACCTACAATTTAAAATGCTACAGTTTTAAATATATAAAATTAATCTTAATTAAGTTAACTACTGACTGAAGGTAGAAAAAGAAGAAATTAAACATCAAATGAATTTGGTAAACTTTCATCAAAATCTACTTCAATTTTTACAATTGAGTTGATCTAAACACAAGAATTAGTTGCTGATAATGCAATTGAAAATATTACTTTACTTTCTAGAATGAGTTTCTTTGATTTGCCTGGAAGTGAAATTATGTTAGATGATCCTGAATCTATTAGAGTTAGATAGGGTTCTACCTTAAATAAGAGTATAATTGCTTTAACTACTCTTCTTAAGGACATGTCATAGAATTAATAAAAAGATGTAAATCTACTTTTAAATTAAGTCATCATAAATTTATTTTGGATCATTTTTATTTGTATAGGATTATTTTTTAACTGAAACATCAACCGTCACTCATATGATGAAAGATGCTTTAGGCGGGAACAGTTTAACTGTAGGTATATTTTGTTTAAAGAATGGTGATCCTAAAGGTAGTTCCTATACTCTTAATATGATGAAAAGAATAACCAATATTTAGAACTTTAGTATTGTTAATGATAACAAAGCAATTGGTTTGCTTAAGCGTTATAGAGCTGAAGCTATAGCAGCTTAGAGTAATAATAGAATGGGAGGATATAATATGTCTGGCATTGAAGGTGAACTTGGAAGTTAAAAGTTACAGGATTTAGAAAGAAGATTGATTGAGAAGGATTTGGATAAAATTAGATTAGACGAAGAGAGATAGAGGTTTGCTTCTAAACTAACTGAGATGAGAGAAAAATATAACTAATTAATTCGAGATAAAGGAGATCTTTAAAGTGAGCTCATTAAGAGTGAAGAGGAAAAATTGGAAGTAAGCAAGGCTCTAGTTGAATTATAAATCGAAAATACTCGTTTAATGGAAATTATTCAAACTGAAAAGTACGAATCTAGCAATAAACTATTAAATGCTGATGGAGAATTGCTTGATTTGAAAATTAAAGAAGAAAAAGCTTTAGAGTAAATTCAAAAATTATAAGATAGACTCAAGGAAGTGATTGATGATAAGAGAGAAATAGAAATTGAATTCGTAGCTTTAAAGAAGAACTACATCGAAGTAAATAAAAAATTAGAAGATGAGAAGATCAAGAACTAGAACGTTGGTATGGAACTCATTAATATGGTCAATGAAAATAAAGCACTTCATGATGAAATGAACGATATTTACAAGAAATCTGGTTCTACCAATGATGAAAATGCTCGTTTCATAAATAGGTAAATAAATCTATTTTCAAATAATCTAATTGGTATAATAAAATAAATATTTTCATCAAATAAGAATTGAAAAACTTGAAAATGAAAACTAAGAATAGAGAGAAGCTTTAGTTTTTGCAAAGGCAGAAATAGAAAGATTGAAAACTGAAATGTTAAAGTATGATATTATGGAACAATAACATAGACTCGATATTGATAGTAAGAAGATTGAAATGGAGAAGGGTTTCTTTGAAGTCACTAGAGAAAAGTAGAACGAATTCAATAAACTAACTCAAGAAGTGGAAGGCAATTTGCTCAGGAATAAAGATGATAGATTGCTTTGGGAAAGTTAGAGAATGGAATTGACACATAAGAATAAACTTCAATCTAGAAAGATCTAAGAGTTGGAAGATAGAGTAAACGAGTTAATGAAATTCAATGAAGAAATGACTGCTGAAAATGGAAAAATGCAGCTATAACTAGATGAAATGCGTTCTATCTACAGAAACAAGCTTATCTAATTCACATCTGAATAAGCAAGAGGAGCAAATGGAGGTAAAGTAGATTATTGAAAGAAATATCTCTTTAATTTATTTTTTAGATAAACCTATTAGAATTGGATATGACATGAGTGCTCGTGAAGAATTAATTAGAAGCTATAATGAAAAAGAAATTTAATTAACTGAATACCTAGAAAAAGAAAAGAGATTAAATAAGAATTTTAAAATGGAAATAAGATGTAAAGAAAGATTTAAACTATCTAGAATAATTTGTGAAAATAATATTTTTATTTTATTAAAGCTCTTAAAAACTATGCACGTTAAATGAAATATTTAGCAGAAGATTGGGCTCCAGTTGGTGTACCCCTTCCGGAAATATTAAAAAAAGATGCCCCTACTTAATTGGATGATGAAATAATGACTGGTGGAGCTCTTGTGGTAAAATTATAAATTACATAAATCAATAAGAAGATAACTGATTTTATTTTATACTAAAAGAATGATCAAAATATTGAAATAGATCGTTTAAGAAAGAGAAATAGAAAATTAGAGGAAGAATTAAAAATTATCCAAGACCAATTACTTAACTAAACTAACAAAAAGGCAGATAAAGATGTTGATATTTAATAGAGATTGTTAAATGAAATAGAATACATGAAGTCTACAAATGTAAGACCAGGCTCTAGTTCATAGAATTTAGAAATCCTAAGAAAAGAAAGAAATGATCTATATGAAGAAAATAAAAAATTAATTACAATGGTAAAATAATTATTTAAATTCTATTTAATTAATTAATTCGCTTATTTATTTTATTAATAGCTTAAAGATAATAGAAAGTGGGATGCATTTATGCTACAAAAAGAAAATGAGAGATTAATGAAATAAGTAAATCTTTAACATATTCATTATTTGTACATTTATAAACGTTATTAAATTTTCATAGATCAAATCATATGAAGATGGTCAATCTTTTGCTCCTATTTCTGGAGATTAAGGAGGTCTTAAAATAAAGGTAATAATAATATTTTATTTAACTGAGTGTTTTATAATTAACTTTAATTAAATAGATCATGCACTTTGAAAAAATGGTAAAATAATTAGAAAAGGATAAATCCTAACTTTTAGTTCGTGCTACGATGGCTGAGGAATAACTAAAATCTTTATAAGAACATCTACAGAAGGCTACTTTAGAATATCAGAAGAAAATAATGGAACTGAAAAAAGTAAATAAATAAATAAGAATAAGGAAAAATAAATATAATATTTGCTAATATTAAAAAGGGAAGAGGAGACTATTGAAGAATCATTAATCAAATAAAGATTTTAAAATTCTCTAAATATTTTATAAAAAGATCTAACTAATTATCTTCTAATTTAATCTTTAAATTTAATTTCTAATTTTTGCAGTAATAATTTCTAATTGTCTTATATTCTATCCATCTATCTATCTATATATTTTTGAGTTAAAATACATTAAATCAATTAATTTTCAAATTTCTACTAATAATCTACAATACTCAAATAGAATAATTATACAAACGCTAAGCGAAGAACTCGACCTTTGTAATTTATTATTAATAACTACCTAATAATATCACATTAGATCCCATATCAACTACTCTTTTTTGTATATAAATATGAGTAAACAAAATAAGATCATAAAAATTGATAGAGATCAAATATTTGATGCAATTTAGTCTTAGATAGTTTATGATTAGTCAGAAATTAAAAAATAATAACCTATAGAAAATGCGATGCAAGATGAAAGATAAAATTACAATTAGTAAATATAATAACCTAAAGAAGTTATATATTCATTTAAGGATGTCTATAAAATAAAAAGCAAAGATTAAGCTAAGTAAAGGTTTGCTAAGGATACATTAATTTCTAAAAATTATGAGCATCAATTAAAAATGAAGCTATTTAAACTAGCCAAAATTTTTCACTTTGATAGAAAGGATGAAGATTAAGATGAATGAAATTAGGTAAATAGTAGCTAATCTCTAAAGATAATCTACTCCTTATCTATCTCCTTATCTATTAAAATATTTACCTATTATTATAATAACTTAATATTCTTCATAGAATATCTACCTACCTACTTAAGTGATTATATCTGTAAAAATAATATACTAAATTTATTAAATGAATGGTTGGTTAAAATATCTTTGTCATAAATTAAAAAATAGACTAGTTTTATTTTAAATAATAATAACTCTTAAATAATTTGAAAAACTTAATAACAAAAATGTTATTTATTATTAGAAAGTAAACTTTTTAAAAAATTTATAAAAGTTTTTAAAATTATTTTCATTAAAATTTAGATTGAATTTTAGGAATAATTTAATATATTAATTATTTAATTATTCGTTTAATAATTTCTAATTAATTAACTAATTTATGGATAGATGTTCAAGGTTTTTTAAAATAAAATTAATATATTTTTAAAGAAATCGCATCTTAACCTCTCATCAGAACTCAAATATTATTTTAGTGGTAACTATTTATTTAAATTAGATATTAATTAAAGATTTGAAATAAATATTAAAATCTAGTACACTCAATTTATTATTAATTTATGTTTATTTTTATTTGGATTAGTATTTACATTTTATATTATGATTGATTAAGCGATGGAAGGAGAAAAGAAGAGAAAAGAATATCATTTAAGAAAAAAGGAAATAAATAAATAAATTTGATTTATCCAGAAATTATAATTTAAAAGTCGATCGATCTTACTCGAAATAAATAAAAGATAATAATTTTAACATGAAATGAGAGTGATTGCTTGATATTTTTTGAAATAATTGAAATATGCTAGTATTTTAAAAAGAAAATAATCTAAACATAAACGAATGAATATCTACATAGTTTATTTTCCTTTATAAGCTTATTTATCTAACAATTCCACTTTGAAGTTATCGTTATTTATTTTGCTAATATCTTCTCTTAAAAATGGCCGATAGATAGTTCCTTTGCTAATTACTCCAGAATTAGTAATAAAATAATACTATTTGGTCTAATCAAAGATCGACGATTCTTTTGGGGACACCTATTCAAATAAAATTGTTTTTTATCATCTTAAATATCTAAATGTTTTAATGCTATTTTTATAATCTAAGATCTAAAGTTTGAGTATTTACCTCTCTCGGGAGGGATGAAATCAGTGTAAATCATATTGTAGAGAGCGGGATACAAAGTCCAGACAGCTATTTAAATATTTTCAAAAAATACATTATTTATTTGTTTCACTTCATTTATTTATATTCTATTTCAAATGCTATTTTTATTACACCAAGTCAAAAGGACGGGACCGTAGCCAGCGTATCTCTTGAGTCTGAAAACGTTGACTTCGTTGAAAAGCTTGTAAAAAGTAGGAAGATACATGATATTCTTCTTTTTGAGTTTTTCTTTTAATAAATTTTTTAGTTTTCTTATTTTTTCTTTTTAATTTGTATTGATAAATATCAATTTTTATTTAAGCACAACTCTTATTCCTTTAGTCATCATCATCTTCTTAATTAAATGCATGAAATATTAATCAAGGACGCTATTATTCTATCCTTGATTTGAATACCATAAAAATTGCATTTTTATTAAGATCTCTATATTTATTTATTTATCCATCAATATCTTAATGATTAGATAATACAGTTTATTAAGAATATTAAGATAGATATTTAACTAAATTCAACTTTATATGCTTCTTTTTACTTTTCAATAGTAGATTTATTCATATATTAATTATTAAGGTTAAATTAATTTGCTTTATTCTTTCGACTAAAAGAACCATGTTAATTATCATATTAAAATATTTATTATTTAATTCATAAGTTTTTTAAAAGAGTATTTTATTAATAACTATCTTCATTTAATTTTTATTACATCAAGATATTTAATTAGCTTTAGATTATCTTAAACTATAAACAGAATCAATAGTCTAGTAATCGTATATGTTATTCTTATCATTATTCTATAAATAAATTTATTTTAAAGTAGATATTCAATAATTTTAGTTTATGAAATAGCTTGGCAAGTAGAACAAGTTTAATATAATTAAAATAGGAGATCATTTTATGAAAAGAAATTCTATTATTACCTTGCATGAAATTAAATATAAAGAAAATTTAGTATAGCTAATATGTCTAAAATATTGAATTACTAAAAAATTAATTTATTTATTCAATTTAATAATCAACTAATTAATCCATTCTGATCTGCTTGAAATTTAGAATTAGTTTTATTTATCTTTATGCTAAATATTAAAACATTTGACTGTAGTTATGATGATTTAAAACAGAGAATGTTATCAAATCCTTTTTGATATGATTATTTATTTGAGTATTTGTATTGAAATAATGACTAATTTTAGTAATAATATTTAAATTCTAATTATCATTTTATATCTTTCTACTGATAAGAATACATAAAATATAATAAATAAATAAAATGATTAACAGAAATCACATAACATAGCTATGAATCAATCAATCAATAAAATGAAGATGCTTCCAATATGATTTAGATTCTTATTAAAGGAGTGGATAATGTTGTTATGAGATTCTGCTTTGATTTGTATTAAGTTATTTACATAATTCCTTGCCTACCAAAGAAAGAAACAAAAAATTGATAAAATTTCAAATCATAAAATAATAATTATATAATAAAGGGTGTAAAAGTAACTCCTGAAATAGAATATTTTAGAGTTAATAAATAAATTGAAAGCAAGATTTAATAAATATAGTCTTCCATAATATACAGACCAAGACTCGCATTGAAATAAATAACAAGATATATACAAAATGGCCGATAAAGTTGAAGAAGAGCAAGCTCCTCCCAAGATCTATACCTACAATGATTTATTAAAGTTTGAATCGCCCGAAATATATAGCAGTTTCGGTAAAATGAAATTGTCATAAAAAATAACTGCTCCTAAATATGGTTTTGGTACTGCAGATAGAAACAAATAAGGCAAAGTATTTTAAAATAAGGAACTTGCCAAGACTAATTTTGCAGGTAATTCATTATGTTTTAATTATCTTAGAGTATAACAGGATATTTTTTATTTTTTAATCCTGATGATTTATGCACTTAAGCTAATGAATTTGTAATCTAAGGAAATTAAGTTAAATATTTGACTTTATAAAATAGGCAAAAGCTCTCCTGGTCCTGCATATGATGTTAGAGGAACTGATTACTTTACTTATAAGAAAGTAAAATGATTTAAAAATTAATTAAATAGTCGTTTTTAGAACAACTTCATCATCACATGAAATAATATATTCATTCATTTATTCGCAAATAATAGTTAGTTAACTATTCATAAACTTACATAATTATTTCTATTAAAATTAGCCACCCTAATGGAGAATTGGTTAGGAAGTGAGAAATACATTAAATACAGGCTCAAAGCATGACTTCTATTTAAGAAAGGATGTTGATGTAATCAGTTTATTTTATAAGTTAGGAATTTAGTATGATATTTAATTCAATCTGAAATACAAAATATATAAAGTACTGTTCAAGAAAAATTAAGTTTCATCTATCAATTTATCATAAATAAATCAATCAATCAATCTATTGTTAGAAGATCTAATAAGATAAATTATTTAGAAATATAAACATTTATTTAAACAATAGTAGATAAAATTTTTATATAATAGATCCTAACAAATATAATTTGTATCTTTAAATTCAGATTTAATCATAATAAATTCAATTAAAGTATTTAAAAACTCATCAAACCATTTATTTAATATTTATTAGTTTGATCCCTTAGAAGCTGATATTTCAAGAAGACCTAAAGCTCCAACTGTCAGAATCGGCTTAGAATTAAGAGTAATATTCAAATAATATTGTACATCATTTTAATTAACACACTTTGAATAAATAGTTCCCTAATGACCCTAAAAGACATAAAGGTACTCCTGGACCTTAATATAATCCCTCACTTAAACATGAAATCCCTAATCCTCCTAGATTTTCCTTTGGTTTCAGAAGAGAAATCTAAGGCTTCTCACCTCTCGTTGCAAATAGTTCCACTCCTCAACTTGTAAATATTTATTCTTAAATCTTTCCAAAAACTAATAAAATAATAAAATAAAAGGTTGGTCCTGGTAGTTATATTTAGAAAAATGTTCCAAATACTTCTAAGATTAGAAATGAGCCAAAATGGTCCTTCCCTAATGCTGAAAGATTCTCTGGCTTTTCTGCTGATTTATCTAATGCTCACTATACAAAACCGTAATATTTTTAACTTTTAAGAAAATGAATTTAAAATTATTATTAATTAAATTTAAAAAAGTCGTGCAATTGGTACATAATACGATTCAAGAAAATAAACACTCCCAATGTATAGTTTTGGTAGATCTACAAGAGGTATTAAATTCTACATATTTTTAAAGAATGCATATCAATAAATAAATAAATTAATTAAATAATAGAATCAAAAAGAGGTGCATTTAAAGATATGATGTCTACTTAAGAAGTGAAAATAAGAATATCTATGCCTAAATTCTGAAGAAATTGATTCTCCTTATTCTTTAAATGATAAACTAAGTTAGTTGCTACCAAAATTAGAGAATTCTAAACCCTTTTAATAATAAAAAAAATTTATAATATATATTATTGAAAATTATTATACTGGAAGTAAGTATGCTGGCTGGTTGGCTAGCTGGCTCGCTTGCTTGCTTACTTGTTTGTTTGTTTATAAAATTTTTTTGTCATATCATTTATCTCTCGAATGATAGATTAAAAATGCTCTCACTTACTCTATCTCTCTTTATTAAATACATTATCTTATTTTATTTTATATTCTATCAAATGAAATAATTGGTGATTAGGAGATGGAATTTACTGAAGTGGAAAAATACTTTTTAGGTCTAAGTCAAAGAAAAAATTTTTAGTATAATTCCCAATATTTTTTGTGCAATTTCAGGAACAGTATCATTAGTGAGTGAAATGTAATTAGAGAATACAATTTTATCATAATAGATAGCTTGATAAATTAGCATTGTTAAGAAATTACAAATTAAATTTTAATAAGTAGAAAGAAATCAAGCAGTAGTTATTGATGTAAACATAAACAAAAAAACAACCTAATTAAGTTATAGTATAATTAAAAAAGCTAGAATTTATAAAGAACCAGTTTCAACAAATATATAGATTTCAATTTTTAAATTAGACATCCTTTTTCAAATATACTAATTTAACTCTATGGATTATGTTATCCAAAAGTAAAATTATTTAATACTACTCATTACCTCTCAGTAAATTATTCATTTTATTTATTAGATAGGAGAGAGCACCATCTTCTGAGAGGAGGAGTTTCAATACATAATTCTATTCTCCAAGTAGTACTGGATATAGTGGATCAGCAACATAAATCAATTGGATGAAATAAAAATTTACTATTACTACGGATAGGATGTAAGATATAGAAAGCTAAAGCATGATAGAGACTCCTAATGAATCCTCCAGAACACATCAATAATAAAGTTCGAGAATAGCATAATCTCTCCTTTCAAAATCTTTTTAAAATAAGAAAGATAAAGATTCATAAACATAATAAGCTGCTCCTTCAAGACCTTTAACAAGGGAAGAAGAATATAAGCTCTACCCAGCATTGAAATATAGGTAAATTAAAAAGGGATATTATTTGATTATTAATCATTATCTATTTAATTGTTTGAAATACATTTTATTAAAAAAGAGATTATGCTTCAACCAACAGCTATATTAAATTTACGAACTATCGACCAAGCCTAGCTACTAATCTTAATAAGGGTTAGTTTAATGAGGAGTATTCTCCTCAAATAGTACCTTTTAATAATAATTTATAGTAAAATGATAGAATTTAAACAGCACCAACACATGAATAACTAAGATAGAAGTATTAGAAATAAAGATAAAATAAAGGATAATCTGGGAGTGTTGGAATGTCTTAAATATTTTCTTCTCACTCTACTACAGCAACAGGATTTTATGCTAAGAATAATAATGGAGATAAAGATAATATTTAAAGAAAAAATAATTTAAATAGAACTAATAGTAGCGGAGAGGATTTATTTAGTATCACTCGTCCTTACTTTCTCAGCTCAAGGGGATAGCTTAATAGTTAATAGAAGGAATTTTAAACAGACTAATTCAATTTCATTCCTGATACAATAGCACCTGGAAAGGGATAATAATCTACTTTAAAAAGGAAAAAAGATTAGAATTTTAAGAAGGAAAACTCGAATACTAAATAAAAATATTTTATTTCTCGTACCAGATTTCGTATGGCTGAAGATAAAAATATAAATGCTGATAAAGCAAATGCAACTTAAAATATTTAAAAAAAGAATTAAAATCAAAACAAATAGTCCAGATCATAAACTCTTAACGCTGGAGTAAAATAATATTCTGGAGAAAGAGAATAAATTTTAACTGATGCTGATATTAGATTAATGATGATAGCAGCTGGGATTGACCCACTCTAGAATTATCTAACTAGAAGAGCTAATTTTGGATGTAAATCTATTTATAACCCAGATTTGCTAAGTCACTATGAAAGAATAAATTCAAAGAACTATTACTTATCTAGCCTTGATCCTTTTAAATAAATTGATTCCAAATATTAAACTCCTAAAGATGTTGCTGAGTATTATTATCACTTAGAAAAATTTGACAAAGCCGGCAGCGACGAATATTTTATTGAGACAAGAGAGAAAGCAACTAATTATAATAGATTTCATATGTCAAAACCCAATATACGTATGAGATATGAATAACAGCTTAAAATTGCTAATTTCCTTATTTTAAAAGCAAAATAAGAGAAAAATAATGTTTAATCAAAATCTAAATCTCCTGAATAACAACAGCCTGCCTAAGACCAGTAAATTACCCAAGGTCCAGAAAATAGTACTGTACATGGTTTACATAAATATCTCATAGCTAAAGATCTCATAAAGTAGACTTGGAAACAGCTTTCTTAACCAGAAACACCTAATCCTACTTAGATCATTAACATTTTAAATAAAGATTAATCTAAAAGTAGTTTTACTACTCTTTTAAAGGAGAAGGGATTACATCTAAACTCAATGGTTCCTATTTCATCTTAACCAGAAAGTATGAGGAGTATTTCTGAAAGTGATGATTAGATTCTTTATAGTAAAAACTAAGATTAAAATAGATTAGAGAAAGATGATAATTAGAATTAATTTAAATTTTAACAATTTGTTATTGATGAAGGATTGTAGGAGATGAATCACTACGATGATATTGTTAGATAGTATAAAGAGAAATTACTAAGTTTGAATAAATAATCAAAAGACAATAGGGAAAATAAGGACAAAATTGGAAGCACTGAGTAAGTTTCTAGAACTCCTTCTCCATAAAAACCACAAAAAAAAAGTGCTGGTCAAGGATAAATTGATCTGAAGTAATGTGATTTAAATGAATAATAATAGAATTTGCCTACAGAATTAAACATCTATACAAGAGAAGATATTTTCATAAAAAGAACCATCGATAAGATGATTGCTAATGATGAGATAGATAGCGTTTCTTTGGCTGATATTGCTTAGCTTTAAAGAATAATAGAATAAAGAAAGAATATCCTAAAGGATCTCAAAGATGTTATAATAAAATCTATAAATGAAATACTTCAAGCTAAATCAAAGAATAAGAAGTAAATAAAGCAATCAAACACATTAGAGTCATTTAATCTTTAGTAAGATACAAAATCTTTATAAACTTTCAATGTGGTTAATGATTAAAAACTTTAGGTAAGAATCACTTAGTCTTCATAAAGAATCATAAACGACTCTACCCTAACAAGAATTTCTAAAACATAATAAATGGAAAGAAAGAAGAAGCTTAGAAAATAAAATTCTCTTGGTTATAAAGATTATGTTTAATCAAAGATGTAAAAAGAATTCTTTGGAAATTCTAAAAAGAAACCTTAAATATCTTAACCCTAAACATTTATAACAAGTTAGAATTTCATTAATGAGAAAGTTTAAAAAGATAATAAACAGTACACTTCCTCTGTTATATCTAATGAAGAACCTTATGATGTTGGATTATCAGATGGATTCGATTAAGATAAAGCCCAACTAAATGAAAATGATTTAAAATAATTAAAGACAGACTTAAATGAAAGCTAATTTGGCCAATCTCCTAATAATCTACAATACAGAAGAGCTTCGTTAGATTCAGAATATAAGAATATTTCAGAAATCTTAGATCCTAATATAAAGGATCCATTTTTTAAAATGGAATATGATTCAAATTAAGCCTACAACATATAGAATAGATACTTAGGGCAGTAATAATAATAGTAAGGATCTGATTTAGTCATAGATGAAGATGAAGACGAATAAAATATTGAATCTGAATCCAAATTAGACTTAAAATAATAATAAAGCTTAAAGAAAACCTCTGAAAGCTATTCAAATTTCCAAATTCAAAGCTTAGAATCTTATGCTAGTGTCGATGATTAAGCTTTTAACCTTGAAATTAAAGGAAAAAACATGTCTTCACAATCTCAAAAATAGGAAAATTAACTTCCTTCATTAAATATTTTTAAGCAAGAATCTTCTTAGAGCAATAAATCATAGGAATTATAAAATATTACCTTAAATTCTAAAGTAAATATAATCAAATATTTTTTTAAAATACACTTTATAATCTTATTTTTCATAAAAAGAAATCAAAAAGTAAAGGAAAAAAGATTTCATAAATTTAACCTTTGAAAGAAGAGCATGAAGAAAATGAATCTCCAAACTCTTCATTAGTAAATTTTGAATAAAATGAGGTATCTTAAACAGAAAGCTAACCTGCTTTTAAGTCTTAAAATTTTATTGACTAAGCTCCAACATTGAGTAAGTTTAACCCAAATCACTCTTAAAGAGATTCAATTAATCTGCCAGCGCCAATAAGTTTGAATTATGAAGCTAGCAGTATTTAGTAAGTGCCAAGCATAACAATAGCTGATTCTTTTGCTAACTTCAAGCAAACATCATTAGGAGATTCAATAAATAAGCTAAGTTAAATAGATAAGGATTTTGATAACTCTTCTCTTAGCTAATTGGAATCTAAAAAATAAAATGAAATAAAATTATCTTAACAAAACTTGATGAATGCATTAAAGTAAGCAGATATTGTTTAAAGGTCAAATCCTTAATTACCGAGTTTACTTGAATTACCTAATAAGCAAAAGAGTTATGTAACATATTCATTAATAAATGAATAATTGCCTTAACCTTCTCCTATGAAACCTAGCTTAACTTCTAGATCAAACTTAGATTCTCCTTAGCTAAGTCCCTAACCAGACTCTTAAAGAAGTGTTTTATCTAAAACTGAATTTGAAAAAGAAAAACTTTAGTCATTGATGCAACATTAATAAAGACTAAATAGATAGTAGACTATCAAATCTAATGTAAGAGTTCACTCTGATGTAACTAAAAATAATAATTTGGCATCATAAAAAGCAGCTCTAGTAGCCTAATTCAATTCTGCTTAAGAATTTAACTATGCAGAAACCCAAGCCATAAATGCAAGAAATGTAAAAATTACAGAATACTTTGAGAAAGCTGATAAAGTAATTGCAACAAAAGCAACCTTAAATAAACCGGAAGGATATAATCCTTTCTTGAACGAGGAAGAAGCAGAATAAATCATAGAGAAACTTAATAGATCTAGAAATAGTAATGCTAGTATGGATACAGTTCCTTAAATTTAGCTTCATCATGTATAAGATAGTGTTAATACTGAAGAAGATTATCAGTAAGAAAGTATTCTTGCAGGAAAACTATCAGCTAGGGAAGATAAATTTGATGCTTCAATGCAAATTGAAGAAGAAGATAATGAAGAGGATGATCCATATAACAATTATTTGAAGGATGATATTATAGCAGAATCAAATGAAGAGAATATTAACTCTGAGCGAAAATTAAATGAAGATAGATTAAAGAGATAATAAGGCAGTGATCAATAATAATTTAATATAAATGAAATAAAAACTGAATAAGAAAATGAGAATTTATAATAATCTTCTTCGAATTAAATTGAAATTCCTGTAAATACAAAGCATTAAGTGGTAAATCATTATTTATTTAAAATGTCAAGTAGACTAATAGTTAAATTTTAAAATATTTTATCAAAAATTATTAAATTTTAATTTATTTTATTTAAAGAGATTTGAAATCGAGGATGAGAAATAAGTAGAAAAGGAAGAAATAAGATAAAAGAAGAAATCAGAAATAGAATCAGCACTTAATTATTCTTAAGAACAGAGCTTGGGTATAGAGTTAGAAAGTAGTGTTGCAATTAGTGAATCAAGATTACTAAGTAATAGTGCAATCTCAAGATAAGTAAGTACTACAAACATCAAAGATGAAGTAAAACTGAAGAAGAAAGTAGATTCTAAATTAAAGATGAAAAAGAAAGCTAATATTATAAACAGTATGGTAAATTCATCAGAATCTAAGAAAGCAGACAATACAACTTTAAAGTAATCAACAAGCATAACTACGCCAATAGAGAATATATCACAATTTTAAAGTAGATAGCCTTCTCTCGCTTATTTAGACGATAATATGACAAAAACTATTTCTCAACATAACATTTCTGATATTCAAAAATTAGTTTCTGATAAATTTAAGAATAAAAAATCAATGGTTTAAGGCTTTAGTGGAGCTTCATTATATAAAATTGTGACTGAGTCATTTGTTGAGTTAGAGGAGTAAATGAATATTATGAAAGAAGAAGGATCAAATATTTTCTAAACAAAAAAGTAAATATTAAAAATTAGGAAAGAAAGTATGATTGATTTATTAATAAAATTTTATTAAAAATTATAGGAGTCTTTCGAATATAAAATCTAATTAAAAATTAATTAAGACAAAAAGCTTTAAGAACCTTAGTACAAAGAATGTTTTTAAGTAGAACGCAATCAATGACATTCTAAATGAGTATAAGATCAATGATAAAATGGATTTACTATAAAAAAGAAGAGTTATTGAAAAATTAGTAAATAGGCTAGAAGCTAAAGCTGACATAGAAGAAGATTAAAACTTTAACAGTCTCCTTTACAAATAAGTTTAAACAGAATTGAAATATATAAGTCAAAGCGAGAATGATACAAATTAACAAATTTTATAGCAAAAGCAACCTTTGCAGCAAGAGCTATCTTTATTAGAAAAGTTTACAGAACCAAAGAAGAAAGATTTTGTAATATTAATTAAAGAATTATTGAATAATTTATATTGTAATTTAAAAAAATAGGTGAGAGGAAGGTTAAAATTCAGTGATAATATCATTTTGAATTAAAAAAATAATTTATTAGAAGAAGTCAATGAGGAGGATTTAGTGATGGATCATGATTTGATGGATGTTATCTAAAGATTAGTCAAATAGAATGAAGATTAGGATGAAGAAATCCAAAGAAAGAAAATATTTAAATAGCAAACTACTATGATTCAGAGAACACTATAAAAAAATTAAAGACTTGCTCCTATTATCGATGATTTTAAATAACTAGGACTATAAAAAGACTAGATTGAAAAACAGAAAAGGAAAAGAAAAACAAAAGATAATGTGCACTTATTTAAGAGACAAGCAACTAAGTTTTATGGTAACTCGGATAAGCTTTCAAAAGAAGAGATAGAGATGTTGAAAAAGATGGAGAAATTAAAAGAAAAATTCAATTTAGCTCTTGAAAAGATGAGTAAAGAAGAAAAGATAAATTTAAGAGACTAATATTTACATGTAAAATAAAGAGCAGAATCAAGGTGAATTAATAAATTAATTACCTTAACAGTCAATCAATCAATCAATCAATCAACTAATCTATTTAACTATCAATCAATCTATTTAGAATTAATTTATTATTAGGTTTTAACAAAATTTACATTAATTTATTATTATGTTATACTATTCAAATCTTTTTTAAGATATTAATTATAACCACTTCTTAACTTAATATTGCTATTTATTAATAAACCAAATGAAATAATTACACACACATTATCCAAATTTATTCAAAAAGTAAAATAAAAAATACAAAAATTTTGAAGAAATTATCTCCACATATTTTGATTTCAAACTTATAAGGTTTCTTCTAAATTAATATAGACATTTATTATCAATTCTAGTAAGTAAAAGTCAGGATATTTTCTCTTAATTAAACTGGGATTACTCAAAATATCTCCTTTTCTTTTTCATCCATCATTGCGTTTTGCATTTTTAAATTCTTAATCAACTTTAGTGTTAACAATTTTGTAAGCCAAATTAATAAAAGTAATTGATCAAATTTTGATTCTAATTTTTTGATAAAAAATTTGGCTTACTTTCTAAATTGAGAAAATCAGATTTTTATTCTTTTTACACTTTGGATTAAGAAAATAAAATTTACTTTTCTTTGCTTGTATTCAAAGACAGAATTATTTAGGTAATCTTTCTAAATATTCAACATAAAAATAATGGGAAAAAATCAAGTGGTTCAATTTAAATTCCTATCCTTCTTTATGGTCTTACCTGATTTAAATCTATGGATATTACTTCACTAAACAAAATCTAAATAATTCATATTTAATAAATGTTATGATATGTGCATAATACTTATTTTATCTTCATTTTTTTTGTTAGAAGTTTACTTTAAATTTCTTTTAGAATTAGAATAGATGAAGTTATAAATATCTTTATTGTCTATACTATAATATAATTAATCTATCGAAATTCTTATTTAGTTATAGTTTACTCACCATTAAAATTTGCATCAATTACCACTACATATAAATTGTGCAAACAGATATCTTTCTAATTAATAAATATTAAATTAAAAAAATAATATCATCAAAAAAAACGTTTGTAAAAATAAAATAAAGCAAAATGAATCAAGAAGGTACCCACGAATATTTTATAGCTCAAGCTATCAAGGAAGCCGAATTAGCTGTCACCTCAGGTGATGGTGAACCTTTTGGTTGTGTCATTGTTAGAGATGGTAAAGTTGTTGTTAGTGCTCACAATAGATTATATGCTGATTACGATCCTACTGCTCATGCTGAAACTGTTGCTATCAGATAGGCTTGCAAATAAGAAAAGACATTGGTTTTAAAGGATTGCATTATTTATGCAAGTGGATAACCTTGCCCTATGTGTTAAACTGCTATTTCTGCTTGTGGTGCTAAGGAA
The DNA here is from genome assembly GCA_000260095.1 of Tetrahymena borealis. Taxonomy (NCBI): domain Eukaryota; phylum Ciliophora; class Oligohymenophorea; order Hymenostomatida; family Tetrahymenidae; genus Tetrahymena; species Tetrahymena borealis. The sequence goes on along the minus strand of JH651244.1, from coordinate 465,717 downwards.
GTATATTATTGTGTACCTGCCACTGGTATTATTGATGCTTTCGGTAAGATTGAAAATTTTGAAGAGCTTGGCCTTCATCCTAAATAATTATTAAGAAGAGAATATCCTACCACTCATATTCATAATGATGAAGGTTTAAGAGTTATTAACTCTTACTTCACTTCTAAGCTTCCAAAGTGAACAAATATCTATTTAAATTATTAATTTATGATTATTTACATATCCCTTTATAAGTTCTTGTATAGAGATTGGTTACTTGATTTCTACAAATATTAGATATAAAAATTTTTAGAAAAATTAAATAAATTATTCTATTTAAATAACTTACAACTCAAATATTTTCAAAAAAGAATATAAAAGTATTATTTGAATACAATTAATTTTTTAGTAGAAATTACTTCATTCAATTTATTTTTGATTTTAAATTATAATTGTTACTTTAATTGAGAAAAGAAAAAAATAAATTATTATTAACCCCTTTGAAATCATGATCACAAATGTTATAATGAATAATTCAATATAATATTTTCGAGGAGGGAGAATTATTGATGAAAATCTTTTAGTACATAATTTTATATGAGAGCATATAAATACCTTTAGAAGATTTTATGAACCAGTCTTATAAATTATAGAGATTGTAACTTGGGTTTAAATTATAATTTTAAGTTATTAATTTTGTGAATTTTGTTTGTAAATATCTTTAGAAATTTACTTTTAGAAAGAATGGCGGGATTGATATTTGATAATTCTTTTCAAAATGATATCAGAAATTACTTTAGTTTTTTTCAGTAGTTCACTAAGTAATAAATTTTTTGCAGAAAATTAGTTAATTCTAAGCAATCAAAATTTTGAAATTAATATCTAGCTTATAAAAGTAGATCTATTTATATTCTTTTTTTTCAATAAAGTAGAGAAGATTTTAGAATAAATGGAAGAAGTTGATGATAGTTTATATTTTGCTTTATAGAGTAAAAAATCCAAATTTAGAGTAGAAATTAGATAAAAGCATTAAAACAGCATTCTTTCACAAAATAGGAACAAGCACTTAGGGTTTAAAGTGCCTTAACATAATTCAAAATTAAGCTAATAGTAAAATGATGAGGGATAAGAATTGGATATAAATTCATAGCTATAATAAATCCTAATTTAAATAGGATAATTTAACTAATAAAATAAGGATGAGCTAAGCCTATAATTTGATATACTAATTGACTATATCCTTGAAAAAATGGTTAATGAAGAAAATAAAATTAGAGAATTCTAACTTGTTTTTAATGATGATGAAAAGTCTGCTTTTCTCTTAGATCTTCTATTATTCGAATCTAATGACAAAGACTTTACATTTAAGCAAATTATACTATTAGGGAATTCACTGTGTTATAGTGAAGAGATGTGCAAGCTCTTTATTAAGGGAAATTATATGTCTAAATTATTTAATTTAATGAAGGATCACAGCGAAGATTTCTAAATTATTTATTAATGTTTCCACTGCTTATATAATATATTTAGTACAGAAGATTTTCGTGATAAGATCCTTGGATAATACCCAATAATAGGATTTTTAGAGAAGTAATACATAACAGTATTCTAATTACCCGAATTATAATAAAATGAATACTACATAGTAGCATTAATAAGTATTACAGAAAAGATTTTTGAAGGTCCTCACTTAAAATGTAAAGATATAAGTAAACTGATATCTTACATATATGAAATGATGATCAATGCTTTTAAGTATAGTGATCCAGAGTACATATTTAATTCAGTCATTAGTATGATTTAAGAATACCTTGAAAATAATACTGATAAAAACATTCAATACTTTGTAGTTAATCATACTAAATTCTTAAAATTTTTGATCAGTTGTATATCTCAAACTAAGGGGAGTTCTTAAATTCTGAGCAACACTTCTGTTTCTTCCTAAAGCTAAAGTTAAGATAGTGATGGATATAACAAAGAACTTGATGTGCCACAAAATATAGACAGAATATTGAATATATTGATTAATGTTACTGCTCTTGATATAAAATTTGATTGCAATGACCTTCTATATAATTTTTATAAATAAACTTAATTAGTTAAAGTACTAGGATGGATTTTGTATTCTCCCTAAGCTTAAGATAAGGTTTAATCTTATGTAGCTTCACTATTGTCAAATATAGCATTAAGTGATTTAAAGACATAGAATTTAATATATAGTGAAAAGAGGCTAATCAAAAAAATTAATTAAATATTAGATGAATAAATTTGGGGTGAAGTAACTTATTTTTTATGTTTACTTTCATTCAGATTATTTATTATTTTGTCATCTTAAAATAGATTTAAATAGATTTCCTAAGTATACCTATTAATTTAGCTTGTTTATCGAACGAGTAAGTTAAATTTTATTTTAATTATAAAAATTTATTTTAGTTTATTTAAAAAAGATAAAGTTGTGTTTATTTAGTTGAATCAGGTCTTTTTTAGTAAATTGCTAAGATACTTAAATAATACTATCATTCTAATAGTAAAACTCTAAAATATGCTCTTCATGCTATCGAAACAGTATTAGAAGTTAGTGAAAACCTAGCTTAAAATGAACCTTAGAAGTATGTAAATTAATAAGCATTATTTTTAGTTTAGAATGGCTATGTAAATTGTTTTGAAGAGCTATTTAACCATGTTAATGATGAAATAGTTAGCATCTCCGGGAGAATCTACGATAAATTCTTTAAATCTTGATTATCTAATAGAGATTAGTTATATAAATTAATCCTGCATATTAATTAAATTATCAATTTACAAAATAAAACATATATTATAACTATTTTGTATTTTCCACATATAGTACTGTAAGTATGCTTTAATTATAATCAAAAGGATAGTTTAATTGTTAATTTTATTAAGATTTTATTTATTATTAAATGTCTATCAATTTTAAATTATTATTAACTTATTGCATAGCTTAAATACTTAATTTTTATTATTCAAATAAATAAAACTAAATATCTATTCTTATTGCCGCCATAGGATTATAATTTCACTTTAGATAATTAGAGTATTTATTCATAATATTTACTTTTGAGTATATTATTCAGATAATTAATTAATTATTTACTTATTTTTAAACAAGAAGAAAACATTTCAATGGAATTTTTTTGTTGAGAAGAGTTAGTTTTTAACATTTAAAATATAATATGATAACCTTAAAATCTAACTAATTTTATTTTTAGAATAAATATTTACCCATCCATCCATTAAAATATAATAAAGTGTAATCATCATTGCTACAATTGATATTATAATAATAAATATTTCAAATTATCATTTGCTGTAAGAAAATATTAAAAAATTTGAAGATATTTTTAATTAAGGTGTCTTTAATAGGGATTTAATTTTATTTAAAAGTGTAAGTTTTATGATAACTGATTGATTATTGTAATAATATGCACTATCTTAAATTATGATGCTAATGAATGTTAGATTTAGGTTTAATTGAATTACATTTCATTTTTCTTTATAAACTCAAAGTATGTAATCAGATAAGAGTTTCAAAAGGTTATTTATTATATAATATGTACGTTATTAACAAAAGCAGTGAAATAGAAAAATATTATCCTAATATCTATCCTTTTTCATCAAAAAAAAACATTATTTATTTTTAATTATAAATAAATAAGATAGATGACTAATTAATTATTCCTTTAAACAACTTCAGCATTCTTATATGAAATTATCCATCAAAAAATCTTTTAATTCAGTATTATTAATTTTTTATCAAAACTTTGGAATTGGTGTAAGCAAATAGAAATATTGTAAAGATATAGAGAAAAATGAATAGTTTAAAGTAAAATCTATTGCTAGATAAAAACAGAAAATAGTTGAATGAAGAGAATTGGTATGATAATTTTTAGGATGATCATGAAGCAAGGGGAGAGCATAGAGCTTGTATAAAAAGCCATATTTGTCATGATACTAAAGAAAAGAGAGATTAATTTACCAATCAGTTTGAGTATATGCTTAGTGTATTAGGTTTTGCAGCAGGATTTGGTAGTGTTTGGCGCTTTCCTTATTTAATTTATAAAAACGGAGGAGGAGTTTTCCTTATCCCATATTTTATAATTCTGTTCTTAGTAGGCATTCCTTCATTTTACTTTGAAACTGTAATAGGTCAAATGTTTTAAAGAAGTCCTCCACAATGCTTTGAAATGGTATATAAATTAACTCCTTCTACTAAATTTTCAAAAATAGATTAAACAGATGGTTTTCAAAATTCTTTTTTTATGGAAATTAGACAAATAAAAAATGGAAGGGATTAGGCATATTTGGTATTCTTCTTACTTTGAATATGTCAACTTATTATAATTTGATCTTAGCATACTCGTTCTACTATCTCTGGGAGAGTTTTAAATTTCCTTTACCATGGAAAATAGATGATATCAAAACTTCCTAAGAGCCTTGGAATACAGTAAGTTTTTTTATAAACCCTTTTTTTAGAAGCATTCAATATCCAAAAAAATAACATAAAATTTAGCAAAATTTGAATGTATGGGATGAATTTTAATAAAATTCCAACATCAATTCTTTTATCATTTTTATAAAATAGAATTATTTCTACAATGATGTCTTACAATCCTCTACTGGTTTGGAAAGTATTGGAGGAATAGTTTGGCCACTATTCTTTTGCTATGTTTTGTCTCAATTTATTGTGTAAATATTTTTATTAAATTAATGAGTTAACTAACGCATTTAAATCAAAAATTTAAATAGTAACCTCAAAATTTAAAAAATAATAAATTAGATTCTTGTGTATCTAAAAGGGAGTAACAGTATCGGGAAAAATATCTATTGTAACTGCGTCCTCTCCTTATATACTCTTATTTATATTGATGGTTCGAGGTCTTTTCCTAGATGGAGCTATGAAAGGACTGCAGTACTTATTTTCTCCAGACTGGTCGAAATTATTTTTATCTTAAGTTTGGGTGGATGCTGCTAATCAAGTTATTTTTTAAGTAAGTACGGGCTGTGGTGTGTTAATAGTTTTTGGTAGTTATCGCCCTCTTAAGTAGGAAATAATTAAAACATCATATTATATTCCTATAATTACAGTTACCTGCGGTCTATTAGCCTCAATAGTAATATTTTCTTTTATGGGGTACATGTCAAATATTACTAATATTCATATTAATGACATGCCTTTAAAAGGACCTGATCTTGCTTTTATTGTTTTTCCAGCAGTTTTAACTTAGATGCCTTTTTCAAATATCTTATCAATCATTTTCTTTTTGATCATGATATTTTTAGGTAAAATTTATTTATTAATTTGTCAACGGCTTTACAGATATATAAACATAAATTTTTTACTAAATTTAGGTATTGATACATAATTTGCTTAGATAGATGCATTAGCAGCTACAATAGAAGATGAATATCATGGAGCTAATATAAAATACAGTAATATTACACTTAAAATGAATCACATAAGAGCTGGAGTTTGCATAGTAGTTTCTATCTCAGCATTCATCTTTTGCTCATAAGCAGGGTTCTTCTATTTAGATTTTGTAGATAACTATAGTGTGAGCATTAATATGTTTGTGTGCATTATCACTGAAATTTATTTTTACTTTTTCATAGAGAAATGGGAAAAGATAGAATAAAAAATATAGCTTTATATAGGAGAGAGCACTCCTTTGTATATGATTCTTTTGATGAAATATGTAACTCCTATAATCTGCTTAGTACTCTCTATATTAGCAATTTATTTATAGATCTTAGATATCCCTAATTAAAGATGGTGGATTAGTTTATTAGGTTGGACTATAACTCTCTACCCCTACTATTCTATTTATTACTATTATACTAAATACAATATCTCAGTATCTGATACACCTATCTCTTAACCTACTAATGAAACTGAACTTGATATTATTCATCACTACCCACTTCAAGAATCTAAAATTTGATGAAGAAGTAGTAGAAAAACGATATTCTAATTTAGGGTTAAAGATTTTAAATAGATACTTTAATTTTTATGTTTAATAATATTAAAATTAAATTAATAATTTAACTGTGTTTCAATAACTTTACCTTCTTTTATAATTATTTTTGTATTTAATATTAAATAAATTTTATTATTAATTAAATTTATTTTATTTAATTTCCTCAAAGGTAAATATTGGCTATTAAAATTTTCAATATAAAATAAATCAATATGATGATAGATAGTATTTTAGTGATTGATTGATTGAGCAGATTTAATTTATATTTTAATTTTCCAAAAGGAAAAATATTAACTATTAAGTTTTTAATTCGTTCAATCTTTAACAAATCGATATGCATGTAAGATAGTATATATTTTAATAATTTAAGAGATTTATTGATTGATGATGATGATGATGAACATTTAAATGTCATTATAGAAAATACAAGTATATGTAACATAATTTTTAATAGCTGAATATTAATGAAATCATGATTAGAAAATCTTGTTAAGAAGAGCAGAGAGTTCATTAGTCTTTAAGTGAACATTAGTGAAAAGACCAGGACCGAAAGCATAGAGATCAAAATCAGAGTAAGTATAATCGTTGAAGAAGTTAAGAAGATCTTAGAATATAGGCAATGATAATGCTTCGTCTGCTTTACTACTTTGTGTTTTAATCTTAGAAATCAAAGATTCATAAGTTAATGCAGTTGATTATGGGGGAAGCATATCTTCAAATTTTTCAGTATTTAATTTGATTGAAATACCATTTATAAGAGCAGAAATTACGAATAATCCATAATCTGAATTTTTCTTTCTACTTTTTAATTCTGCATATGTACCATTGGGCTACTTTAATTCAGCTTCGATCTTAGAGAAGAGAAGCTATCTCAAGTTATCTAGGACAATAGATGATGAGGATAAGCTTATATTAACTTTAAGTCCTCTAAGAAGATCAGCTAAAATACTATTAGAAGAAGTAATAGATTTACCCATATCAAATTCACTTGAATAAGAAGCATTAAAAACAACACTTTAATCTTAAAATTTAAATTCATTTACTATTGATTAATAGGATTAGGTCATTGATTAAATGAGGTCATTGGAACTAGAAATTGAAAGAAGAAGATATTCCCCATGCTTTTCAACTTAAATATCAACTAATTTTAAGTATTATTCAGACAACTCAACAGGGAGAACACATTCCAAAATCTACTTTCCTTATTCGACTAAATCCTATGTTATAAAAAGAATATCATTTATTTTAGTAATTGATTGATCAATTGATTATTTTTAAACTATTATTGTAATGTTTATTCAGTTATTTCCTCTCTTTTCCACTGTTTAAATCTGTAATTTATTTTCAATTGTTGTGGTAAAAACCAAATAATTAGAAGCTAAATCATGAGAAATGATGAATGAATTAGGAAGATTTTATAAAATTATAAATTTCTAATAGAGTTCTAACTTTTTATTGTTTATTCAACAAAAAGATTTGATTTAATCATTATAATCTTTAATAAAATTCTGTTTATTGATAGATGACACTCGAGTTGAAGGGTGATTCGAGAGATAATAATCAAATTTCTACAAAATCAAAAATTTCCTCCCAAAATATAATTTAATTTCTTACTTCAAGGGTAGTCTTAGCTTCATCAATATCTTTTGATACTTTAATCTTAAATACAGCAGCTGGCTTGCTACCAAGTTTGAGCAAATCTCTTAATTCCTAGGAATCTAATTCAGATTAAGTATGAGTGGATACTCTGAAACTAAAAACGGTTTATTATTGATTGGATCCGTTATTCACAGAAACTGCAAAATTACTAGCTTAGGCATTTTCAGGAATATTCTACTTTTACTTTTCAATTTATTCCTTAGCCTTATTGAGCTACTTTTCGATTTATAACTTAAAATAGAGCACGGGAAGGAGATTCTTTTACTTGTTATCCCACCAGAGCAAGAATGAATCTAATGTGACATTTTGTTCTTCTGTCTTATCAGTCATATGTCTTAAAATCTAAGAAATTTAAATGGAGTATAAGATTAATTATTTAAAATAATGAAGTCTTATTAAAGAAATAGCTTATTATCATTTTGAAATAGCTTTTGCTTTTACAAATTTTGAATACAGAAATGTATCTTTCTTTAAAGATTAATAAATAAGATAATTTACTCTAATAACATCACTTTGACTAATTTGTTTGGGGTACTAACTTGCAAATTCTCTAAATTGATCTTCAGTCAATTTTCCCTTCTTTTCTGTATCGAGCTTTTCAAAACTAGCCTTTAATTATTCTACTGTAACTGTATCTTAAGATGCCATTTTATTCTGTTCTCAATTTATTATCTTTCTGAAGTTTTTTTGTTTATTACGCTAATTTCTTATATTATTAATTTATTATAAAAATTTTGATATTTTATTTTGTTTTTTAATAAATAAACTAAAGCTATATTCCAATTACATTAACCAAAAAGTTTTTTTAATAATATCCTTTCTTATATTCGGAAAATAAATCATCATCAAAATAATATTTATTCTGATCTGGTCTTCCTTTCTTTCTTCTCAAATATCACAACTAAGTTATTCCAATAGCGAATTTGATTGAGTTGACTCATCAAATAAAAACTGATAACATCATATGATTTTATTATTAAATAAAAATAAAAAAACGACACTCTGTTAAATATCTTATGGCTGTTTATGTATTCTCAAATCTATCTATCTATTGATTGTAATTAAAATAATCTGGATTTTAAATTTTATTTTAAGCAGTTAATGTATCTTTATTTTTTCAAAATAAGTAAAAATGTTAAGATTGTTAGAGTAAACAATCGAACTTAAACTTTAATGTTAGAATTCATAATTTTAATTAACAGGTAAATTATTGGATAAGGATTAGATAAATAAAATTCATAATGATTTTTATTTTTTATTTCATACCTTCTATTAAATAATAATAATAATTAGCTAACATTTTACTTTATCTTTAATTTATTAATGAAGATTTATTAAAATTATTTATATTATATTTTAAACTGTTAATATAATTTCATTAAACTATTCATAAATTAAAAAAGAAAGGTTTAACTTTCAATTTATCCATTTAAATTATGAGGAAGATGTCAAGATTAAATTATTTCTTAATTTAAATAGAAAAGATTAAGTAAGGTAAGAATAAATAACATTTAGTAAATGAATGTCGCAAATATCTATTCTAAATATATACCTATTGATAATTTAAGCTATTTTGATAAAAAGATTATATATTTATAAACAGCTTTTAAATAATAATTTAAAAGAATAAAAATAGATTTATTTAAAACTTTTTAATATCAGAAATTAAAACTTAAATTACTATAAATGTTTTGTATCTCTTATTTTAACACTACATTTGTAACATTGCTTGATGATAGTAGCCCAAAAAGTTTTACAAATTAAATGAATATTAAATGACACTTACATAAAATTCTGCAAATCTAAGTTTTATCTTATTAAGTCTATGATTGATTATAGGCAACAAAATCAATACATTTATCTAAGAATATCATAATAATAACAATTATTAAACCAATCAAGGTTTTTAAAGGTTTTAATCTAAAAGAAGTATTCTCCTCTAATGAATTTAGGAGTTAAAGAGCCAGTTAGTTAAAATACCGCAGGCTCTCTATTTTTAACAGCAGCATCAACAAATGAAAATAATACTTTTGATTCTATCAAGAATTCTAAGGCAAAAATGCTCTTCATAAAGTTAGCATAATAATAGTAAGTTTCATTTGAATTTTAATAATAATTAATTTTAGAAAACATTAAAAAGATGGCAATATTATATGTAGTTACAAACAATAAATTTATTACAATTATCTACTTATTTTTATAAGATGACTGCTATATAATATGAAAAAGGTTATAGACTACCCTTAATAGCGATAGCATTTAGCCAGCTAAAAACTTAACTATGGATTAAAGAATTATATAAGCTTAAAAATAATTAAGAGTATTGCAAGCTCAAATCAACTTAAACTCACCTAGATCTACTTAAGCTATTCATAAATTAAGATTAATGCCTGATGCATTTAAAGTGAGGTAAATTACATGTTTTGACAATATTTTGATATGTTTGATTTTAAAAAATGTTTTAAACTAATAAAATTAAAAGAAATGAGTAGGAAATCGAAAAATTCTATAGACATAATATGGAAAGAATGCAATTATAAAATAGTGTAGAGAAATCAGATGGATATTATAATGAGCAGTTTGATAATGATAGTGATTAAGAAACAGAAAAATATCCTAATAATTCTAAAAAGAGATTCTATAAGCATCTAAAAGAAATAATTGGTATTCCTATAATACTTCAAATTATATTTGCTTATAAAAATTTATATCATATATTCTGTCCAGCTTGAAATTAAAATATTATCTATTATTAACTTACATTTTTATTTTTATTAGGTAGATATGAAAGGGCTGTAGCCGAACGTCAGTTAATCTTGAAAGAACAAAATGAAAATTTAAGATCTACAGTCTATGAAAGGTAGATTATTTACTCTTAAATTTAAGTAGTCTATTTTAATATATTAAAATAAAGCGGTTTTCAATTTAAGAAAGTGAAGAAAAGAAATCCTTTAGAAACAATCAACTTTGAATATAAATTATAGCAACTCAATTTAAAGAAATAGAAATAGCTTGAGATTTTAGATGTAACTTACTTTGCTAATTTCATAATTTTAATTGTATATTATCTTATTAATTAGAGATAAACATCAACTATTTTTGAGAGAGAATTCAAATATAGATAGTGGCAATAAAGAGATGAACTTAAAGGATCTGAATCACAATAACTATTTGAGACCTTTCATAAAAAGAAAGTAATATATTATGATTAAGCACTATTTTTTAATATTATTGTTTGTATTTATTTATAGATTTAGTAGATAAAAAAAATCAATGATAAAAGATAGAAAAGATTTGAATAAGCTTTTGAAAAGAAAAATTAATTAGAGGCCAGAAATTAAGAGAAACTCTAAAACGGTCTTCAAAAAAGAGATGAAAAGTTTGAAACATTTTGCTCATCCAGATTTGAAGATTTCTCTGAGTAGAATAAAGAAAAATTCAGATAAAAGTTAGATGTTATTCATAGGAATTAAGCTCTTACTCAGCAAGTATTTTTTAAAAATGATTAAAAATAAATAATTTAGCTTTAATTTTATTATTTTAGAAAGAAGATTTCAGGCTTCATGTTCTTAAAATGAAATAAGATGAAAGGGATAGGTAAGGATAGCAATTATAGCAAGAATTAATGATAGAAAAGAAGAAAGAACTGAAAATAAAGAATGATCAAAAACTTTAAAAAATTTAAAAAGCAGAATGTATTGAAAATGAAAGATTGCACACTAAGATAAATTCATATGCAGAAAAATTAGAGAATGTTAATTTGAGATTGAGTTTAAAAGAGACTGAATTCAAAAAACTTTTAGAAAAGTAGAGAAAGAAACAAAAGGAGGAACGAGATAAATATGAAAGAAGAGTTGGTAAACTGGAGGAGCTAATGGAGTAAATATTTTCCTATTAGGATCATTTCAAATTCTAACATGTAATATAAAAAATAGTAAATAACATATAGAGCTCAATCATAAGGATGATAAAAGAGTTGAATAAATCAGGAGATCTATAGTAAAAAAATTTATTTTAATTAAGGTAAGTTTAACATAAATAATCAATACATAAAAAAGGAATTAAGAGATTTAGAATCCATGAGAAAAGGAGATATGCTTCTATAGAGATTTGAAAATAATGCTGACAATCAAAATGAAAAATGGATGGAAAAAGTAATTAATTTCAGATAAATTAGGGATTTATATTTAAAATTATCTTCTTAATAAAGTAAAAAAGAAATGATTTGATTATGCAAAGACATAAGAAGGTGAAGGAAAATGCAATTAAGCTACAATAAGAAAGAAATATGCTTTAGGAGATATCTATGTAAATCTTTTAATTGAAACCTAATTACTATTCTACAAACTACATTTATTCAATAGGAAAAATACACTAAAGCTGAACACAATTAAAGAATCATTAGACTATAACTTGTAACTCATGAAAAACGATCCAATAGAGTTACTTTACTTGTAAGTTTTATATAATCTTATAAAAAATAATAACTAACTAACCATATTTGAAAATAGAAAATATAAACATCTAAATCTTTCTGAAGAGGTTTTAGAAAAATTTATTGACAGCTAAAACGATGAAGAGGAACTTCCTCCTGAAGAAAACATTAAAGCTGTAAGTTTAATTTATTCTTTTCAACTATTTTAAATGGATTTTAATTAATACAGGAAAAAGAAAAGCCTAAATAAACACATATATCTAATAAGGCTGAAATAAAGTTTACTTTAAACTAAGAGACTTTAAAAAAATTGGAAACTAAATTGCAAGATGAGTAATATAACACAACAAGCATGTTTAGATCAATAAAATGAGTTAAAAGTAGTTGTAGGTTAAGGAATGAAGGTATGTTTGATTGTACGTTTGAAGCTAGCTTATGTATTTAAAAACGATTAACAAACAAACATATGGTTTGACTTTGAAATGATAAATTTATTAAAAAACTCAATTAATTGTAAAAATAATTAAATTATTTATTTTCCTTTCTCTATGTCATTCATTTCTGTTCCTATTTAGAGTTTGCCCATTTTAATTAATTTTGCAATTAATAATTAAAAAATAAACCCATAAATAAATTCACATATTTTTTGCTACTCTTTAATTAATTCCTATCCCCTTTCTTAATAAATGAACTATTTTATGTTTATAAATATCAATTGATTAATGATGAATATTAGATAGGGACAACAGACTTTAATTTAACTGTTGACAACACTGATAGTAGATTCTGACGCAAATTTATTTTTTATACTTTTTCTAATAATATTATAATATATTTTATCTATTCAAACATTATACATTATTTCCATTTTTATGGATGGTTTCAAATTCTAAAGTGGTAGGTAGGCTCTTTACTCATTTATTTTTCTCAACACTTTAAATATTTGATCTTAATTAATTATAAACAATCAATTTCAAAAAAATCTATTTAGATTAAGGAACAAAATCTTCTTTTTAAATTAAACCAATATTTAATCATTAACAATAATAATTATGCTCCATATAGTAAAAGAAGAAGTAGAGAAAGATTGAAGAGAAAATTAATAAAAATCCTTTGTTTTTTGTTCTACTTTCTGAAGTATATCTAATTTATTAACATTTAGTAAGCTCTTCTTTATTTTTCTTGGGAAATTCAGAAATAGGCAATGCATATGATGATTTATAGCTGAGAAATTAAAGTTTGGCAGTATCTTTAGATTTATTTTAATTTGCTTTCAATGTTATTGCTTTTATATTATTCCAAATTATTATATCTAAAGCAAATTGATAATATTTTTAAAGTATTTTGCTTTATCTAGCATAGGATATTTTATAACCTATTAGTTTGAATGTAAATAACATAGAGAATTATGTACCTTTTTACAAATTATCTCTGGCATTTTGTTTAGAACTTATGCTAGTTTAGGATTATTCTTCTTTATATTTATTTTTTATATCCAAAGAATAAAAGTAGGCATATATGAGTAATATGTAAAGTAATTTACTAATATATATGATTAAATAAGTTAAAAAATAATATTATTAAAATTAAAATATTTGATGATTATAAATGTGAATCTAATTGACCAAATTAAAAATAAAATTCTCTTTAATAATTTCTTATCAATCCCCTTTAATTTGTAGATCAAGAAAGTAAAATAATAAAATAAATTTAATTTAAGTATTAGGAATATTATTAAAATATATCCTTTCATTTTTTAGTATCTAAATAATTAATTTTAATAGTTATTTAATTCATAAACTAATTAAGGTTTATCTATTATTTCATTTCTAAGATCCAAGGAAATTATCTACAAAGTAAAAAAGGACTGACTAATTATGTTAGGATATTAATAATTGGAGTAATATGTGTTGTATAAATAAATAGCAAATATTAAAGATATTTTTATTAAAAAAAGAAAGAGAGAGTGTATGTATGTATGAATGAATGTAGTCGAATTAAAATATGAAAATAATTATTGTGTAGAGTAAATTTAGATTTAATTATGATATAATTTTTAAAAAATTTGATTAATATACCGTTATTTTATAATATAAATCTTAATCTATAAATAGTTTCTTTGTTTGTTGTTAATTGCTTGTTTATTATCATAAATTTGGAGAACACTTAAAAAATTATTTATATAAGGTTAAGAAATCTTATTTGGTTATTATGTAAGGAATTGCATTACTTGGCTTCTTCACTTTAAATAGCTTTATTGCTTCATAAACTGCACAGTGAGAAAAGAAAGCTATGTTTTTCTCTTCTCTTAAAGTTATCCAAATTAAAAATATCAATACTCTAAATTATAGTTCTATATTAGTTTCCCTTTTTATAGATTCGGCTTAAGAATCGGATTAGATTTCTTCATGTTATCTGTAAAGCTTCCACCACTTTTCTTAAGTTAAGAAATCACAATTAATATCAGGTCTTTCATTTTATATAAAGCTTGTCTAATAACCGACAACACTGGCTGGAATAGTAGCTCTCTCTCTAATTAAAGAAGATGTTAATACTTTGGAAGATTTAAAGGCTTCACTTTATCTTACCTCATCAAATGTTGAGATAGTTCTTTAATAGGGAGACACTATTACTAAATCAAAATAAGATGGCAATCCTTCATTACCTTAAGTGATTGAACTTTCTTTTTCGCTATCCTCGATTATTTATCTTGTAGAATTAGCATTAAACTTTTTTTATAGTTCAACGCATTAATCTTTTCCTACATCTGTAATACCTGGATTGTAGAGCATAGGATCTGGGGGGTAGAGTGATAGCATAAATTTAATTGGATTTTTAGATACCCAAACATTTATAGGGGATTCAGCATGGCGAATATAAATAATATTCTTTTGGGAGAACTAGTCTAACAAATGGTTAATAAACTGCTAGTCTGTAATTTTATGAATCTTCTCATACTCTTCTGGATTGTGAATAAAGTAGGCATACTCGCAGTTCCCCTTTATAATTCCATCAAAGTATTGTATTAAGTCTTAGTTATATGTTTAGGGTATCATGTTAATGTTGGTTTTTTTAAGTTTTCTAAATTTTGCAATTTTTTTGATAAAGTTTTGATTTTATCCTCAGAATGTCATTAAACTTTAAATAACCATTCATTTGAAAAAATAAATAGATTGATTTGACGAACTATTCTATCAAATTTAATTGAGATAATTGTACAATAATGCATCATCTTGTTTTTACACTAGAATTATAATCACCTATATTAAAAATACCGTATGTAAATCACTAAATAATTTTACATTTTACCTCAGAATTGCACATATCATAAAAAATAGCACTCTATTATATCGTGTCATTATTACAAAGACACTTACTAAAGATTTCTTTAATAGAATATTTCTGGAAGAGTTTTATCATTAAAAATATCTTCATCCTAAATAAGGTTAGTATAATGTAATGAAATAATAAATGAGTATCTTCACTATTTTTAATGGTATTTTGATATGTTGTAAGAAATTTGATTAGTTATTGAAATCAGACCAAAATATATTGATTGGTTCACTGAATGATTCTAATAGTCAGATAGTATTTAATATTGCTCTAAAATTGAGTTATAATATCAATCAATCTTTTAATAATTTAAATTAAATTTTATTATTTTTTTAATTTAAAATCAATTGAAAAAATATTAGCTATGAAAAATTATTTTTATCTAATGTTCAACACATCTTTTAGTTAAATAAGCAAGCCTAATATAATCATTTACTGATGATTTTTTACCTTTAATAAGCTATGCTTTAATATTTAAATTAATTTAACTAATTAGTTTTTTATTGGCTGATATTAAAATTAATAAATTATTAAATTAAGATAAAATTTAATATTATAAAATCTTAAGACAATTAAATAAGCTGATAACAGTCATTTAATTTTAAAAATGATTTTTATTTTTATTAAAGATTGAATTTAACATAATCTTAATATTGATAGTTAGTATCTATCAATAATTTAGGTAAATATCTATGTTTGAAATGTTTAAGAATATATTAAATGATGAATGATTTATTGATTGCATTAATAACGAGTATCTTTTTATTTTAATGAATTTGAAAATAAAAATAAATATTTCTAAATGAATGAATGATAAAATCATTAGCACCAAAAAAGAAAGATATGTTTGGAAAGATGATAAGAAGAATATTAATAAACAAAACAATATTAAGGAATTGTAAATATATGGAAAAATAAAAGTGAATTTAATGAAAGTAAGTAAGAATGGTTTGGTTTCACATAGATAAAGAGTGTGTAAAAATGAAATATTAAATTAAATAAATTTTGAAAGGAAAAACAATGATATCATAAGGAGTGATTGCAAAATGGTATGGGTAAGTCATTCTGAAGAAAAGGATAATAATAATAAAGAGTTTTTAGAGATTTGATTGCTTCGCAAATAATAAAGAAGAAAAAGAAATCAATAAAGAATAATAAGATAAGATAAAAAGGCTAAAAAGAGAGAAGAAAAGATGAGCAATACCTTCAGATACTTCCATCAAATTTTAAGCAAGCTTGCTTTAAACTACCAAGTTCCTAACTACGCTCATAATATCCATACCTTAAAAAGACCCAACAACCCCAAGGTTGTCGTCTTTGGTAACTCAATTAGAGCTTATGAATTGATCTCTAAGTAAGCTTTCCTTTATTTGAGAAAATACATATTTTGTTTATATCATTTATTAGCAGCATTTAACAATAGCGTATAGGAGATTTAATATCCTAAATATTTATTTTAAAATTAAATTAGGCAATTCTCTACTTTCAATCACGTTAATGGAGCTGAAATTAAGGGATAGGATGATATCGTATGATTTTTATATATTTAAGTTACAATCTAGCATATAACGAAAAAAGTATTAAGGAACTTCTTTGTGGACAGATTGATGTTAGATATAAATATTAAATCTGAAAAATGAATTTGGTTTGTTAGAAAAATTTAAAGATAGTAGGGGAAATAGCATATAGAAGATATGGGATATAATCATATGATTATTTATAGTTTACGAGATGAAAAGATACAGCGTAGGTTGAAAAGATCTAAAAAGCAGCAATAATTTGATAGTATTTTGGCGTGTAGATGCAGATAATAGTGTTTCCATCCTAATAACTTATAATATCAATTGAGATACTTTGTTCGTTTTATGCTAAATTGAATTAAAAGCAGATTTAGAAATGACTAACTAATATTTATTTGATAATAAACTAATAGGTTCAAACTACCAGAGTTGCCCAAAGTGTTTTATAGGTTAACGAAAGTTTCTAGGATGGTTACTATGTTACTGATTTCCCTACAAACAGCAAGCAAGCTGAAAGGTAGAAACTAACTTTATTTTAAATAAAATAATAAATGTTTCTTGGAAAGATATAAAATTCAAATAAAAGGAATCCCTAATAATAATTAAATAAAATAGAAAATTAAAAGTAAAAAGGCAATAAGAAATTAATCTAATTTGATTGGTTTGATTTCCATATTGCTAAATAACTTGTGTTTTTTAATAGAATACTTTACCAAGAATCCTATTTTGAAAAGATATAAATATCTATTTAAGATACTACAATATTTATGTAAATCGAATATGTTATTAATATAAATCTTTAAAAAATAGATTGGATCTTATTATTGATGGTGTTAACTTGGCTCTCTATATTAAGGATCCTACTGATAAGCTTACCACTTCTAGACAACAAGAAGCTATTGAATATTACAGAAAAACTGTATTTAATTTTTCAAATAACTATTTAAATTTTCATTAAATTTCATTTATTTTTAAAGGGTGCCTTAGTTGAATTCGAAGTTGACCCTCGTGGTGATGTTGAAGCTCAATCCAATACACTTTCTAATGTTATTCTTAACGGTTACAAGCTTTGAAAATAATTTAATAATAAGGAGTAATTGCCTAAGTAATTTTACACAAACTTGCATACTGAAATAATCTGATTTGATATCAATTTGTATCACATATTTTCTTGTTGCAATCACTTTGAATTACTTTAATTCAATTATTATTCATAAATAACCTTTATCAATATTAAAAATTTAAATTATTCATTGAATCTTAAATGATATTATTGAATAGAATAATATTGTTGTACGATTATTAATATGATTTGCTTTAAAAATATTCTAATCTAGCCAGCTATTCATATTTTATATTAAAAATAAAGATAAAGAAATACAAAATAATAAGATTTGAATTATAAAAATATTACATCAAAAATGAAATTAATGTACAATGCTATTAATTAAAAAATAAATTCATTAATTAGTTTACTATTTTAAGAAGATTTATCGAACACAAAATTGTTAAATATAAACTAATTAATAAATAACCCTATTACTTTCATTATTTTTATAAGAAATAAAATATTTATTGATGTTTATAAATTGAAAAAATATCATAAAAGTAATAAATAATTATGACCTAAAATATTTCAATAATTTACAGTTTATTTATAAAAATATTTATGAAATGATTGAAAATAAATAAATATTAAGTAAGTAAGAAAGATAGATAGATAGATAGATAAATAAATACTATTATTATTCCTTTCTTTTTAAAAAGATAAATAAATTTATTAATTTACACTATTATTAATTTAATAAATAATCAAAAATCTAATTTATCAACTTGTAAAGAAACTTAGTTAAATAAAATTACTATAATTAATTTTAAAGAATCTAATGATTAAATTATAATTCTTTTAATCAAAATTATAATAGTGTTGAGGTTTTAGCATCTGTCTTCTTTTATCATGAGAGTTTGATACAAAATTATACGATCTAAATGCATGCATGTATGTACCTGTTATCACACAATAGTGGCTATTAAAGAATTTGAAGTCTATATAAATACAATCAAGTACTATTTCGTAATGTTTTCTGATTAAAAAAGAAAATAATTAAAAAATTCAATAATTAAAAATAAAGTAGCTAGTTTAGGAAATGGAAGATATTTTTGAACCAGAGTAAGAGATAATTCGCCCTGTAAAATACTTGGCAACTTGCTCATATATAGGATTAAATTATTCAGGATTCTAGACATAGATTATAAAAGGTAATAGAATCCCATCTATTTAGGATGCTTTATAAGATGCTTTGAAGAAAATTACAAAGCATTTTACTCCCATTCATACATCTAGTAGAACTGATTAAGGAGTTAATGCTTTGGCTCATCCTATTGTGTTTACTGTAAATAGAAATTAGAATTAAAAGATATTAGAGCCTAGCATTATTAAAAAGTCCATGAATATGCATTTAAAAGATGCAAAACATCCAATCAGTATTGAGAATGTCTATTATGTTCATCCTACTGATTTTGATGTTAAAGCTAATAGTCTCAAAAAAGAATATAATTATTTTATTGAAGCCAACCTAAAAGATAATTGGGCAAATGCTTTCCAATAAAATAAATAAGTTACCACTATGACTGAGAGAATAGATGTTGACAAGCTTAATCACGCCTTATAATAATATGTAGGCACTCATAATTTTTAAAATTTCACTATTAAAGCTGATCATATAAGCCATTTTGGGTGTTATGTTAGAACTATAGATTCAATAAAGGTGGAAACTTATTCTCATCCTTTTTACGATGATGCATAATGTGTTAAAATTATCTTTATTGCAAGATCTTTCTTAGCCTATTAAATCAGATTCATGGTTGGTGAAGCATTGTAATATGCACTTGGTGAATTAGACTTTGATTCCTTTATTAAATTATTAGACCCTCCTAAGGAGCTTACTCCTGAAGAAGTTCACTTAAATAACAGAATAAGAGCTTAACCCAGAGGATTACTTCTTAAAAGAGTTGATTATCCTCCAGAGATGTTATCCAAAAATCTTGGTGATTTCTATCCATAATATGAAAATTGAATTAAAAAAATATAAAATCTTTTCTCTAAATTTTATTGTTGTATATAAGCGTATGTATATTAGTTAATATTAAGTTATATTATAACTAATTTAAAAAAATTTAAGATTCCTACCATTAAAATATATCCTTTTTATAAAAAATCTGGTTAGTAGTAAGATAATGTTATTCTAAATAATTAAATCAAAGAGGAAGGAAGTAAAAAATGAATAACAATATCTTTTTATTTAAATCATTAAAGTAATAAGTTGATTACAATTAAGAAAAATTGTTAATAAAATAATTAATTGAACTGTTTTGCTGTTTAGTTTCATTAAATAAAGAGATTTAATTTAAAATTGATGAAGTTAACTAACTTACCTCCCTTATCAAATTAAAATATTATTAAATTTAAAAATTAATATTATTCTTTCTAATTTAATTTAAAGAGAAATAATCTATTTTAACCTTTTTATTAGGATCTATCAACGATATATGGATAGATAAATAATCATTAAGATATACATGTTTAATATTTATTATTTTTAAATAAGAGTATCCAATTTCATCAGCTTAACAAAAATGTTTTTTATTTAAACATTTATCATAGAATATTTTTGAATAGTTTACATAATTACACCTCTTAATATTTTTTACATCCATTGAAGTCAGAATTACATTATTTTAATTTCAAAAATATGAAAGAAACCAGATGTGTAACAAATTAAGTGTAATTAAAGGGAGAATTTTATTTTGGTATGTGTGAAAAATGGAATGCTTGAGAGGAAAAATATCTTTTTTTGCATAGAATTTGTAGATTTCAATATTACGAAATAAAGAAAAATAATATACCAATATTGCGTCGATTTTACCATCGCTTGAATAAATCAATTGAAATATAAACTAATAATTTCAATAAGGGTTTGCTTAACTTCAACTTTAGCTGACTGAGAAGATAATAGAAGAATTGGCATTAAAAAAGTGTAATAGGAAGAAACAAATATTAATTAAAAATATCAATAATTGAATAATTAGATACATTAAAAAGTCTAAAGAGAAAATGGATAATAAAGAACGCAAGATACTTTTGTTAGGTTCAGGTTTAATGGCTGAAGCTGTTGTAGACTACCTTTTGAAGAGAGAAGAAGTAATATAATCACAATCCGAAAATATTTTGAAGTCCTTTCTCATTAATAATTCATTTTTTAAAATCAATAGAATCACATTATGATAGCTTCAAATATTGAAAAAGATGCTTAGACCCTTGCTTCAAAGAAGAAAAGATGCAAAAGCGCTTTTGTTGATGTTAGTAGTGAAGTAAACAATTTTACTACTATTCTAAACCTCTTTTATTTAAAGATTAGTATCAAATAACTCAGCATTCATTTTTTATTTATAGGAAAGCTTAACTCCTTTGATTAAGGATTGTGAATTAGTTATCAGCTATGTCCCAGCTGTTTTCCATGTGCATGTGGCTAAGGTTTGTATTGCCTAGAAAAAGAATATGGTAACTGCAAGTTATATCTCTCCTGCAATGGCTGCTTTTGACGAAGAAGCTAAAAAATTAGGTTTAACTTTCTTAAATGAAATTGGCTTAGATCCTGGTATTGATCACTTAGCCACCATGAAAACTGTAGATGAAGTCGAAGAAAAAGGAGGAAAGTAAGCTTTTAACATAACTAATTAGATAAGATTCTAAATAAATCTATTATTTTGTTATTAAAAATACTTTTAAATTATTTAAAATCTAAGCTGATTTAATCTTAAATTTTAATTTTAGAATCTTGGAATATGAATCATGGTGTGGTGGTCTCCCTTCCCCGGAATTCGTTGATAACCCCCTAGGGTAAGATTTTTAATAAGCATTTCTAAATATGAATTAATGGAAATTATTATTATTTAAAGTTATAAGTTTAGTTGGTCTCCTATTGGAGCCATTGGTGCATTAAGAAATGATGCAAAATATCTTGAAAATAATGAAGTAAGTAAAATATAGATAGGAGTTATATTTAAAAACGTAAATTAAAATTTAAAATAGGTGAAAATTGTATCAGGAAAAGATTTATTATATGCAGCTGAAGAAAAGGATATTAACATAGCCTTGAGATTAGAAGGTTATCCCAATAGAGATAGTTTACAGTAATTAATATTCTAGTTTAAAACACAATTACTTAACTATTATAAATCATAGATATAAGAGTCTCTACAATTTAGTTGATTGCCATAAAGTATTAAGAGGCACTTTAAGGTACACTGGTTTCTCAATCATTATGAACGGATTTAAAGAAGTAGGTCTCTTTGAAAGTGAAAATGATTGCAAGAATGACACTTGGTTAAATTTCCTTAAATAACTTTTAGGTAATTCTCATAAGGAAGCAAGTGATTTAATCAAGCCAATTATTAATGAAAGCTCTTTTGATGAAGTATAATAAGTTATTGCTATCTAAGTTATTAACAAAACCCTTAGCAGTCACCACTACACTTAAATTAGTGATGAGAAAAAGATTAAAATTGCCAAACTTATGATTAAATCTTTAAAACATTTTAACTTCTTCTGCCCTGACATGAAAACTTCTCAAGATAAATCTAGACTCGAAAATTTTGTAGCTTTGTTAGAAAAGAAGTTAGCTCTTGCCCCTGGTGAGACTGATTTGGTTGCCATGCAACATATCTTCAAAATTCAATATAAAGATTCTCCTAAGATCATTACAAGAAAGAGTACTTTGGTTATGATAGGTGAAAAGACTGGTAAGACTGCTATGTCTGTTACAGTTGGTACTCCTAGTGCTATTGCTGCTCAAGTAATTTTATTATTATAAATATATTTATATTAAAAAACAAAACTAATTATTTAATATAGTTAATTCTTGATAAGGTTATTACAGATGTTGGTGTGTTAATGCCAAATAAGAAATCTATTTATGAACCTATCATAAAGAAGTTAGAAGAGATTAATATTAGATGTGTTGAAACTGAAGAGTGATTTGGCAATATTTAAGATAAATATACTTTATTGTGTATTCCAATTTATACTAATGTGTTAATTGTAGTAATATAAATTAATAAACCCCTAATTATTTCTTCTATGAAACAAATATATAATGAAATAAACATTTGAAGAATAAACAAATAATCAAACAATTACCTTTTATCATAATTAGATTTAAATAAATATTTTATCCTTTTATTTTAATTTTACTAAATAAATAACATCTAAATTAAATAATTTTAGATTTAATGAACTAGATTTATTATCTGAATTGATAATATTTAATTAAACTTTATTAATGAATAAAATAACTCTAATTTTGTTGAACAGTAAATAAAGCAGGTAAGTAAGTAATTATGGTTTATTTATTTATTTGTTTGTTTTTAATAAACATTCAATTTATTTATTTATTCACTTGTTTATATATAGACTTTAATTTGTTTATAATTAATATTTTTATTAATAAACAAATAAATATATTGGAAGGATTATAATCGCATGATTACACTGCTTGCTTATTAATTCATTAGTTATCTAAATATGAAGACAGATCTTCTACTTTATTAATCTTCCTTCTATTATTCTATTAACTATAATTTATCACAAGAATATCAGTATTGGTATTTTACACTTTTAAGATTATAACAAGCAATAAAAATTATTAATATATTTTGGTTGGATAAACTTTTTCATTAGAATTCTCGAAGTAGGTATAATTAAAATACATCAAAAATTAATAAACAATCAAACAATTAGATTTCAAATTAATAAATGATTAACGTGCCTATGAAGTAAGCCAGAAGGCATTCAGAGCTAACGAAACATTAGAGAGAGCCACTAATAGATCATTTTAAAGTAATTTAGTGTTTATTATTTATTTAATTGCTATAGAATCAATAAAAGTTTACTTAATACTCTTTATCTATCATAAATTAATAAAAGGAATGCTCATTAGTAATCTAAAAAAGATAAAACTAAAAATAAGATTCTTAAGAGATAGATACTTTTAATAAGGAGGATTATAATATTTTATTTAAAACAATTGCCAATACAAACTTTTATCATAGACTTGCTTAAAAATTTGGGGACCAATTTTCAAAAACAGCTTTAAAGCACTTGAAGTATGAGAGATATTAAAAGGGAGATCTAATAGTAAAGCAAGGTATATAATAATAAAGGAATAATGAGAAATATTATTAAAGTTAAATTTCTTATCTTAAAAGAGTTATAGAGTTGTGTAATTATTGCTTAAATTATTTTTATATTATATTAAGGTACAAATTGCTTAAATACATACTTCATCTTAAGTGGCGTAATAAGTGTACAAAATACTAATGAAATGGACTAGCAAAATCTATAGTAGGTTCCTAATTTTTTTGAAGAATAGCAGTTATTTAATAAATTATCTATTGGTTCTAGCTTTGGGTATCTACCTAATGAAATAACAATGTAAGGGTAAACATATTAAGTATTTTCACAAATTGTGGAGTTGGCAGTCATTGACATTAACTCTTTAAGGGAGATAAAGATAGAAGCCGATACATAATGCAATTCTGATAAGCTAAAGTTCTTTAAAGAATAAATGCAAGATATTTTTGAAGATATAGATAAGAAGACTGCTCAACTCTTCATTCAGTTGATAAAAGAAATATATTTAACAAGGGGAGATCTTATTACAAGTAAAATAACTTAACCTAATCAATTATGTGTTATTTCTAAGGGATAAATAATGGTAATTAATTAATTAAATTCTTTTTTTTTTTTGAGTAAGATACTTTTGAACCAGTCAATTAATCTAATGTAACTTTCAATCGTATTTTATTAAGTAGAAATCAATAAATAAAATTAAATTAATCTCTTTAATACCAATAAAAATTAGTTGTAAAACTAATTACCTCTTTTATTTATTTCATACTTTTATAAAGCAGATTTAAATTTAACATAACATTTACTAAGAGATTCATCTTAAGCTATCATTTTTATTAAATTATAATATATAATAGAGCGATTATGGAGTTGAAATATAGCATTAAAAAATTAAAGATGATGGTATTGATGTTAGCGAAACAAGAGAAATAAAGAGAAGGAACTATTGCACTTAGATTTTAGTTAGAGGAGATGTATTTACTGTTAATGTATAAGGGGATAAATAGAAAGATATTGCTGGAACTCATTTAAAAATTAAAGAAAAGCTCGTTTGCACTTCTTTTATCACATAGGTTTACTATTTAGATGACTTAGAGTATGAAAATATCTTAAAAAAGTTAAGAAATGATATGAGATTTGAAATTCTTGTAGAGGATGATAACCTTAAGTTTTCTTAAAAAGTTCTTAAAGATTTTATGCTTATGCATCAAAGATTTTCATAAAAGTAAAAGGAACTCAAAAACCGAAACTCTAGTTAAGTATCTTCTGCAGCACCTTCTACAATAAAATAAGATATTAATCTGAATTTTTAAATAGAATAAGATTCAGATTTAGTTTCGATTAAATAGAATATGACAGTAGATTAAAAGGATTTAAAAGTAGGTAATGATTAATAAAAGAACACACTGCATGATAAGAGGAAATAAATCTAAACCTCTTACTAATTTTCTAGGCAAAGGAGAAATACAATTAATGTACCTTCTGATAATTAAATAATTAATTCAAAAAAAGACTTTTCTTATAATGTAGATTTCAATAAAGATCTAGGGTAGTCTGCAATATAGTTTTACTTTGATAAATAAGATATTATTTAACATCAAAATAGAAGAAAAACATTCTCAAATAATTTTAGCTTAAATTAAAGTGCAATTACTGAAGCAAATCATAATTTAGATATTTCAACTATCCACAATAATAGCTCTTTTAACGATTCGATTCTTCATAGTAGTAATCTATATCAACCTGCATCTGGAAGAAAAGTAGTTGTAGTATCCTAAGTAAATTAATCTCAGTTTACCCCAAACAATAAAGAAGGTGGTTTACATTCAAGGAATACAAATAGATATGAGTAATTAAATACTGAGCCAAATTTATCTACAAATTACTAAAAGAAAGAATTCCCTTTAAGCTGTAAGAATTCTACGGCTCCTAAAAAATAAAATCTCCAACAATAAATGTTAAACTAATTAGGATCATCTAGCAAATAAGTCTAAAACCTATTTTAACTGTAATAATAAATGTCACAAAAAAGAAATAGAGCAATTTCATAATTTGTTTCAAATTTAGCAAGTGATTATGGACATATCTCTCACATTTCTACTGAATCTCATGAAGACCCATCATTAGGAAACGGATTTAACACATTCTTAAAGAGAAGGGATACTAATAATTCCTTGTCATCAACAAAGAAAATAAAAAATGGAAATGTGTATACAAGATAAAATTCTTCTACAAAAAAATCTTACAATCTCTATGGACAGTTTGATGATGAACTAGAAAATCTACTTAAACATAAAAATTAAATTTTAAAAAAATGCAAGAAAGATTAAAAAGAATTTGATCGTACTTCTAAATTAATCTTAAAAACTTATGAGACAACTGATGTTGATTATCTAAGCATGAAGAAAAAACAAATTCTTGATTAAGCAAATAAAGAAATTATTAAGAAGAGAGTAGAAGAAAAAGAAAACATGCATAATAATAAAAAGGTCTATAAAAAAGGTGATCATCTTAGAGTTTCTCTCTTTGGTGATATGAGTGATGTAATCCGAGCAAGAGTTTCTCGTATGTTCAAAAATGGATAAAATCCTCTAGCAAATAGCTACGTTTGAATATCTGAATACATAGAGTAAATAGATGAATGAATGAATAAATATAAATAAATAAAGATAGCTGGAATATAAATAATATTTACTTAATAAATTATAATACTATTACACTAAATTTAATAATAAATTATAACATACACACATACATATATATCATTTATAGTAACTTAATTCAAATTAATACTATTATACTACATTATATATATACCCTTATTCAATATAAAATCTCATTAGAGATAAATAAATTTTATATTAATATATTTTTATTCCATCCACTTAAGTTCTCAAAAATAGAATAGATCTAACTATCTTATATTATATTATACTATAAAGTGATGAATGGGTAATTATCAGAAAAAATGAGGACTTTTTTTGATAAATTAAATTCATAAAATTATAAATCAAAATATAGAAGATAATATTAAAATTTTGAGCAAATAATAAAGATTTACAAATTTTACAATCCTTTAATAATCTTCAACCACTTTTGAAGTTAATTAATTTATTTTCACTTAAATTTTAAAGAATTTTAGAATAAAGAATAAATAGAAAGCTAAGGAGGTTAGAAAAAATAATCACTAGTATGCAAGCTAGGAATAAAATAAAATTAAAATGAAATTAAGAGGGAAGGAGGGAATGATTTGACAAAAGATAGGTTTATTTTGGAATAAGTAATACTCTAATTGTATGTATTTGTATTTAATATTATAGGTTATGAATTTTATTTACAATAAAATTAAGAAAAGAAATACATGTTAATTAAACTGATTATAGATATAATTATTTTCATTACTTTTTAGTAAAGTTATTATTTCCAATTTATTTAAATTGAGATATAGGAATTAGTATTTGTTGCTATTATCTTTGCTAATTATTTGAAAAAATGCTATTTTAATTATTTCTTTATACTTGCTTTTCCGAAGGATCAATATATGTATTATGTATTGAGGAATCCAATTATACTCCTACAGGGGCAATTAAATTAAAGCTATTATTATTTGAATCATCATCTGATACTTAGCTTTGATTAGAGTGATTTACCCTCTTGTTATTCATTATACTATACTTCTTCTCAAATGGTTATAAGTTATCGCTTGAGAATATCTTATCTTTAATTTATGATTATACAGAGGGGATAGTAGATGCCATTGTACTAATTTATTTGTTCAAAGCTTTTTCAGTTAGAACTACTTATTTTTAAGCTAAGTTTAGTGGGTTAGAATTTGGATTCTATTTAACTTAAAATTTATCTTATTGAGGTAAAAAATTAGAGTTTTATTAGAAAATCAAAGGTCTTGTAGGGCGAATATCAGAATTAGAGGCTTACATATCAGTAATAGCAGTTAAAGAACTTTCTGATTTTTTCATCATATTTTATGGTTGAAATTATTGTTGAGAAGCTGGAACTTAAGACAGGCTGGATATAGAAGGCTTACTTATTTAATATTAATTATTAACTGGTATATTCTAAGTATTTTATTTTAATTGATATTGAATTTATTAAGTTTAATTTGATCTGTTGCTGTTTGCAACTTCTGATTATTCTGTAGGTATAATTAAAGAATTATTAGATTATTTGCCTGCTTAAAAATTAGAAACAGCATTTTTATTTGTTTATTCTGGTAGAATCTTCGATGAGATTTTGTTACTATTTAAATCTTAAGATAGTTAAGTAAGAGAATTTGGAGGTTATGATTTGGCTATTTTATTTTAATTGGATAGGACTACGTTAGAAGGAAAAGAAAATAAGGCCTTAGATTCATCTTATTGAGCTTTTGATATTGGCTTCTAATCAATCCCTACTTTATTTTTTCTCAATTTATTGTCATTCAAATCAGATTATTTTTAATAAAGACTCTCTCTTATCTTAAAGAATGATTAGCATGATTCGAAGGCATTAATAATACTAGTATCTTATGATTTAATTTCTCTATCGAGGTAATCAATAGATTCATTGAAGTCATAATTACCTAATTAATAAATTATATTTTCTTTTAATATGCTATTATCCCTTTCATATAGCTTAATATCTTCTTTAAGATCTTGAGGAGCTTATTTATTTTACTCATCTTCAATCTACCTATTTTAGATTATTTCGATCATATCTGATTTATCTTCCTCTATTAAAATTCAAAGTTGTATTAATATTAATACCATAAATTTTAAATATTTATAAAGTTACATGAATTGCTTTAAGAAGTAGTATCGTGGATTGTTTCTTCGTATTATCTCATCCAATATGTAATGTTGTTATTAGCATTAATTGCAGTACCTAAGAAATTCAACTCTGTAGGCGTGGGGTAATCTTTTTAAATCAACAGAAGCGAATGGCTTTCACACTTTAAATTCTCAGCAATCTCTAGGAGTAATTTCATTATCATTAGGTTAGAATTACTTCTATCGATAACGCCAAGATTAAATAAAGGAGTCTCACCTAAAATGGATGAAAGGGTTTCCTTTTCATTGATCAAATGCAATATCATATTTTAATATTCAACTTACAATTTCATCATAATTACGAAGTATCTAAACTTTTCATATAAAGTATTGAACTCACTTAGAATACCTTTCTTATAGTTCAGTAATGAAACACTGTAATATTCGTGCATATTCTTTGCTTTTTCTAGTAGATAATTGAAGAAGCTAATATGCTGAGGAGTAATTATCTAAGGAGGTGCATCTAATCCATCATTTTTTATTAATCCTCTATGCAAATCTTTATTTTTATATACTAGATCATCCTTTGATTAATTCTTAATCTATTGCTTTTAATTCAGCTCTTAGTCTTTTGTGCCACTTTTATTATTAAAATCTATTTTTTTAGGTTAAAATACTCCTTCAACGTTACTCTTACTTCTTGAGTGATGTCCTTTTATATATTTAATTTAAAATAATTTTAATTTGAAAATATGTATTTAATAAGGCTACTTACCTTTTTAAGCTTATAATTTTTATATGTTTGTCCTATTAACAGTTTAAATATAATTTAACTATTAGATATTATTAGGGGCATAAGGAAGAGATTGGTTCATTATTTTCTTCTTTGTGCTAATTAATTCAAACATACTTTTAGACTCATCAATATCTCCATTGAAAAATTCTTCCTCTTTTGTTAAATCTTCATCCATTTCATCATTAAAAAGCATACCATTTTAGTTAGGTTATGATCTTGTTTCATGTGGAAAGGTATCGGTTTATTTACTGATAAAATATTGTTAGTTAAACAATTTCTAGTTTGGGGCAGTGGATGATGAAGATGTCTATTCTATTTGGTTTTATTAAAAGTAATTTGGATTGCTGGGCAAATGATAGTTAAAGTTTTTGTTGATAGAATCATCTTCATTGTCTACACATGCATCATCATATTCACCTTCAAATTCTTCAGCTCTAATAGATTCATTTTATTCTTCTCCACTATTGATTTTTTATTTAGTTAAAACAGAAGAGTTTCTGATTAGTTAGCCTCTTTATTATTTATTTTTTGAAGCTGATTATCCATTCTTAAATTCATTTTCAAAATTTTAAATATAGTTATAGTTTTTACTATTACCCTTGACATTCATTCCTTACAGATTAGAGAAATTAGTGACTCTATTAGTCATTTAACTATCACTTACATCATATTCATTCTCATCACTTTATGCCATTAATTGTTTCTTTTTTGGATTCAATTCTTCAATATTTCCAGAGTATTTTTTATCACAATCATTATCAGAGAGTAGAATCTCACATTCATCAGCACTAATATTTGCAGATGCTTAGCTTTTGATTTATTGCTAAATAAATTGAGGTTTTTATTGTTAATTTGAAAGTGTTGAGGCTTTCATCTTATTCGATTCACTAACAAATTGTGATTAAGAATTATTTAACTATTAAGCTTAATTCAAATTGTTGGGATTCTTAGTAAATATATTCTATTTGCTCGTAGATGATTATTTATTATTTAATTATTCTAAATTATTTTAGATTATAGCTGCTACCTACAATGCATTTTAAGTTGATCCCATATTATTCCCTTATTACTGCTATTATATTTAGAAAGAAGATACACTATTCTGAGTTATCATTGTGTTTGTATTATTTAGTTATTATTAGGATGATAGAATTGTTTGGCTATTATTTTATTTTCTTTGTGATATATCCTAGAATAAAAGCTATTTTGGCTGTTATCTAGGGGAGGATTAATTTAGAGAATTTTAAGTTAAACTTCGGTTAACTGTGTTGT
Organism: Tetrahymena borealis; assembly: GCA_000260095.1. Classification (NCBI taxonomy): domain Eukaryota; phylum Ciliophora; class Oligohymenophorea; order Hymenostomatida; family Tetrahymenidae; genus Tetrahymena; species Tetrahymena borealis. The sequence continues at coordinate 434,769 of JH651244.1, read as the reverse complement.
TTTTATAAGGGGTTTCTAATGTATTCAGCGTAGGAGAATTTACAACTATTTATCTGTGTAAAGAGTAAAACTTGTTAAAGACCTCACTTTCTTTCATTTTTAAAAGTTTGTAGAGATAGTTATCTCTCATACACATGTGAAGGGGAATCTTGTTATGAAGGTTTCTTGAAAATATGTCAGCTCCATTCTTTAGTAACTGATTGACAAGATCATAGCAACTGTGCATACATGCAATATGCAAAGGAGATTATTTTTCCTTACCACCTTTTAGATTAATGTGGAAGGGCATATATGACAAAACACCATTACTGCTTTACAATTCTCTTGTTTAATTCAATCCATTTGTAAATTATTATTAAATCAAAAAACTACCATCCTTAACTCCAGGTAAACTAGCAAACTCTGGTAATTTATTATTGATATAATTATTATCACTTAAATATTTATTGTATAACTTTATATATGTGAAAGCATCAGCCTAACCTTTTCTTGCTATCAGATGGATAGGAGCCCACCCATCTTTATTTTTAATATTTGGATCTGCTCTGAACTATAGTAAAAGATCACAAATTTTAGCAGAATAAGCGGTATCTCTATGAAATATTGTCATAATATAATGGAGAGGGGTGTTTCCTTCACTATCACTTGCATTTGGATTTGCCCCACGCTTTAGAAGATCTTACACTAAATAATATTAATATTTTATAGTAGCTAAATTCAAACATGTGCCATAAGTCGACCCTCCCAGATTCACATTTGCACCATTAGAAATTAAAGTTTTTGCACTAAAAAACTTCTCATTAAGAATACTTAACGATAAAGGAGTATGCCCATCATTATCAATAGTATTAATTTGATCATAATGATTTTCTAAAATAGAAATTAAACAGCCTATTTCTTCTCTTTCTGCGGCTTTATGAGAAAGAGATTTACCACTATCTTTAGGGTCACGAATATTAATATCGTAGGGAATGTTTTAATTGCTTAGGTAAGCGACAACTTCCATAAAATTGATTTCATTCAAATCCTATTTTTACAAAGGTTGTCTATATCTAGAAATTATTTAAGTGATAGATTAATCCTAATTGATATACAATTTAAAAAGATGCATTAATTTTTATATAATTCTAGCTCCGTGTAATCCACTCTAACGCAACTAAAGAGGTGGGTTTGCATATTGAAACCAATCCAAGCTTAATTCTAATAGAGTGTTTTCAAATGTTGAAATAAGGCATGGTATGTATCTAAAATCGTTGTTGTGAATATGAAGTGACTATAATTTCTTCAATTGGGGAAGCACAGATAAATCTTCTATACGATTTAATGAAACATCTAGATATTTAATGCAGTCCCTCCATTCACTTATCATTTGAGGAATCTCGAAAAGTAAGTTATTACTAATAGAAAAATATTCTAACTTGGTTTTATAAAAAAGATCAGGGTTAAGAACTTTTATCAGATTTGTATCCAACTTGAGAACTTTCAGGTTAGGAAACTCCAGAATCTCTGGAGGGACATCTCTAAATTTATTGAAAGAGAGGTCAACAATTTGGAGCGATGAAGAATTAAAAGAAAATAGATTCTTGGAGATTGCAGTAGCAGCCTTTCTGACATACGAAAAAGAAAAAGTGATATCTTAAAGTTTCTTTTAGGAAAATCCTGATTGAGTTTAATTAGCATTAAAGATAGTATTGTTGGTGCTGTTTAGATTAATATTAAGAGTATTATTATTGGTTTCGTTATTATTATTCTTATTAGCATTCATATTTACAATTATTGGGTCTTTAATTCTATTATTTCCTTGCATTTTCCCTAATTCCCCTTTAAAGTTTGTTATACTGTTTATGCCAAGATTATTAAAACTATTCTAACCAGAAGTAGGGTGACCAATTTAACCATTTGATTATTGGTTTTTCAGGTTACTCAAATTATTTGAAGTTAGCATTTATTTCACATCTCCTGATGCGCTTTAAATTCTTCTATGAAACCCTTCATTCTATTTAATCTAACCAGGTTAAGGGACTGGACATCTTCCTATTATATTTTAACTTACTCCTCCTTCTCCAAAGTTCTATCTACTATTTTTATGGCTATCATCTAAATATTTCATAGATCCTCCTCCTATATTATGAAGATTTTCACTTCTTCTATCTTAATTAATATCTACAATATCTCTTTCATCAATTGATTGGTCAGGCCATTCATGAATATCACCACAAAAAGAATCTCTATGTTGATGGTTCGAAGTATTAAGCTAAGCAGCCTAATCATTAACATAAGCATATTTATTTAAATCTAAATGATTGATATTCCCTTTTGGAGTAACTATATTTTCAATTGAATTAGCCATCCTCTCTAGTTCATCCATAGCATTTTTATTTTTATCTGAATTAAAAAAGGTTCTCTCTGCATGCCAATAATTATTACTTTATTATACTAGCTTTTTAATATTAATGCTATTAAAATTTCCATAAATTAATTAGGTTCCTCCTTAAGAAGACCCTGCAGCAATCCTTTAGGATGTATCCTATGGAGAAATACCATTACTTTTATCTAATGGATAGCTGTCTTGCATACTTTCTCTCTTTTATGTGTGCTAGGTAGATAAATATTCCTTATGAATTAATACACCTGTGCTTTATAATGGTATATACTCTGTTACGATATTTGAGATTTAATTAGTTATTATCCTAACCAATCTTTTTTTTTATCAATCTCTTCAACTACTTCTATTTAATTTGATTATTAAAGAAAATTTGAAAAAATCAAATGTATGAAAAATAAATTACCAATTTATTTGCTAATAGCCTATTTTAGAATCAATTAACTCTAACATATTCCTACACGACAAAATAACCTTCCTTTTATTAATTTAAAATATTATTTCTCTCTTTGAAATAATAAAACATTTATAATAATTTTAATGTAAAAGAAATAGATATTAGAATTGATTAATTGGACAATAATAAATATAAAATCAATCATAAAAATTATAATTACAAAAATAGAAAGAAGATAAATAAACATTAATTGTATTTTTTAAGAAAGATTTAATATATGTAAATAAGTAAGAATAGAAAAAGTGATTAATTTATTTTTTATAAGCCTATTAAAATAATATTAACAAATAGTGTTCATAAGGATACCATAGTTTAAGGTTACTTCTCCTATTATTTCATTTAGAGTTTCTATCTAATTTTTTTTCTTGAAACCTTAGAATTGTCTTATTAATTATCATAGGACTTTGATTGGATATAATTATTTGATTGATCTAATAATTATTTATTTAATCTTAATTTATTTTAATTATATTTAGCAATTCAAATCTATTTCTGATATATTTAATTTATTAAGTTTTTTATTAGTAATTCAAAAAAATAAAATTAAAATTAAAAGGATTAATAGATAAAAATGATTTAGACTACACTTGTTTAAGAAAGTTTTATTTAAACATTTATTTATATTTACCTACTCAAATTATTTTATATTTTAGCCTGAAATTGATATGAAATCTTTAAATTTAATACTAATGTCTCTACTTTTAATTTAAAAAATTATAGAATTAATAGTATGCATCTTATGCTTAATAAAATTATAAAATGAATATTTTATGATAATAAATTCTAAATTAAATAACAAAAAAAATATAAAAAATTAAAAGGTTATATTTTTTCAAAGAAAGATTCTTATTTACTTGTAAAAAAAGATTAAATCTTATTTTTAAAAGCAAATACTATTAATAATAAGGATTATGTCAAATCAAATAAGTTGATAGATCTTTAATTGCAAAAAAGAAAAATTTATGAGTATCAGAAATAAATTTTTATTAAGATACACAAAAGGGTTGAGAAATAAAAAATATCTTGTGAAGGTTTATAGTCTTTTTGTATATAATTATTTTACTAAAAAGTGAATGAATAACTGTAAAAGATTAGTAGGGAATACCAAAACGATGTAGAGTGATAATATAGAAGCTTTTAATAAATCCTCTATTAATTTTTAATATATTTTATATTTTATTTTAGAATTATTAACAATTTATTTTCTATTCTTCTTATTAAGCGATGTTCAGTGAATAGATAATTCTATGTTTAAAAATATCTTTAAACACTAGTTTTAACCTATTTTACAAAGATTATCGCATTAGTTATAGAAAACTATTATAATTTTTAAGTAAGATACTATTTAGCTATTATTTTATATACTCTAGAAAATCTAATCTTTAAGAGACAATTTGTTGACAAAAAAGGTCATTTTTCTCTCAGATTAATTTTTGAGAAGATAAATATCTTTTTAAAGATATAAAACAGAATTATTTGATACTCAGGTTTAATTTTTCTCTAGAATATTTTCATAAAAACAAAATTGTGATGTGTATTTATATTGTATAAACTCTATTATTTCAAAGTTTCATTTTTATATTTCGTAATTTCTAGAGTCAAAAATAAGTCTAGATGAAAAGTAAAACGATATAAAATTTATTTCAAAAGGAATTTTCGTTTTGAAAGTTTGATTTTTTTGAAAAACTTACTAAAATCGGCTTAAAAAACATCTTTAATAATGTTTTTGATATTACTAAATTGCAGAAAGCAATTGATAGGATATAAACATAGAATAGAATTAGTGAAATTTATTAAATTTTGAAAGAGATTATTTATTTATTTTAGTAATAAAAATATTTGAAAATGAATTAATCATTAGTTAGATTTATATTTATTTATCATTCATCGAAGTTGATAAATTAATTCAATTCTATTTGAAAAATGTGGTGCATGAAGCAAGTTGAAAGAATCTCAAAATACACTGATAGATTAATTGATTGATAAAGTTATACCAAGAAGAAAATGTGATAAAAAACAAAATTTTATAGAAAAAGATTTTTTGAAGGAAAGGAGAAGAGGGAAAAAAAAGAGATTTGTATTTTTGAATAAAGAAGAAGTGGGGGAGAGCAAATAAATACAATTATTAAATCATCTTGTGGAATATGAAAAAATAAAGAATTTAATGAATTATTCAATAGGTTGAACGACGAAATAAATAAAAAATAAATGAAATTATGCAAATGGATTAAATGGATTGAATTTTTTTCTTCTTATTATCGTAATTTGTATCACATCTTTTATTAATTTATTTTGATTGTTTTTTTGTTTGTTTGTTTGTTTCTTTCTTTCTTTCTTGCTTTATCAATTTATTTTGTTATATTTTTTCATAAGCTGTTTGAAGATAGAGGATTTAGAAAGAAAAAAGAATCTGGACAAGCTAATAAAGAATAAATTTTAAATTAAAAGAAATATTAAAAGAAATAGGTTGAGAATGATTTCTGCTGAAATATCACTCGTTATCATAGGTAACTGCTGTTTAGTTGGTCTCCTCTACGCCATCTACAACGCTTACTTGATCTCCAAGGTCAAGGTTGACAAGAAGGTTTCTACCTCCGATATCAACAATCAAATTGAAGATTCTATTCACCCCCACAATATCTATTTATTGAAGAAGGTTGCTAAGCACATCGAAGATGGTGCCAACACCTTCCTCTTCCAAGAATACAAGTATATCTTCGTCTTCTGTTTCTTCATGGCCGTCGTTATCTTCTTCGCCGTCGAAGAAAAGTTAGGACACTTCTGGACCACCGGTGCTTTCATTTTAGGTTGTTTCACCTCTATGTTAGCTGGTTTCGTTGGTATGAGAGTTGCCGTCTTCTCTAACTACAGAACTGCCTTCGAAGCTGCCAAGCAAATGTACAAGGGTTTCTCTATTGCTTACAGAGCTGGTACCGTTATGGGTTTCTCTTTAACCTCTTTGGGTTTATTGGTTATCACCATTTTGATCGCTCTCTACACCAATATGTACGTTGAACACGATTACTCTGACTACACCAAGATGTACGAATGTATTGCCGGTTATGGTTTGGGTGGTTCCACTATTGCCCTTTTCGGTAGAGTTGGTGGTGGTATCTTCACTAAGGCTGCTGATGTCGGTGCTGATTTGGTCGGTAAGGTTGAAAAGAACTTGCCCGAAGATTCTCCCAACAATCCCGCTACTATTGCTGATAATGTCGGTGATAATGTTGGTGATATTGCTGGTATGGGTTCTGATTTATTCGGTTCCTTCGCTGAATCTACCTGTGCTGCTTTGGTTGTTGGTTCCAGTTCTCCCACTTTCTACTACTAACCCCAAGCTTTGTACTACCCCTTGCTCATCACTGCTTTCGGTATTATCATTTCTTTGTTCACCACCTTGATTGCTCACCACAAGCACAACAACGATCTCTCTTCCGTTACCAAGACTCTTTCCATCCAATTGTTCGTTTCCACTCTCCTCGCTACCCCCGCTGTCTGGTTTGCTGGTTATATCTCTCTCCCCGAAAGAATCTACTTCTTGGGTATTGAAGAAAGAGCTCCCATCCACGCTTTCTGGTGCTGTTTCGCTGGTCTCTGGTCTGGTTTGATTATTGGTTATGTCACCGAATACTACACTTCTTACGAATACTCTCCCGTTAGATAAGTCGCTAAGTCCTGCTCTACTGGTGCTGCCACCAACATCATCCAAGGTTTGGCTCTCGGTCACCTCTCCACCATTGTTCCCATTATTTTCCTCGCTATCACCGCTTTCACTTGCCACACCCTCCTCGGTATGTTCGGTATTGCTCTCGGTGCTCTCGGTATGCTCTCCACCATGGCTGTCGGTCTTGCTATCGATGCCTACGGTCCCGTCTCCGACAATGCTGGTGGTATTGTCGAAATGTGCGAAATGGGTAAGGCTATCAGAGAAAGAACCGATTAACTCGATGCTGCTGGTAACACTACTGCTGCCATCGGTAAGGGTTTCGCTATTGGATCTGCTGCTTTGGTCTCCCTCTCTCTTTACGGTGCCTTCATTACCAGATCTTCTGATCCCAACAACAAGCACGGTATTAACCCTGAAACTGGTGTTAATGTTAACAACCCCCTCATTTTCTCTGGTCTCTTAATCGGTGCTATGTTACCCTATGCTTTCTCTGCCCTCACCATGAAGTCTGTTGCTAAGGCTGCTCAAGAAATGGTCCAAGAAGTTAGAAGACAAATTCAAGAAAAGCCCGGTATTCTTACTGGTTCTACCCCTCCTGATTATGAAAGCTGTATCAAGATTGCTACTGCCTCTTCTATCTCTGAAATGTTCCTTCCCGCCACTATCGTCATTGGTAATTACTCTATTTATTATTTTCTATATTATATATCTAAATTAAATTTCTAAATTTATTCAATTAACTAAATTTTATTATTTTCAATTAACTTAGGTACTCCCTTCGTCGTTGGTATCTTCTTCGGTCCCACTGCCGTTGCTGGTGTCTTACCCGGTATCTTAGTTTCTGGTGTCTCTATGGCTATTTCCAGTGCTAACTCTGGTGGTGCTTGGGATAATGCTAAGAAATATATTGAAGGTAACCACTTCAAGAACGAACAAGGTCAAATCGTCGGTAAGGGTTCTGATGAACACAAGGCTGCCGTTATTGGTGACACCGTCGGTGATCCCCTCAAGGATACCTCTGGTCCCGCCCTTAACATTCTTATCAAGCTCTCTGCTATCTTCTCTTTGGTTTTCGCCAACTTCTTCGATAGAACTGCTTTGTTATAATGCACTTTCTCCCCCAGATCTACTGGTTGTGTTGCTTGAGAAAAAGAAAATATTTAGTTTTATGCTCTGATTTAAAAAAATAAATGAAGAGTATATTTCTGACTATTAGTTTCAAATTAGAATCAACATATCCTAATTTGAAACTTATTAAAATTATCTTTTATTAATAACTATATCATGTTGTTACATATAATTATCTACCTAACACTTTTAATTTGATTCAAATCCAAATCAATCGATCAATCATTCTTTATCTTTAATTTTCAAATTAATTGATTAGTATTTTCTAATATTTCTATAATTAACTTCATTCATACTTCCTATTATTTTATTTTGTTAAAATCTGCCAACTAACTAACTAACTAACTTACTACAACACAAATGATATCTTTTAATAGAAAAATTAACTTTTTAATAATCAAATTTAACGAATTATGTATGTATGTATGATAAAAGATTTTCAATAAAAACAATGATTAGTAAATACAATGAATAGTTTCTATTCTCATAAATCTATTTAACTAAGTAAATGAAAACAAATGAATGATCTTCTACCAATATAATTTCTAAATGGAGCTTAATTTCTCATTGAATTTTATAAGAATTGCATGACTTTATTCGCATTTATTAGATCTTTTATTTTAAAATATTTTGAAAATACATTCTACTACTATTTTCAATAATAAAATAAGAAATTATTATTATCCAAACAACTAAACTTATTCTAAATAATTTTTGGTAGTTAATTATGCATGCATGTTAGATTAAGTTTATCATTCAACACTTAAGTCAAAAAAAGTTTAATACTTTTTAAAATCAAGATTAAAATTCTATCAAATTTATTAAAAATTAGCTATTTATCAACAAAAAAATAGCCAATTTAAATCCAGTTTTGCTTATTAAAATTAGGATAAATGAAATAACAAGAAGGATAAGCTAAAAGCGAGTAGGAAGATTTAGATATATACAAAATAATACCTTCAATAGCTTAAAATATTAAAAAATAGCCATTAATTTAGAAAAGAAAGATTAAGCTTTTTGATACTTCTACTAATGATAATAAACTCCAATCTGCTATAAAAGTTGAGAATGTTTCTAAAACATCAATATTGAGTAGCTTTTTCTCTAAGAATAAAGCTAATTTAGTAGTTGCAGATCCCTAAGCTAATAATAAAGATTAGAATATCGGAATTTCTTAGCAAACCGTTAAAGAGCAATAAACCAGTTATTTTAATGATTTTTTTCATATGATGAGGACAAAATTTAAAATGAGATAGATAATTTCTAAAACAGAATCTCGTAGATTAAAAGATCTAAATGAAAATCATTTATCTATTATTCACGATAAAGCTTCATAATGTTATCTAAATGAGGAAAATATAAAATCTTATAATATTATTTCTAAAAAAAGGCGTAAAATATTAAAAAATTAATCAAAGAAAAAGAATATATTTAGTTTATTATTTCGTCTACCTACTTTAAATCCTGCCAATTAGGTAGTAATGATTTGGTCTCTCTTCTAGTTTATTTGGTTTTTCATTCTAGGTATTTCTATCTCTCTTAAAATGGCATTTTAAGCTTAAATGGATGATATAATTTCGAATTCTGTTTACAAAACGATTATTCTATTCTTTTTTCTTGACATGTATGTAAAGTTAAATACAGGTTTCTACTAATTGGGCCATTATTACAAACAAAAATCACTTATTCTTAGATATTATTTAAGGAAGAACTTACTCAGAGATTTTTTAACTCTCTTCAATCTCTGCCTATATTATTTTATATAGAATGATGTCAGCAATGAATATACATCTCCTTTCAATATTATTCTTGTAATAGGATGTGTATGCAAGTTTAAGCAAATTAAAAAAATATTTGAAAAGATAGAGGAACAAATAAATAATAAACTTAAATCTACTCACTTTACTGATTTGTTTAAGCTCCTATTTACCATGCTTTTAGTTGGTCATCTCTTCTCTTGCGTATGGATAAGTATTGCAAAAATTGTTCCTTTGTATGTTGATGATAAATTACCTACTTGGTTTGATCTTCGAAAAAATATGGATAATTCTTGGAGGTAATAATATCTTAATGCCTTTTATTTCTCTTCAGTAACAATGATAACTGTGGGATATGGAGATATAACTCCTTAAAATAATTACGAAATTCTGCTTTGTCTTTTCACACTGTTTATTGCTTGTTGCGTTTTTGCTTATACAGTTAATTCCATTGGGCATATAATCAATGAAATTCAATAAAAAAATACACAAAATAAGCAAAAAATTAACATAATATTTAATTACATGAAATAAAAGAATATTAGCAGAGATATGCAGTATGAAGTTTAACAATATTTAGAATATATTTGGAGAGAAACATATGCTAGAAACACAGAATAGGAAGAAAAGATTATCCAAACACTCAATTCTAATTTAAGATAACGACTTTTAATAGAAGCCAATAAAATGGTTTTGTAGGATTCTCCTATCTTTAGAAATAATTTTAGTGATTTGGTTCTTGAAAGAACAGTTTCACTCATTAAAGAAAAGCGTTATTCCCCTGAAGAGATTATATTTCGTTTGAATGAAACAGGAGATTCAAACATTTACTTTATTGAAACTGGAAAAGTATAACTTTATTCTGAAATAAACTATCCAGGGGGTGAAAAAAAAATACAGATAATTTAATGTTTAGAAAAGGGATAATCATTCGGCCATTATAGTTTTTTTACTGGACAGCCTCGCATGGTAAACGTTAGAACTTAAGGATTTGTAACTTTACTGAGTATAGATAGAAATTCATTCGTCAATCTTCTGTAGGAAGAATATCAAGAAGATTATGAGTAGTTTTGTGAAATTAAAGAAGAAGTACTATACTAAAGCATGTATAATAAAATAGGTAAATTTTTTAGTAAAAAGAGAGAATTAAAAGGAAAAAATATGTCATATTTAATTCAATTTTTAGGTTTGAGCTGCTATTCATGTGGAAAATCAGATCATTTAGTCAATAAATGCAGGCTAGTGCACCATTAAGCATAAATCGAATATGTTATAGCCCAATAAAATTTTAAGTAATTAAAGAGATAGAATCATACCAGATCAACTAAACCCAAATATCGATGCTTGGTTGATTTTGAGAGAATTAACACATTATAATATTAATTTTGTTAGTAAAATTATGAGCTAATGATGCTCTATTGTGAAGTATTTCTAAATTTTGATAATAAAATAGATTCTTTTGATGAAGAATCTGATTAAGAGAGCCATGATTCATCTATTGATATCAGTTAAAAAGAAAGAAAAAAGAATGAATAAATGATAAGATTTATAGAAAGTGTCAATAATATAGATTGTACTAATAATAACGATTTCAATAATGAAAAAGATATAGATAATAATATCAAAAAATTAAGCTTGACTATCTAAAGTCCTTAGGAATATTCTAAAGAAAGTACCTAATGTATTTAAAATAAAGAAAAAACTGATGGACTCAGTTCAAATAATTTTATCTTATAAGATAGCCCCTTATCCAGGCCAAAGAATATTGCATATTTAAATTAAGGTTTAGAGAATTCTATTAAATTAATAAGCTCTACATGCATAGAAAATAATGAAGAGGTAGTAAGTTCAAAAGAAAGAAATATAGGAGCAATCAAAGCTTTTTAAAGTTAATTTCCTAATATAAATAATAATTAGAATAGTTTTATAGAATAACCATTTAATGCTTTAAATTAAATTAATTAATGTGCATTTGTTTAGAATCTTGCTAAGTCTATATCTCTAACATAATTTTAAGATAGAATTACAGATAGAAAAAAAACAAAAAAACTCACTACTAATATTTCAATGAAAGATTAAAATAATATTTTGGATAAACAGGGAGACTCTAAGAATGCAAATGATAAGTACGTATAAATAACTAATTCTTCAAAGTAAATAGAAGGAGAACCCAATAAACCTCCTAGAATTTCATTAATCAAAAGAAAATTGTCCTCAGCAATGAAGAAAGTATTAAATAAAAAGCCTGCTATATACTCTACAATAGAAGCTGCTATAAAATAAAATAGGCGTTAAACCAAAGATTAAATTGTATCTCCTTTAGATTTATAATTAATTTTAAATGAGAAGAAGGCATAATAGGCATCAATTTAAGAATTAAAAGAATTGAATACAGTATAATCAGATCATGGATTCTAGTATTTTAATAAGTTTTAGAAAAATACTTAAATTGACTTGATTGATAAATAAAAGAATTTTAAAAACTATTTCCCTTAATGGAATCTAAATTTTATTGTTTATAAGATCAACTTACCTCTTAAATACTAGAAGGAATATAAGAAAAATCTAAGAGACAATGCAATAAAATTTGTAAATAATTAAAATAACAATTACGGATAAATGATGAACTAGGATCATCAGGATTTATAATTTAATAAATTTAAAGAATTAAAGAGAAATGATTTTCTTTGTCAATCCGATGTAATTAATAAAAATTTAAAAATTAAATAAAATTTATTATAAGGTAATAATAAGAAATCCAACTTTATAAGAAAGTCTCAATCAAAAAATATAGCTTAATTAATCTCTGAATAATCTTCAATTTTGGATGAATAATCAGAGGAGAAATCTAAACATTTTTAAAAAGAAATAAACTCTTAATTTAAAACACAAGTCTAACCTGATTGCTCTGATGAATTACTAAAAATATAAAATACTTAACTAATTGAACTTAATTCTAAATAATAAGCAGAAGATTTCCTAAATCTAGACTAAACAACTACTCCTCATGCCTAATTACACACAAGTTTTAATGAAAAAATTGAAAGTGAAGCATGTATCAATGCTTCTTTTTATAGATAAAATGTATTTAAAAAGAAAAACTCGTATTAGTTTTGAATAATCTAAAATTAAATTATCCTATAATTAAAAGATTCTATTTTCATTAATTTAAATTAAATTGTATCTACCTTAAATAGTAATAATTCCTACAATGAATATATTTTAATAATATCTTATTTAATTGAAAATCTAATACAATTAAAAACATAGTTTAAATTATAAAAGTTTAACTGAATAAAACTCGATAATATCCTAATGTCTTGCTTTTAATGAAAAAATATCAGATAACACATCACTTATTTTCATATTATTCTCGATAATTACCATTTTACAGCTATTAATATTCTTACATTGTATTGAGTACGTATTTACTCCTATTAATTATTGTAGAGGAATTAATGTTATAAAAGTATATAGATATTAATGATTAATTATTTGAAACATATTGTTTAATTAGTAAAGGCTTTATGGCATATTTTTTTCTTTTTTAATAAGCTATCTATTTTTTATCTGATTTCTACTGATTAAAATCAGTCAATTATAATTAGGTGAAAAAATAATTAAATGATTGTCTAGCAATGGTTGTAAATTTATAAATTTTGAATTAATAGACTGTATAATAATTTGATTGAAGATTGTTTATATTTTCTAAATTTACAGCAAAAAATAGAAATTTAATAATTTGATTAAGAGTAATTAGTAAAAGTAAGAATAAGAATTAGAAATGGTTTGTGATAAGTGTGAAAAGAAATTAGATAAGCTTGCAACACCAGATACCTGGAAAGAGGGAGCAAGAAATACAACTGGTGGTAAAGATGGTGGTCGTAAAGTTGGTTAAAATATGTTACTAACATCTAAAGCAAAAGTTGGATTTGATCCATTTGGAAATAAATGCAAATTATGTAAATAGAAAGTTCCTAAGTCTGATTAATATTGCTAGGGCTGCGCCTATAAAAAGGGATTATGTAAAATGTGTGGCGTAAAAGTTCTTGATACTAAATTTTATAGATAAAGTAATGTTTGAATATGTTGATAGCTTCTTTTTAATCAATAAACTAATTGAATGATGAATCAGAATTCATCTATGGTTAGAAAAATCTGAAAAGAATAAAATAATTAACTAAAGTATATTAAAATAAATACTGATCTGCAATCTATATAATAGCATACTTAAAATTTTTATTAAATTGTATAATTATTCTCAATCTCTTTTTAAAACTACTGAGAAAGACCTTATTGCTACTTAGTTAATTAGAGATCAATATGAGTATATAAATTAATTTTTGAAATAACTAAAAGAGTTAAAATAGATTGATTGATTAATTGACTGATTGATTCTAGTTTTTTTAATTTATATTTTATCAATGTGTTACTCATATAAATATGCTTAATATTTTTAACTAATTTGTGAAATTATTTTTATAATTTTAAGATTAAAACTGCAAATACTTACTTTAAATTTCTACTATTGATTAAAAACTGATAATTTAATTGCTTTAAATAATTAATTCTAATGTAAATAATGCTATAAAAGAGTTAGCTTAATTTTAATTGGAATGATTAATATAAAAATAAGACAATTTAATATTATATATAAAAATAAGATGTTATTATTTGTATAATTTAAAATTGAAATTAAATTAGAATTAAGAATTAATTTAATACTTAAAAGCAATTTAATTTCTTATTATTAGATTAATTAAGTTTTCTCCTAAAAAAATAACTTAATTGCTTTTAAAAATTTAAGTAAATAATGAAGTTAATCTAAAATATTTTTTAAAAATGTACTAAAAGCTATTAATCTTTAATAAATTACTTTATTTTGTAAATCTATCTAAATTTATAACCAATAATAAATGTAAATCCAGTTAAAATTAACCTTTCAACATTTCTGGCTGAAATCATCAATATTTTTCAGATTAGAATTTTGGGTATTAATAGCTAGTATGATTAAAAGGATATTAAGATATAATAATTGAGAAAATAAAACAATTAATATTTTGAAAAAAAAAAGAGAAAATCAAAAGATGAATAAGATTTAGGGAATTCTCTTAGCAACTGCTATTATAGCCTTTACTGGTATATATGCTACTGTTATGATTACAAAAGCTCACAATGAAGAAAAGGATTTAAACTCTTAGAATACTATTAGCTTATCTCCTTCATTTGTATACTATTAAGATCAACAAATTTATGATTTAATAGAATAAATGAACGGTTTAAATGCTAAGTTATAATTAGAATAGTTGAAAAATTTCATGTCTAAAGGTCATTTATTCTTCACTGCTGATTAAATTGCTCTAATCATTAACTCAGCATTCAAATAGACATTAAATGCTGCTTATGCCATAAGTATTATGAAGCCTTATTTACCTCCTTTCAGTACTGATTAAGCAATCCAAATTATTAGCCTGGTTAATATGTCGACTATTCCTATTAGTCAAATTATTTCATAGGTTTATGACTTAAATGATGAAAATATTATCAAAGTTATGAATACTATCCCTTACGCTTATTACTTTAGAGAAAGATTCCTCATTCCTCAATCAAAGATTTCATTTAGTTAAGGTTTCAGATTAACAACTGAAGGATAACATGTTGGTTTACTTATTGATAAGACTAACTCAATGAACACTATTGTTTCTCAGAAAGAAGATGGAACTAATGTCACTAGATATAATCTTATCTAATAATTCCTCTACTCAAAACTTGATATTTTTTAAAGCTTTAGTACTTTTTCTTATAATTTAATCGGTTAAGACTTATTATACACCAGATCCTTAATTACTTATGGATAGGAATCTAATAGAGGATTTAATTCATACATCTATAATTCCAACGTTGGATAGGGTGAAAACAATTTATATGAAAGTATTGCTAATTTTTTATCTGAAAATGATGATGAAATGTCAGACCTTTATATTCTTACTGATGGTATTATTACTTAAGGTATTAACGATGTTGATTCATTTGTCTAACTCATTAACAAAATTAATAGCCAAAGAAAAATAAAAGTTCGTATTAATACTGTATCTTTCTTATAGGGAGGGGAAGAAACTATTCAACAAAGATAGCAATCTTACAAAATTTTGCAAGCTTTATCTGATGCTACTAGAGGTACTTTTATTAAATTCGTACCTTTAAAATAATGATTAAATTTAAAATCATTTTACCTATGAAAATTGTTATAAATATAAATTTGACTAGTATGATTTTATATAAAGTATTTTTAAAATAAAAATAATATAATATCTTTTAATCTTTTATTATTAATTTGTATTACACCATTATTTAAATACCCTTTACATCTAAATTTTGAAGATTAAGTTTATAAATTGTCTATGATTGGTAGAAATTATACTTAAATTCTAATAGATAGAAGATAGATTAATTAATTAATTAATTAAAAGAAAAGTGTGTTTGTTTAAAGATATATATATCTACGCGCAAAATTTATTTTTTTTTAAAGAAGAAAGAAAGCTAAAGAAAGTTGGATCTAAGAGAACTGTAAAACTATTCTTTAAAATATAAATACAGAAAAATGAAACTGACAAAAGGAGGAGCTTATCTATTAAAAAGATGTTCATAAAAATCATATTACTCTGATGAGGAGATTATTGTATAGATATAAATAGTATATGGCTAAAAGACAGTAGAATAAAAGCAATATATTAGGTAATCCAATAGGATTGAGCCTATTAATACTATTTATTCTAATTAGGATATATTTTAAGCCTTATATCTTCATTAATTAAAAGATGCAATTGTATAGATGGATTAGGTGAAGAAATCAATGTGTATTTAGAGTAACCTTAGAACTAAAGTCATTAATTAATTGCAAAGAATGATATCATTATGATACAAGATTTTATTAATGAGAAAAAATCAGAGTAATTTATTCGTTTTAAATTATAATCGATGATCACATTCTAATAAATTACTTAATAATGAATAATTAGCTCCACTGTTATTGTTTTAGTAACTAGATTTTAGAATTTAAAAGCTGGTGCTCAGTAGAAAGAATTATAGCCTTAAGCAATATAGATAAATAACTTAGCAAAGATTTAAGTAATGAATTCCAAATTTCTAGACTTAAATAATGATCAATTTGCAAAATAATATTAATTATTAATTTAGATTTTGATACATCTGATCTAATAATGATTTAGAATTAAATATAATATATTTTATTAAAGAAGCCCAAGGTTATAGAAGTAGAACAAATAGAAAATAATGATATGAGAGAAGAGGTGTTTGTCTAGTAATTTAAATAAATCAAATAAAACTCAAAAGATTTGTTCAATCACAAAGGTAACAAGCCAGTTAGTAGAATAATCTATTTTAAAGATTTGAAATTAAAATAAATAAAATAATTTAGATCATATGATAACACATAAGAATCTATCAGATTATTCCAATTAATCAAATTATAATTTAAAAAAAGTTGTCAGCTCAGAAGATAATTTTTCGAATAATATTGAAATTAACAATTTTGGAGGGAAATCAAATGTTGGGGCACTCTCAGACAAATTAAATAAATAAACATAACTGGTTTCCTAACTATTCGTGGGAATTGATAGATTTTCTTATAAATTCGAAGGAAAGGTTAGATAGAAGAGTGGTATAAAGTATGGATAAGGTGATTCTAAGTATTTTTATATTTAAGCATCAGATCCTAATAATTAAGAAATAAATATTTCTTTTTGGACTGATGTCGATTAGAGCTATGATTTAATAGAAATTGGATAAACTTATTATTTTATTGGAGGAGAAGTTAATAGATACAATTAAAAGTAAATAATTTTTACAAAAAACCTTCAACAAAAGTTAAATATTTTATATTAGACTAGAGCTTAAATTTAAAAAGAGTGACTATGAAATTATTCCTAAAGAGTCAATTAATTCTAAAAATCCTATATTCTTACATAAGATGTCTTCAAGCGAATCATCTATTAAGGATTTTACTGCTTCGAATACCTAGTATTAGTAGAAGATTTTCTTTTCAAATATACATTTCATTTTTATATATATTCCCTATTTTATTAAATTAGTAATAAAGAAGATAGCTATGATTCAAAAAACTATAATTAAGGAAGTAATAAGAATAAATTTAATCAGAAGAATAATTACTAAATCAAAAAATAAATTTTGTCAATATCAGAGGCAATATCCTCTTCAAAGCAGTATCTATCCACACTAGGATATATATCGGTAAATTTTAATTTAAAGATTAATAATAAGGTAAATTCAATTTAAATATTCTTTTAGGATATTATATAAACAGATAAAAATATTAAATTAAGAATTAAAGATAACAGTTCGGATTCAGAAATTGCAGTTATGATATTCCCAGAACTATCTAATCAATGGAAAGATAGATTTGAGATGAATAAATGGTATTACTTTTATGAGTTCGTAAGACAGAGTTATTTAGGGGATACTTAATTAAAAAATAACTTACATTCATCAATTAAAGAATCTGAAGAATAAAAGGAAATCATTTTATAGAATCCTGAACAAGTGATGTTTAAAAAAACATTATCAATCAAATAAAATGATTAAGCAATTTCAGAATAAAAACCAATTAATTTATAAAGATACTGTTCTTCTGTTAATCAAGATTTTTCTAAATTTTCAACTGTTGAAGAAATTATTGAATAAGCCTAATAATCTGAAATCGGCTAAAGGAAGGAGTTTATTGTTTATGGATATTTAGTTTCTATTTAAATGAAAAATAAATTATATTATTACAGATGCTCGTGTTAGACTAAATCCACTTTAAAGTACCAAGGAGATTCATTCTTTTGTGAAACATGCTAGAAATTTATAAATCCCTTAGTCCAACTCATGCTAAGGGCTTTTGTATAGGATTCTACTGGTACTCTACCTGTGATGATATTTGATTCACAATCCAGTCAATTAATTAATTGTAAGATTGGTTAAATTTAAAATTAAGATTTTTAAAAGAATATTTCCTTTACTATTATAAATAGAAATAAATCCAGAAATATAGTTGCATGAAGCAGGACAATATGTTAAAAATTGCATAGAGAATGGATAAGAAGAAGAATTAAGATAATTGTTCAGTAAATTAGATTATATTAGGTATAAATTTGAAATTCAATATGAGAATAAAGAATTCAATAATGAGTAAGAAATAACATATAAAATATTAAAAATTGAAAGAGAAAACCTAAGAGAAGAATCAAAATATCTTCTATAAAAATTATAAACCGTGATAAAATAGGAAGAGACTAAATGACAGAATTAAATACATTATTAAAATAATTATTATTTAGCTTCCTTTTGCACTCCTTGTTATATTATCTATAATCTATTTAGTTTGATTGCAATAATAAAATTATATGCCACTTTTCAATAGAATTTACATTTAAGTACATTCAATTTTATTAAAAAGATAAATATCCTGTTTTAAATTATATTATTATTTTATTTTAAAACAGTTTTTAATGAAATTTTTAAAAAAGAATATAGATAAGATAGATAGATAGATTGATAAAAATTTTTAAAGTACTAAATAATAATTAAAAATAATTATTTTTGAAATATCTCTTAAATTTAAAATATTAATGTATGGCATGCATATTCCTTCCTCATTCTTTGTATTTTGAGAGAGCAGCAGATATATCTTCGCCTTCTTGAATCACCTCATTTTTAATATTGCAGAAATCTAAATATTCACTTACCTTTGTAAACTTTGTTATTTTATCTCTAAAATCACTATAGAATTATTAGAATTACTCAATCAACTAGTTTTTAAAATGATGGTTAATGTATGAATACTTATTTAATTTCAAATTATATTACTGTATCATAACTGTTAGAAATGTAGGCATCTAACTTTTATTAAAAGATTGTAAGTGAACCTTCATGACCACTAACAGCTTTACAGTGAATTTTATCAAATATGGAGCTAATTAAGGCAAATAGAATTAAAAGAGATTATCCATATTTAGCTACTCTAGCATCTAGATCTGCATTAGCCTTGAAGTAAGAAGTTACGAATATAGTTAAAATATTAGATAAAAAGATTTTCTTCACTCTATTCTTCCACTCCTCTGGAGTTACTAAGAATAATGAAACCACTAAGAAAGTTTATAAAATTTCTACTCTTCTACTCTCTTCTTTTATTTCTTTATTTAGCATTTTTTATAAATATGTATTCATTCTTTCCAATAATTCCTTATTATCATCTTGTGAAAGTACATAACTAATAGAAGAGATAAAGAAAGGGAATATCTTTAAATTGTGTTCGAAACTATTTTTAATATTTTATTTTAGATAAATATTTTAAAAGTTTACTCTTAGAAATAATTACGTAGTTCTTGATTCCTTTGCAAGATCTTCTTGATTAGAAAACTTTACTAGCAAACCCTTAAAATCGTTTAAGAGAATCCAAGCTAAAGATTAACCATTCTAACCAAGTTATCCAATTCCTTTCTAATATTTTTTCAATCCTTAATCCATTTAATTTTACTCTATTTCTGGTCCTTTAATAGGGAACCAATTATTACATTTAGCTTCTGAATTACGAATTAATGCACCTTCCCATTCACCTTTAGGTTTTTTAGACTAGAAGAAGAAAATTGAATTTATAAATTTTAATGAGAATTATAAAAAAATAACTTACATTTTAATCTGCAATTACTGCATCTTAGTGACATTTGAGATGAATACAGTTAAATGAGGTAGCACTTGTAACACTTTGCTTTTCAGTAAAGCTGAAAGGATCAAATAATAATTTTTTTTCATCAGCTATATTGGTTTAGGTGGAGAAGATGTAAGCTCCCATAATTTCTTGAGGGCGTAAAGTGTATCCTTCCTAGCAGACAACACATTTAATGCTCTATTCCTCCTCAATGTCATTAAAATTGAAGTTTTATAATATTTTTTATGCATTGTTTGTCAACATAGAAAGCTAATTCTTCTTTACTAAATCTGCTTTTTCCTTCTTTCTTTAGGCATCTTCTTATTTAATTTTTAAAATATCATTTTGAACATTCTTATCGACGTTGTTCTTCTCGCTGACAATGTATTCAATCAAACTTTCAGATATCTTACCAACTTCTTCAATTTTAATAGTTGGATCAGCTAATTGGTAAATACTGTGTAAAATACCAGCTTCATTTAGAATAGTTTAAACATGGAAGTTACCCTTCATTAGCCCCATAAAAACTGCTAAACATCTCTTTAAACAATTCTTTTGGAGCTTAGCTTTAGGTTATTCTATTTAATTCTAATTATTTAAATTGAAAAAGTTAGATCAATATAAATTTTGTAGTATTTAAATAAGAAATATGTTACAAATCCAGGAATAACTGAAATAAAAGCATGAGTTGCTTTCTCTAGGACTCCTTATTTAATACTTTCTTCCCTAAATGATTGAAAATCTTCAGGAATCTTCTCTGCAATTTCAATATACTTATTAATTTTATCAAGATTTTCCTTTTTAATTTCTTATTATTAAAAAAATTAAATGAAATTTAATATCTCAAAAAAGATCAATTACAATCATCTTCAAATTGAATAGTTGAGGAGAAATAATTGACTAGGAATTGAGAAGGTTTAACATAGTCATGAGTTAGTATAGGTAATATTCTAATAAGATCTTAGATCAATTGATTGTTTTTATTTTTTGTGCCCTTTTCATCAATCTTGTTAATCTTTTCAATGCAGATGGTAACATTTTTTAAACACTCATCTTCTTCTACATTAGTAGCTTCAGAAGAAATAGATTCTATTTCCATTCCTGTTTGGTTGACTTTGAATTTAATATTCTCTGATTCATCAAGCAGACCATGGATAAGCTCAAATATATTTTAAATTAAACTTTCTGGTTCACTTTCATTCATATTAGGTAAGTTATTCATTAATACTTTCAAGATAACACTTAAACCTTGATACTGAAGAGCCTTTTAATTAATTATGGATTGATTATTCATAATTATAATGGTTTTATTTAATTATTTACTTTAATTCTTCCATCAGAGTGTTTACAGGCTATATTCATGATAGTGATAATACTTAAAAGCTTAGATTTCTACTCTGGATCTAAGTAAATCTACTTAACTATTTCTATTAAAGAGGCTAAACCACAAGTTTCCTTGCCTTATTCATCTACAAATACTTCAAATAAAACATTTGACAATTGTAAACAGTTAAGTTGATCTTCATCAGCTATTTAATCTACCAACTCTTCATGAGCTTCACCATCGAAACCAGTAATTCTATAAACGATTTTCATGGGATTTGTGAGAACTTATTTCTTCCAATCAATTTGATTAGAAGTAACACCCTTTAATTAAGATTAAACCCAAACTTTTTTATAGACTAAATCAATAGGTAAATCCTAAAAAAGAAATTGATAAATATTGATATTAAATTATATAAATATAAGTTAGTACCTTGTTGTTAATCAATTTATTAGCTACCAACATTTCTATTACCCATGAAGGATCTGGTAATTCTGATTTGATTCTCAGAAGAATATCATTCATAGTTGTACCAAATTCGCTTGCAGAAATTTCCTTTTTAGGTAAACTAGAAGGAAGATATTCTCTTTAATTGGCTTAGACTTCTAGTCTTAGATTAGGAATAAGTTTCTTGGGAATTAAAATTTTGTTTACCTATTGTTATTATAAATTAAAACCATTATTGTATAAAATAGAAATTTGATAAATTTAATTACCTATTCCATCAAGAATTCTTGCCCTAATGGGTCATTAGATGTGGAGGGAAGAGCTGTAATTAATTACTTTAAGAAATTTTATTTTTCACTCAAATTATTGCTTTGTAATTCTTAAAAGAGAGAAGAAAGGAGTGATTCTATTTAGAAGAAATTTTGGTTCAGAATGTATTTGAATTTTCTGATACTGACAACTGAGGATATAATTTACTGCATGTATAGTTTATTATTATTCTTGAATGCTTGTTTAATTGTAGGATTTTCGATAAATATTTTAATTAAATTTGTCAAATAATTTAGAGATGACCCAGAATTAAGATTCTAAATAAAGAATTCTTTAGTAGAAATGAGTTGCTTGTTCTTTAGAGAAGCATAGGTTTTCAATTATTAATCGAGATTCTTAAACATAGTTGAGAGAATTTCTAAAAATTCTTATTCTTCGTTTATTGCTTCTTCATCTAACTCCTTTCTAGAAAGCCCTAAATCTTCAGAACTTTATTAATGTATCATAGATAAACCAGGTAATTTCCTGATAGAGGCTGCTTAATTAGCAGTTGTTTTAGCAGCGGTGGTATTTAAAACTTGGATAATTTCTCTAAAAAGTTCAAAATAGCACATAGAAGAGCCTTATTTCTAAAGAGCAGTTGGTAAGGCATGGAGAAGAATGAAGCAAGCAACTCTGCTATTGAATTAAGCAACTTAGAGAATTATTGTGTGAATTAATTCCTGTAAACGTCTTGAGTCGAATAACTAAATACAATTCTATAGCCAATTATCAGGTCTTAATCTAAAGCTAGAGATCTATTATTCTATTTTTTCTTTGGATTATTCTATTTCCATTATTTAGTGGGTTGAAGATACTGCCTTTTGAATAACGCCGTATTGAGGATTAAAAGCTGAAATTTCAGTTTATTCATTAATACCTATAATAAGATTCATAAATTCTAAGAGTCTTTCTTACTCACTTTTTTGATTTGCTTGATTAGCTTTTTTAGCTTTAGAACTGCTTCCACGACTTTCACCTCCTGTTTTACGTGAAGGTGTACTTGTGGAAGGAGGTTAGAAGCTTCCAAATTAATTGCTTGGTACAGGCATCGAAGGTATGGAAGTAGAGACACTACTAGAGTAGTGAGGGGGAGGAGGATGGAATTATGGAATAGATCCTTGTCCGATTGGATAGTTTAATAATTCTTATTAAGCTTAAGTCATTCTGCTACTAGATATCTTCTTTTTAGGCTATTCTTTTTAACTAACTGGGTTGCTAATTTATTGGAGCTAGTTCTAATAGTTTAAAAAATTACCAAAACTATTACCCCAAGCACCTCCAGCGCCACCTCCTTAACGATCTAAGCTAGGAAGTCCTGCAATACCTTAAGCATTGCTACTAGCACCTCCGATCATTTAGTTCAGAATTTAATCTCTTGATTGATAGAAATCATTCTATCTCCATGATGTAGGGGGAGGATGAGAGCCAGGGAATTATGAATTACCGAAGGTGTTAGACTCTCTAATTCCTTAATATTATGCTCTTCCACTTCTTGAATTAAATAACCTTCTTTCAATACTATCCATTAATTTTTCAGGGTTCTAATTTTTCTTTAGTTAATTAATTAAATAAGAATGATAAACTTTAAAAGATTAAAAAAATAAATGTGGATTACATCTCCTTAAAAGATTTAGTCCACTAAAGAACAGTTTTGGCAAGAGCTTGATATTCTCGAGGCATTGATACCACCTGGTTGAATGCTATTAATTTCAGAAAGAAGAATTTCCAAAAGAGATACAATAACATCGTTTTAGAAGTTGAGAGGAATAGAGACACCTTTTTAGAAGAATGTAGGCATAACTTAATTAACTAAATGAATGATCTTGCTTGACAAATCTTAGAATTTCTTGATATGATTTTATTCATCTGCACTTAAATTTTCTTAATTATTCAATTAATCTATTTATTCTCTTAAAGCTTCTTAAAGGAATCTTAAGTCTACTAATCTCAATCTTAAATTTTTGAATGTTTCATTCTTCTTAGATATAGAAATGTTATTATCAAATCTAACTTCAAGTAAATCAGATTTTATTTTGCTAATAAAATTATTCAAATATTCATATTTATTCTCATTGAAGGCATAGATGAAGACATTTTTATGAATTCTCATAGCCTTTTATGTAATTTTTGATGGATAGCAGTCTTATTGGCAGTAGATTTGCTCAATGGTTTAAACAAATGATTGAACTTATCCTTCTCCCACCATTCCCTAAAAGAGTATAAGACTTTCTTTTTAATTAATTTATGCTAAGAAAATACTAAGGAAAGATTGAAGACACCCATAACAATTATGCTAATTATCTTCTAAAGGTAGATTCTAACAAATTTATCTCTTAAGGTTTTATTCGCATACTCCACTATATTGAGCAAGTGCCTTTCTATATGACATTAAGTAATTCATATTAGTCATTAAATCTTGATACAATCTATCTAATTCATCACTGTTTAATAGAATTCCGATTGAGTTATTGCACTTTGTTCCATGGTATCTATCATATAATATTCTCATTTTTTACTTTTCCTTTAACAAATCTCTTTACAACTCTAAAATTATTTAAGAATATTCTGCAATACTTGCTTCACACTATTTTTTATAGAAATATGTTATCATATTAGTATAAATTAGGATTTAAAATAACAATTAAATATGTACATTCTCCTTTGACTTGTCAGAGTCAATAACAATAGTATCTGAAAAAGAACAGGGTTTATATCTTAGCATGGTACAATCAACTTGAATAATAGGACTGTATTAGCACTAACTGCAATAAAAACCAGACCCTTCAGCTCTAATAATTATGTAAATAATTTATAAAAGTTAATTATAAGTGGCATTTTTAAAGATTTTACCTAACTTCAGGGCATCTTGAACATTATGGGGGGAGCTTGGCTGTAATGTTAAATTCAATGCAGAGGAATTTTGCTGAGATTGGTACTGGGAAAGTAATAGTATATTCTTTATTAGTATCTTTTTCAACATTTGAAGATTTTATTTTCTTCCACAAGCTCATATCATTCTTTAATGCATTCATATCTGATGACAAGTTGTTGTTAATATAAATATTGATCTGTTTAACAAAATTCCTTTTTGTTTTTTGATAACCAGAATCACGAGGTAGAACAATTTATTGTATTTCCATCGTCTTCTTTAACTTAATAATGAGTTTATTATTGCCTGTACGCATTTCTTGCTATAATACTGTTAACTTATCCTCCTTTACAGAATTTTATTTGTTATGACCATAGCAATTTAAGCAGCCATTAGCCTCTAAATATTAAGGTTTGAAAGCACTATAATCATCTACTATATCTTCTAAAAATAAATACAATGAGTGATCAGGATGGTTAACTAATTGATCTAATCCTTCTTTGAAGATAGACATAAGTGTAGTAAATAAGCTCTTAATCTTATCCTATTGTAATATATTAATTAATAACCATTAAATTGCTGTCATTTTATTATGCTTCTTTGAATTTTTCAATTCATAATAATCTAAAATAAATTTGCAAATTGCATATTATATGTATCATTATTAATTTTTATCAAAAGAAGATACATACCTTAAAAAGCATCTTTATCTTCTCGTCTTTCACTATATTGCTACATAAAAAGGAGAACAATTTAAAGAATTCCTTGTTATTCTTTCCATAATTTAATAATTTTTTGCTCTTTTCTTCAAATTATTTCATAAATTCTTCTTTTTACTATTAGTTCCCTATTGATAAAAATAATTTCAGTACAATTTGAAAGTGAAAATCATTTTTAAGTTTTGAGTGGGAATAATTAAGTAAATACCTGCTACCCAAAGAGAGGACAACAACTATAAAGTACTACTTCTAATTTCCTCATTTAGGTTATCTATAAAAAACTCTTCGAAAAGAGTTCCTAAATTTTATGAGGTAACTGGATCCCAACCATTTGGTTCTCTTGTATCTTAATAATTAGATGTCTCTTCTATTTCTAAAGATTACTCAGCCTTTGATATGCTAATAACACTTGAGTAAGTGGGTTCAATACTCTTCTCCTCTATCATTGTATGAAATATTATTTTATGATCAATCCTATTCTCCCTTTTTGCCTACTATTATTTATTTTTCCTTTTTTTAGGTTTTCTTTCAACTTCTTTAGATCAATATATAATAGTTGCTGATATTATTTATTTTATTTATTTTCTACTAATAAAGGAGGACAACTATTATTTACATGAAACCCTCCTATATTTGAATGATAAAATTTTTTTAAAGACATTATTCTTATAAACGAATATCTTACAAATTATTAATTCATGTACACCTATGGATTTTATAACACTTCATTATATAGGAAAGCCAAAAATTATGCGTAAAAAATCTTCTTTTTTGAAAAAAGCAGATTCTGATCTGTTTTATATAAATTCTGATATTGAAGATACTCTCCATTTACCAACCTACCTACCATTCCCATTAAACAATCAGACAGATCCATCATTTGTAGTTAGTAATTATAATCTTTAAATTTTTATAAAGTTTATGAAACATTTCATTGAAATTAGTTAAATTTAATAAGAGTAATACTATTATATAAGTATAAAAATAAATATTAGCTTTACTTCTGCAAATTGCTTTGAAGTGATTTTTAAAAATAAATTACTTTAAAAAAAAATATTTTCTTAACATTTCTCGCTAAAATCGTCTAGAACAAACAACTAATTGAATATTTTTGTATTTCTATAATAAGAAAATATTTTGGGTCAAATTAAGATTAATTATTCGTAAACTTTTAATTAATTTATTAGGTTTCTTTTATTTTAAATATTAAGGAGAAATGTGTTAGAGTCTCATTACTCATTTATATGCAATCCTTTATTAACTATTCTTTATTCTTTAGTATTTTAAGAGTCTTCTTCTAATTCCTCATTTTATTCTAATAATGAAATTGAATTTCTTTTTTCTTATTGTTTATATTGATAAATTATAATCTCACCAATTAGTAAATTAATGAAATAGCAAGATGAAGTAGCTTTATTAAAAAAAATAAATTAATATTTATAAAAGTTTAAAATTCAATTATTTTACCTATCTAATAAGCTATTTCCTAATCACCAGTTATTTGCCATAAAGATCCAAATATTATCCTAAGAGTTATAGCTGAACAAGTTAATGCATAATTTCTTGTCATCCAATATTTGTGATTAATAATATCTTTCTTTACTGCTATAAAATAAATAGATATAAATAGGGTTATTAGCCAAACAACATTTAGAACAACTAAGCTAATTTATACAAGTAAGCCATAGGCAGCAAATCTAAAAATTGCAAAAACCGATCCAGCGCTTATAAGTAGTGAAAGTATATATGTTCTTCCTATCCAACGATGAATTGAGGGCCATTTTCTTCTTATGGTGAGGGAGAATTAAAATATACCAAGCAGCAAAACTACTGGACCTGTAATGAAGTGAATTCTTGCAGGAACTTGATGATATATCCAAGTAAATGGTTTAAACCAAAAGTAAGAGAACTGTCTAAAAGTTAGCCCATACATAGCTACTAAAAATGCAAAAAATGCAAGAGTGAAGTATAAATACTTGTTATTTATTAATTTGAATTTCATTTTTTTTCTTCTGATTTTATTAATATTTTTTATTAAATTTATGTAAGGTTTAGGATGAATTTGATAATAGATATACTAGAAAGTAATTAAACCATGCTGCATTATTAAATATTTAAAACTATAACCTTTTGGAATACTGCCTGATCAAAATAAGTATGAATACAAATTTTAATTAAGTTGTAGCTAATAAATAATTATTACCTGGTCAGCTTAAGGCTTTCTTACTAGATAAATTTATAACTATTTGCAAGAGGTAATACTAAAAAGAAGAAATAATATTTTTAAAACAAATAACTTTCTATTTGTTTCTTTCTTAGCTATGATGTAACCTATTTTAAAAAATATTGAATTTAATAAAATAATGAAAGAATTTTCTAGTAAAATAAATAAAAGAGAGTAAAAAGTAAACTAGATAAAATCTAACTTAACTTTTGAATCATATAGAAAGAAACATAAATCATTACATTGGGTATATAAATAGGCAAAAATTTAATTTTGCTCTTTACTTCCACCTTCTTTTATAATAAACTGATAAGCAAATTAAGTAATTAAATAACTTTAAAAGATGAAATTATTATTAGTAGTCCTTAAGTTAAATGGATCTAAACATAATTTGGCTACTTTTTACTTATTTCTAAAATATTATAAAAGGGAGATGAAAATAATTAGGAGTATTATAAAAATTTAAATACCGTCAGTCCTCAAATATTAAAGCCACATTATATTAAGTCCATTTTTTAAAAATTTTTTAGATCAAAAATTGACTAAAAAATATGTAGGTGGGTAGGCCTTAATATATGAGGACTTACCGTATGTTTAAAATAATTGATATTCATTGAAAATTAACTTCAATTTTAGCAAGTGCCAGCCAACCATAACCACTACTGAAAGGGATGTTCTATATCTTAAAATATTTATAAAAAAGTTAATATTAGAATTTAAATTTATAAAGTAGAGAAATAATTCAAAGAATATTTGTAAGTCTGTTTGTGAAATTGATTGATAAATGATCCTTAGTTACGATTAATTAATGATAATTTAAAAAATAAAATGAATGCAAGAACGCAACATATAAAAAATATAAAAGCTTCAATTTTACTATTATACATTTATACTTATATTTTAATTTAATCCTTTTTAATCTTCTATTAAATCCTTTTTTACTATGTCAGACATAACAACTTAAGTCACAGAATTAGGAGGTGTTGATTTTTATTTATCTATTTGTTTTAACCTATAGATAATTACTTCAGCAAAAATCATATTCCAAATATAACTATTGGAGGTAGCTAAATTATTTATAAAATAAAATAAAAGTTAAAAATAGAAAAAGAGAAAAATGAATTATCTACCTATCTTATACGCTGTCTCCCTTCCTAAACCCATAAAACTTATAAGAAGTACTCTTAGAGTTATAGCAGAACAAGTTAAACCATAATTTCTAATCATCCAGTATTTATGTGATGTAATATCTTTTTTAACAGCAATATAGTAAACAGCAATTAATAGAGAAATTAACCATATTATATTAAGTATAAATAAGCTAATTTAAGGAACAAGCCCATATGCACTATGGAAGACTATTCCAAAAATACTTCCAATACCAAGAAGCATACAAAATATATAAACTCTTCCTATCCATCTATGGACATTTGGCTTATCTCTTCTTAGATTTTGATTGAATTAAAATAAACCTGTTATTAGAACTAAAGGTCCTGTTATAAAATGCATCCTTGCGGGAACTTCACGCTCTACCCAAGTGAAAGAATCCTCCCAAAACTAAGAAAGTTATCTGTATCCTAGACCATATAGACTCACTGCAACGGCGAGAAAGGAAAGAGCATAGTATAAATACTTGTTATTAATAAATTTATCAGGCTTCATATTTAGTCTTAAAAGAGTGTTTGCTTTATTATTTAATATTTGTAATATTTCTAAGGTATTATTTACTTTTATTGATAACTTAGTTTCATTTTTAAAATAACGAGTTTCATCTGTTTGTCAAATGTTCTTTTCAATGTTAATCTCAGATATCATCAGTAAAAAGTTTTAATATGTTTCAGATGTAAATATTAAGGTATTGGTTTTAGAAATTATTGTCAGATTAAACCAGTATAAAAAATTAAATAGGAAAATGAGTAATATTAAAAATTATTAAATTCTCAATAGGAATTAAAATAGATAAACTCTACTTAAATTAAATTTTTTAAAATTCAAATAGAATAATCCATTCGTATATCATCTTACCATGATTATAGATTTTAGATTTCTAAATTTAAATATTAAGCCCTTTATCAGAATACAAAAATAAATTGGCTTATTTTAGAAGATTTATGATGATGAGTAGTCAAAAATCCATTTACAATTTTGATATATAATTAAATATTAATATAATAGTTCTGTTTGTTGATGAATTTTTTGTAATAAAGAAAAAAATCTATATCTCCTTTATTACTAAAATATTAAAATATGATAATTGCATTCTCTAGATCATATATATTAACTCCTACCTACAATCCACCCTAAAATTTTTACAAGATATTGGTGTAAATTTCAGGATAAAATAAACCCTTCTTCTAGAAAATTTCCAAAAAAAATGAGGGCTTAATTAGAAAAAAGCTTAGTATATGAGTGTGGCTATCTCTAAAATAACTATGGTTATCGGAATAATTGTTGACAAATCATCCTATTAGGATTTTAATATAAAATAAGTTGAAGTAAGTCTAAAAGGTTATAAAATTAAAATTTTCATACATTTTTAAATTTATTTTTCGATAAATTGTACTTTAAGGTTACGTTAGTAGAGATTCTGAAAAAATTATAAGTAAATAATTCCTAATAAATGAAATCTATGAAAGCTCCTTAATATTTTAGAATATTGTTAGTTAGCTTATTTGAAAATTGAATAATAAGTAAAGTTCTTAACTTATATTATTGTTTTAAATGGTAGTAAATTATAAATAAATTATGAATAGTTTTATTATAAGAGAGAACATATAGTTAATCATAATTGTCTAATTAAAAACAAGGAGTTAATTTTTTATTGATAAATAGAAATAAATACAATTTTCCTTATTTTTAAATAAATTTGATAAATACTTAAATAAACAAATTTATACTCTTTAATTTATAAGTACTACATAAAATTTATTAAATAAATTATAAAAGAATTATTAAAATTGAATAAAAAATAATAACGAATAAAATGAGTTCTTTTAAGATAGATTAGGAAATTTTCTAATTTAATCTTCAAACTCTACAAAAATTAATTATCTTGCTTTTTCTAATTTAAAATCATGAAGCCACAGTTTAAAAATCGCATCAATTATTTCCTTAAAAAATAGAAATTATTTATGCCAAGAAAATAAAATAAAAATTGCTGTTGTGAGTATTTTTAAATACTGAAAACATAATAAACTGTTAGTCATTTAAAAATGTATTGTTTGATTAATAAAATGATTCAAATCATTAAAATATATGTAAGAATATTAAATATATACTTTATACAATAGAAGAGGATTTATTGATTTATTAGTGGTTCATACATTCAAACATTTTTAATTATTCTTTTTACAGATCTTTTTAATTCTATTTCTAACTTAGAATTAACTATTTAAACCACTTTGTCAGGAGGAGTTTATTTTTATCTTTTTAATTTATTTTATAGTTAATCAATCACTTTAGCTAAAATTATATTCCATATATAACAATAACAGGTAGCTAATATTTATTAAAATATTCAATAAATTTAAATATTACAATTTAATTTTATTTACCAATCTTTCTTTAATGATACTTCTTATCTAAAAAATAAATTTGATTATTCTTAAAATTATTACAGCACTGAGAAATTAACCATAAAATTTTAAGTGTTAATTAACTAACTATCTATGAACATTTGGTTTTTCTCTTCTTAGATTTTATATGAATTAAAATACACCTGCAATTTGTACTATAGGCCCTGTAATAAAATTTATCTTAGCAGGAACTTCATGATCTATACAAGCAAAAGGATCATCTCAAAGCGAAGAATTAATCCCTAAACCCATATAATCCAATATCTATAGAGAGAAAAACAAGAGTATAGTATAAATACTTATTATTAATAAATTTATAAGATTCCATTCTTAACTTTAAATCAAGATTTTAAGAATATTAATGGTTTTGTTAAACATTAAATAAAAAATAAAAAATTCAATTTTATTCATATTTCAAAAGAATTTGTAATAATTAAACCTTTTTTTCATTTTATCAAAAATTAAATCCTTCTATATTCCTTAGAAAGTGATAGATAGGCATACTTACTTCTATAGGACTATAGTATGAGTTTTACTTATTTTTGTATATTAACTGCATACAAAACTAAAATATAAAATAGATTCCTTAATAAAAGCCAGTAAAGATAAGTATCTCTTATTGTATATAGTTTTCAATAATGTTTCTATCAATAAAATCTATTATGCTGTTGGGATTCCTTGAAAAACTCTAAATAAAAATAATTCAAAATAGAACTTTGTAAAAAATTATTGATAGTAAATTATAAAGGACATAAGTTCATAGATTTGAGAAAGTTTAATAAATATCAACATTGGTGATTTTAGAAATGAAAATAAAATTATTTTATCAATCTAATATGCTATCTACTAATTACCATTTATTTGCCATAAAGACCCAAAAATTGCTCAAAAGAGCAATAAAAGAACAATTTAATACTTAATTTATTGTTATCCAATATTTCTGATTAATAATATCTTTTCTTACTACTATAAAATAAATAGATATAAAAAAGGGTAATTAACCAAACAATATTTAAGACTACTAAGCTAATTTAAACAAGTAAACCATAAATAGCAAAATCCAATCTAGCTCTAATCAGCAGTGAACCTATATAAGTTTCTTGATAATGAATTTATAGCTCTTTGTAATTAATAATATGAAATTATTGTTAAAACACAAAATTTTCTATTTTATTAGAATTTAAAAGAAATGTATGTTAAAAATAATTCTATAATGGGTGTATTATCCTTAAAATAGAGAATAGAGAGTATAAAGTAAACAAGATTAAAGCTTACTTAACTTTTAAATTACTTATATATCTTTAAAATATTAATTTATTATTAGTAATCCTTAAGTTAAATGCCTTTAATAATATTTGGCTCTTTTTTACTCATTTTTAAAAGTATAAAATATAGATTTGGAATTAAAAAATAGAAAGAATTTTAATATATATCAATTATCTATTGAAAGGTAAGTTCTATATCCCAACCTATTTCTAAAAAAAGTTAATAAAAGAATTTAAATTGATAGATTGTAGTTATAATTCAAGGAATACTTATTTATTTGAGAAGTTTATTGATTAATCCAATCATTCTAAGTAATCATGATTTAAAAATTATTATAAATATATTACAAGAACATAAAAATTATTTCAAATTTGCTATTATACATTAATAATTTCATTTTCTTTCTTTTTAATATCAAAATTTAATCCATTTTCATTTTCTTCAGAGATTTTTTTTACTAAATCAGGAATAACAACTTAAGTTGCAGAGTTAGCAGATATTAACTAAAATTTATTGATTTATTTTAGCCTATAAATAATTACTTCAGCAAAGATCATATTCCAAATATAACAATTGGAAGTAGCTAAATTATAAATAAATATTAATCAATAAAATAAAATTATAATATTTAACTATTTACCAATCTTATAAGCTGTATCCATTCCTAAGCTAATAAAACCTACAAGAATTATTCTTAAAGTAATAGCAGAACAAGTTAAGGCATAATTTCTAATCATCCAATATTTATGAGATGTAATATCTTTTTTTATAGCAATATAGAAAACAGCAATGAGAAGAGAAACTAACCACAAAATGTTAAGTATAAATAAGCTAATTTAAGGAATTAGCCCAAATGGACTATGTAATACAATACCAAAAATAGATCCAAAGCTAACAACCATAGAAAATACATAAACCCTTCCTATCCATCTATGAACATTTGGCTTATCTCTTCTAAGATTCTAATTGAATTAAAATACTCCTGCTGTTAGAACTATAGGTCCTGTAATAAAATGTATCCTTGCAGGTATTTCATGCAGTAACCAGGCTTCTCCCCAAAATTTAGAAATTTATCTGAATCCTAGTCCATATAAACTCACTCCTATAGAGAGAATAAAAAGAGCGTTGTATAAACACTTATTATTTATAAATTTATCAGGTTTCATGCTTTAAATTAGTATGTGTTATTTTAAATAATATATTTTAGATAATATTTTAATTATATTAATAACTTTAATTTCATTTATAAAACAACTAATTTTTTTGGTTTATCAATTATTGTTTTAGATTTCAATCTCAAATATCATCAGAAAGAAAATCTCTTGTGTTTTAGGTGTAACTTTTGTAAAAGACTGGTATTGGAATTTATTGGTAGGTTAAACCTGTATTTTAATTAAATAGGAAAATGAGTAAAATCTAAATGGATTAATTTATTATCTAAATTGAAATAGATAAACCTAAATTAGAGATATATATATTTAAGTTTGCTTAAAATGTTTATAAAGAACTCTGTTTGAATGACATCTTGGCAAGTTTTGAGAGATTTTTATTTTTAAAATCATTTCTTATGTACTTTTTAATATTAAAAAAAATCATCTATATTTACTATTTTTAGAAGATTTAAGAATAGCCAAAAATCTTTCTACAATTTTTATATTAATTTGTTTGTAATTAAGAAAGATCTATCCGTTTCTATTACTAAAAAATAATAATTATAATCTGTAAATCCTCATTTAATAACACCTACTCAGCCTAAAATTTTTAAGCAACTTGTTAGTGCCTTTGAACTTCTAATTTCCCCCTTTCAAAAAATTTTTAATGGGAAATAAAAATAATAAGGGGTATATAAAAATTTAATAAATATAAACGAATTTACATATAATTAAATTAGAATTGAAATCTTGCTAAAGAATAAATGAAGTTTCAATTAATTATTGAAAGGAAAGGTTTATATCTCAGCCAAATCTGAATTTAAATTGATACAGTGATAAATAATTTAAGGAATATGTATTTATTGAGAAATGTTTTGATTAAACCAATCATTCTAAGTAATCATGACTTAAAAAATTATTAAAAATAAAATACAAATAATATAAAAAACATTCAAATTTCCTATTACACGTTTATAATTTCATTATCTTTCTTTAAATTATCACAATTTAATCCGTTTTCATCTTCTACAGAATTTTTTTTTACTATATCGGACACAACTTAAGTTACTGAACAGGGAGGGGTTATTTTTTATTTATTGATTTATTTCAATTTATAGATAATTACTTCAGCAAAGATCATATTCCAAATATAACAATTGGAGGTAGCTAAATTGTTTATAAATATAAATTTATAAAATAAAGTAATGAAATTTAATTAAATACCTATCTTATATGAAGTTTCCATTCCTAAACCCATAAAACTTATGAGAATTACTCTTAAAGTTATAGCAGAACAAGTTAAGGCATAATTTCTAATCATCCAATATTTATGAGATATAATATCTTTTTTAACAGCAATATAGAAAACAGCAACGATAAGAGAAATTAACCATAAAATATTTAGAATAATTAAGCTAATTTAAGGAATTAGCCCATATGCACTATGTAATACAATTCCAAAAATAGATCCAATGCTAATAAGCATACAAAATACATAAATTCTTCCTATCCACCTATGGACATTTGGCTTATCTCTTCTTAGATTCTAATTGAATTAAAATACACCTGCTGTTAGAACTATAGGCCCTGTTATAAAATGTATCCTTGCAGGTATTTCACGCTATAACCAAGTAAAAGAATCTCCCCAAAATTAAGAAAGTTATCTGAATCCTAGCCCATATAAACTCACAACAATAGAGAGAATGATGAGAGTGTTGTATAAGCACTTATTATTAATAAATTTATCGTTATTCATTTTTAACTTTAAAATAGTATATGGTTTTTTGTTTTAAATTTTTAATATTATTTGGAAAATATATTCATTTTATTGATAAGTTTATTTTCATTTTTAAAACAACTAATTTCTTCGGTTTATCAATTACTACTTTCGATTTCTATTTCAGATATCATCAGATTAAATTTTAATATGTTTCTAGATGTAAATTTTGAGAAATATTAATTTAGGAAAATATTGTCAGATTAAGTCAGTATAAAAAATCAAATAGGAAAATGAGTAATGTTAAAAGGGATTTAATTATTGATGGAAATTAAAATAGATAAGACTATAATATAGATATTATCAAATTTTTTTAAAACTCCAATAAAATATTCCATTCCAATCATATCATTCCATAATTTGAGACTTCTCAATGTTTTATTTTAAATTGCATGCCATTTTTAAAAATAAAAAGAGAATATTTTTCTAATCTATCAATTTTATGAATAGCCAATAATCCATTATCAATTTTGTCATAAATTAAATAAAAAAGTATTAGTAATTTATTAAATTTTATTGTAATTAAGAAAGATCTTTGCCCTTCTTTATTACTATTAAAAATGATAATTATATTATGTACTCTAAATCCCTAAAAATTAACACCTACTTACCAAAAAAATTTTACAAGATTTCTAATTAAAATAAGTAACAATTTTTATTAAAACGAGGCTGAAAATATATGAAGATATGTAATAATTATTAAATCCAAATTAAAAATTCT
Organism: Tetrahymena borealis; assembly: GCA_000260095.1. Classification (NCBI taxonomy): domain Eukaryota; phylum Ciliophora; class Oligohymenophorea; order Hymenostomatida; family Tetrahymenidae; genus Tetrahymena; species Tetrahymena borealis. Next base: position 398,263 of record JH651244.1, on the reverse strand, counting down.
ATATTTTCTGATATGCTAAAAATATTAAGAATAATTGTTGTTAAGTTATCTTATTTGGATGTTATAATAAAATAAATTGAAGCCTAACAATTTTAAAATCAATATTCTCTTACATTTTTGATAGATCTTTCCATTTTTGTAACAGGATAGAGTTGTTAAAAGAGAGAAACTGAAAATAATTAGCATTCTAATTGATGAGATTTTGAGAACACTTTTTAATATTTTAGAAGAATGGTTATTATTTAATTTGAAAATTGGATGATAAATAGATAGATTAAATCTTAATTTAGAATATTCTTTTCAATGATAGTAAAATATAACCAAATAAATTAATTTTTGAATCTATTTTTTATAAGATTGAATAAATAGTTAATTATAATCTACTTATTAAATAGATGTGTTTCTTCTTATTGATAAATACAAAAAATATGTCCTTCTCCTTATTTTTAAACAATTTGATAGATAAGCTAAAAATAAATAATTTTTAAATATTAAATTAATAGGTATTAATCTAAACCATTAAATAAATAAATGAGGGAAAGTTACTCAAGGATAATTAAACTAGAAAAAAAATAATTTTATTATAGCTAAGATACCAAAAATCTTCTATCTTAATCTTCAAACTCAACTTAATTATCTTTGTATTACCTATATTATACCATTCAAACCAAGTTTATAAATCATCTATATCCTTTAATGATTCATATTATTTATTCCAAAATAAATATATAAATTACTATTATTTACTTTTTAAAATAAAGAAAAACTAAAACAAAATTATTTAAAAATGAAATTGATTGATAATTGATAGATAAATTATCCAAACAAATAAATTATCATTTAATAATAGGTAAGAAAATTAAGTAAATACTTTATAAAATAGACAGGATTGATTGATCCATTTATTAGTAGTTCATACATTCAAAATTTTTTAATTTTACTTTTTAGTGATTTTTTATAAATCTTGATCTAACTTAGAATTGACAACTTAAATAATTGAATCGGGAGGAGTTTATTTTTATCTTTTCATTTATTTTAATTTAAAGATAATCACTTCGGCTAAAATTATATTCCATATAAAACAATTGGAGGTAGCTAAATTATTTATTAAAATATTTAATAAATTAAAATATTTAATAAATTAAAATATTTAATAAATTAAAATATTAGAATTTAATTTTATTTACCAATCTTATATGCAACTTCTTATCCTAAACTTAAAAAAATGAAATTAATTATTCTTAAAGTTATTGCAGAACAGGTTAAGGCATAATTTCTAACCATCCAGTATTTATGCTCTGTAACATCTTATTTTATAGCAATATAGTAAACAGCAATTAATAGAGAAAGTAACCATAAAATATTTAATATTAATAAACTAATTTAAGGAACAAGACCATAAGCTGCATGCATAACAATTCCAAAAATAGATCCAATAGAAATAAGCATAAAAAAAACATAGATTCTTCCTAACCATCTATGAACGTTTGGTTTTTCTTTTCTTAGATTTTAATTGAATTAAAATACTCCTGCAATTAGAACTAAAGGCCCTGTAATAAAATGTATTCTAGCTGGTACTTCTCGCTCTTTCCAAGTAAAAGGATCGCCCCAAAGTGAAGAAATTTATCTTAGGCTAAGCCCAAATAATCCAACACCTATAGAGAGAAAAACAAGAGTGTAGTATAAACACTTATTATTAATAAATTTATCAGATTCCATTTTTAGCTTTAAAATAGTATATTTTATTCTTTAATATTTATTTATTGTATTTTTTTAACAATATTTTAATTTAAAGAATGTATAACTTTAGTTTTATCTATCTATTATTTCTTAAAGCTTAAGATTTCATCATAAAAAGATTTTCTATAGCTTTAAATTTAAATTTAAGTTAGACAATCATAAAATAGAAATTGAAATTATTTATCAGATTATCTCAGTACAAAAAATTCAATATGAGAGAGTGTAAAATAAAAAATTAATAATAAGTAAATCTATCTTATGGATAAACAAACATATTAATTTTAAACTATTTATTATATTGGAACTACTTCATTCAAATTTTTGTAAGTTCTAGATTAAGAAGATTAAAAATGCTGTTGGTAAACAATAATTAAAATAGATAAAATTTCAATTTTGTAATCTTGTATATAATAAAAGAATTTTTAATTATTTAACCTTTTTTGCTTCCTTGTTTAATCTTTAGAAAAAGATTGAGACATATATATAATAGGAGTTGCTCTTGTTTTTGTGGATTAACTGGCTTACTAAACTGAAATATAAGATAGATAGATTGATTAGTAAAAGCATATAAAGATAGAAATTTATTAATTTTATGAATAAAATCTATAGGACTGGGATTCCTTAAAAACTCTAATTAATACTCAAAGTTTATAAACTACAATTTTTTGAAATAGAATGAATGTAAAGCAATAATAATATTTAGTTGATTCATTTTTTGAAAGTAAAGTAAAGAGTTTGATTTCAATTACATTAAAAAGTATAGAAAAGGTTTTATTTATAGTTGATATATTTTTTGGATAGTAAAATATCAATAAGAGAAGGGAAAAAATTTGAATTCTATTTTGATAAAAGAAAAGTGAGAAGTTAGAATAATTTCATTAAAAAATTTATAGATAGTCAATTATAATTGCCACAGAATTGTTGGGCAGCTAGCTATAGGCTCGATATTAAACTTTTTTAAATATCAAGATTGTTTATCTTAAAAAATAAACTATTCTTATCATTTTTTGATAAAATATTAGTAAAAGTTTTTCATATTAAGCTTTTGAAATATCTAAATCTGTCTATTGTATTTTAATAGGCATAATAATCCTAATCCTCTAAATTATTAATAAAGATTTTTGTTAAAGCATTTTTTGTTTTGAAAAAAATGACTTCAGATAACTTATCATGTGATGAAATCTTTTTATCCTTTAATAATTGAAATTTGAGGCTTTGAAAGAATAGAAAAATATGAATTTAGATAATAAAATAATAAAATTAAAGAATTATTGATAATTATGAAAAAGGTTAAATTAAAACTTAAAATAAATATATTTTTTAAAGCATCTAAAATGTAAGATAAAATATTTAAATTTATGAATGACATATTCCAATCTGTTAAGATTATTAGTAAGAGAATTTAATATACTTAGAAGACAAATGAAAATAAGGAGACACCATTTTTAATTTCAAAGAATATTACTGTAGTAGTTAATGCAAATTAAGATAAATAATAGTTATCAAATTCAAGTTAGGGGTATTCACTGCAATCTGCAATGAAAAGTAAAATTAGCCTTGATTAATCGATATATTTACTTTCTTCTTATAATTCATATACTTAGGATCTATTGGAGCCTCTAGCTTAAAAATATCTTAATTAGAATTGAGAATCTAAAATGGATCGAACCTATGAATTTACATAATTAAATGAAATTAATAGGAATTTTATTTTTAGATAAGATATTTCAATCCTTAAATATTCAATTATAAATCAAAATTTTAATTTTCAATTTCTTTCAAATAATAACCCTAAAGAAGAGGGTTACATCTTATTCTTGGAATATCCCAGTGAAGATGAAATAAAAGAAAATTAAGATAAATAAGGTGAAGAAGAAGATGTAATGAGCTTTTGAAGTGGTAGCAGATAGTATTATTATTCCCATATCTTACGAGTAATAATTTTAAATAGAAAGATTATTTACAATTTTTATAGAAATTAACAAGAAGATTAAATTTGTATTTCATATTAAGTTAAAGTGTTTTAAATTGCTACAATCTAAAAAGTGGCAGAAAAATATGGTTTACAAAATTTATTTTCAGGTTATTAATTAAAATAATATATATAGTTTGTTTTTTAAATGAGTAAAAAAATTTTACAAAACTATTGAAAGTAGGTAAGTAAGTTTTAGCTTTTTCTTATTTAAAAGTATTGATAACCACTAATAAATTGAATTTTTTAAAATAATATACTAAGATTTGATAAAAAAATATTGGTTTCACTAGAAATGAAATAGCTTGTTAAATTTTGAAAATAATAAAATATAATTACTAGTAATAATAATCAATGTTTATTGATTAATATTCCTTATATACCATAGGAAATCTTTTATTAAATAAAATAAGCATATTAATTTATTTATTTATTTGGTTTACAATTTAAAAAATAGGCAAGGAAGGAAAGAGGGAAAGAAGGATAACTTTTAATATGAAATCGAATTGATTTAATAGGAATTTTATGAAATAAATTATTTAAGAAATAGATAAATATTTTACAAGAAAGATATAAATTTAATAATTTAATTATTTAGTTTGTTTGTTTGTTAGTTAGTTAGCTAGTTGATTAGTGGCTATTATAATTCAAATCTTGAATTTTGCTATGTCACAGTATGATGATTATTTTTATAAACTTTATTACATATAATTAATTTAATTGGGGGATTAAGATGTTTAGGAATTAGTAGGTTAAGTTGTTGTAGGAGAATCACTTTAATCTTTTACAAATTTTTGTTTCTTTAAAAGAGAAAGTTGAGAAATCTTTGCTCTTTCTTCATTGAATTTATTTTATATTTTTTTTTGAATGATTTTCATTCTTTATTCTTTAGTAAGAATAGGGGAGTTTTAAAGAGGGAAAGATAAGGTAGATTAAGATGAATTTTAAAGCTTTTAGTAAGAGGATTTAGAAGATTGAGGTGTATTTTCATTTTAATTATTAGGGTTAATGTAAGTTATTTAGATATATTTTTTTTCTGGATTTCTTTAGGTCTATGCAAAGATAGAAGATTGGGAAATTAATTTTTGTTCACTTATCTTTAGGTTAAATAGCTATTTGGATTATCTGAAATTATTTTAATTCAAATTTTTTGATAAGACAGGCAGAGATTGTTAGTGGCTGAATATTTATTATTTATCTGTTTTAATTAAACTCTTTGGAGATTTCATATAATAATTGAGTTATTAGGTTGGAGTATTCTATTCTGCATAAAATTTGTCAAATATTGATTAATTTTTCTTCTATTAATTTTACTAAGTTATTTAATTTATTTTCTCTATTGAGGAAGATATTTGTTAACGGTGTCTTAATGTCTTATTGGGACTGACCATTTCAAATTCAGATTGGTCTAATTATTGGGCAGATTGAGTTTACTTGGGTTAGATTTGAACTTATGATTCGATTTTATAATTATCTTCCAAATATTGTTATTATTTAACTAACTCAGTTTTTTTAACTGGCTAGTTATAGTGTTCTGCAATTGTAAATACCTCGTTAATAGTGGCACGTCTTGAGATATTTCCAAGTAATTGAGCTTATCTCATTCTGTATAATTGGTAAAATGTAAAGTCTTTACCTTCTACATTTTAGAAATTTTAGCAGTCAAAACCTTAAGATTCAAGTTGACTGTTATCCCAAATAGAGTATTCTTCATCATCACTGGAATCCAAGATTTCATTGTTCTTTTCTTGGATTTCAGATATCCTAGTACTAAGTTAATTCTTCTATAATATAGATTTTTTAGTAATTTATTGTTATTTGATCTATTTTTTGGCTTCAATTCCTTTAAGAGCATCAATGTATTATGTAAAATTTTGGAGAGCTTGATTTTTGATAAGCTTCTATGATTAGCTGAAAAATGAAGCTTTAGTACTTTAGAATGAACTTGTAGTTGGAGTATCGATAGTTTCAGCGGAAGAACATATTGACTATCTTATTTGAGAAGAATTACCATAAGAAATATTAGAGCCAGCAAAGTAAGATTCTGTTGGTGAATCAATGATAATTGATGGTTATCTCTTGTGATGAGGTTTTGATACCAGTTTGACGAAATTCTCTTTAATTTAATATTAGCCTTGTTATACTGTGGCCATTTTCGTTTAGAATATATAGTGTAAATTTATTAGGTAAGAAGTATTTCAGTTTTTCTTTTCTTTTGTTTTATTTATTTTAATTAATTTTTTATCAAATCTTAATACCAATTATGTTAGTAATAAGTGAGAGAATGAAGATTTAGAACTTAATTACATTTTAACTTTAAGATAACCAGAAATAGCTTTTCTCAATATAAGGTGGTGATATCTTTCTAGTGTATCTTTCAAGATGTTATAGATACTTAGAAATTTATTAAGTACTATGTCCGTATCTATGACATTAATGGTAGATTCTACATTTTTATGTAGTTTTTATTCTATTTTAATAATACTAATATAGCAGGTAGTTGAAACAAAATTACATCTATTTTACCTTCCTTTTCTTTAATATATTTATCTGTGAAGATTATCTCTGGTTAAATACTTATATTTTAAGGAAATATTTCAAAAATACAAGAAAATAATTCCCTTCTCCAGTGTTATATAATTTATTCGTACTTATTAATTTATCTTTGATTTCAGAAGCATTCACTGTCTCTACCCAAAAGAGACTATAAATAATTAATTGCAAGGCCAACCTGTATTTTTTTAGCCTGGTTTTTATTCTTCGTCAATTTATAGTATATAACCAAAATAAAGCGAAAAGTAGTTATATCGAAAAATCAAGCATTACTGTATGACATTTCGAAATTCATGTGGTTTATATCCTTATCTAAAATTTTTAGCTAATATTTACCAATTTACTAAATTTAAATTGGATCAAACAAATTTTATTCTATAATCTCATTTAACTTGTCAGGCCACTGCCTACGAATATAATTTTCTAATAGTAAGCTGATGCTTTTTAAGGCTACTTCCTTTACTAAAATCCATCTTATTCATATAATCATTTCCTCAATAAAAATCGAAAATGTAAAAATTAATCATTTACAATTAAACTTTAGTGAAAATTAAAATTATACTAATATATAAAAAAATTCTAATTAGATTATTTATTATAATCTTTTTTCTCCCCTCTTTGCCTAGCAATAGAGGGTTCTAACTTAAATATAATTACTTGTATTAAATTAAATAATAAAAGGTTAAATTAAATGTTTATTAAATATAAAGTACTTTTGTTTAACTTACTTTGCTCAATTTTCTTATATTCCATAAATTAAGTGTAATACTTACTGCCTTTACTAAGCATCTAATCTGATTTAGGAAACTAATTAATATTGGTATGTAATTTAAAAAATATAAAATAACATTGAAGAATATGAACAGCTAATATAGTGTAACCCAATGGTATTTATCTGATAATTAAAGACTAAATAAAACTCAAAATTTTATTAATTAATATAATTTTGATGACGCATCAACAAGATTAATATAACACTGCACATACATTTCATCTTTCTTATGTTATCCTTAACAATAATATTGATGATGCAATCTATAGGTTTTTTGGATTATAATTCAGTATCATTCCAACTATAATTCTCTGCTTATAAATAAAGAAAATCAACTTCTGTTTAATCTTAATTTTACAAGAAATTTAAACATAATCAGTTTTTTCGAGAAGCTATATATATAATTAAAAATACTAATGCCATAGCTAATGAATTCTTTTTATTTCTTCACAATGACTCTTATTTTACAGCTCTATCTTCTCAAAATAAAATACTGCATACCCATATAAAAGATATCTTATTTATTGTTATAGTTAGGTAATATAAATAGACTTAATTCAAAAATTAAAAATAGATAAACAGTTCAGTATATGAATCTATTTACCCAGCTTATAATGAATTCCTCACTTAAGAGAAGAATAGTAAAAAATATCTGATTTCTATTTATTTTAAATGATAATTAATTAACTAACCCACTATTCTCTATTTAGTTATAATTTTAAAAGAAAATTCTAAAAAAAGAGTTTTCATTACTTAAATTTTTATATGTGATTGATTTTCTTAATTTCATAGTTTAAATAAAAATATTCTTTGCAAAATTATTCCTAATATTACTAAATACTTTAATGTAGATTTTAAGGAAATGCTAATGGATGTAGCAAAGCTAAAATTATTGCCTCACCTTTAAAATTTAAGTAAATATTAATTATATTTAGATAAAACTACTTTAAAAAAAGAAATAAGAGAAATATAGGATATTTTGTAAAGTGTAGAATGCAGGGAATGTATAATAAAGGAAATATGGAAAAAATGTTCACATCTTGAGTGGAAATTATTCATAAAATAATTTATTTTTCATTATAATATAAAGATATTATTCGTTTACTTACTTCATCAAAAATAACATAAACATGAGTTAGTTATTAAAACAATTGATTAACAAATTTATAAAAAGCTGTTTAATTTAGGGCTAGTTTTATTAAACGAAAGGCATTAACTACTGATTAAGCTGCTGATAGATGTATTTATTTAAATTATTTCTTTTCTATATAGAAGTTTGTAATTTAAGATTAGAAGATATTATTAAATGTTCTAAAAAATTAAATTAATAATGATATAAGATAAAAGAATAAGCCTAAAATAAAATGAGTGTTAATATAATTAGAGTTTATGGAATTAGTGTTAAGTAGGATGAACAATTAATTTAGTAATTTAGAATATACAAGTGGAATAGATAAATAGTTTGTTTATAAGAAAATAAGGTTCAGTATTTAATATATATAATTAGATTGATTATGTGCTTTATTTATTTACACTTTTTAATCTCTAACAATACATGCTCTCATTCGAAACTTTTAAAATTCATATAATGGCTTAATTTTGTATTTTTAGGGCTTAAGGTGGAAAAATAGAGGTTATTTTTAGATTAATCTTTTAATACGTTTGTTGGAAGAAAAAGATTATTTTTATCAGTCTTTTTCTCAGGTCCATTAAGATTTATTTTTACTCTCTTTATGTTTTCTTCAGGTAAGTTGTAAATATGATTATTTAAATTCTTTTCCTCCTGTTTTTTATAAGTAGTGGTAAGATTTAAATTCAAACCTGAATAGAAATTTTATGATCTTTCTCTTTGAGTTTAAGCCTATCTCTTCTCTTATACAATTTCTTTTAAGTATTATATTACAGATTTAGAAGCTTAAGTAACACTTATTCCATTATTAGCTTTAAATGAGTTTATGGTAATTTTATCTGTATTAGAATAGCTTTTATTCCTTATTAAACTCATATCCTTTTATAGATTATCAAAGAAAGAGCTTGGTAAGTATTTTGGTTCAGAGGATTGCTTAAAAGTAAGAACTGGGGAAGGAAACTCATCTAATAAACTCAAATCAGTCTTAGAGTTATTATTCTCATGCAGAGTTATCTTTCTTATTGGAACTCTCTTACTTTCTAATAGTTTTTAAGCTTGATCTTAGCATATACTTATTTTTTATCTTTTTCTATTAATGTATTAAGGTTTGATTGATTAATTTTAAAGAGTATTTTAAATACTCTTTACATTTTTTAGATTTTTTATGGATTGTTTTGGTTGTTGTTGTTGTTGTTATTATTTTTATTGTAGTTGTTGTTATTACTATTATAAAGGTTAATAAATTTGATCTAACTTTAACTTTAATTTATTGTTCATTTATTTAGATTAGGTTTGGTTGTTAATTTTATTATTAACTTAATAGAATTCATTGGTAAAATTATTGTCTTTTAATTTACTATTATTCATACCTTTTTCTAGATGAGTTGAAGAGTATTTCTTTGCCCTCTCAGTTTAGCATTATCTATCACTTAGATTTTTAGGAGTTTCTGATGATAACATTTTAAGAGTAGTATCCATTTTAGCAGTATCTTTTGATTATTAAGGTAAATATTTATCAAGATAATGTTGTTATTTCTTTAACTCGTTTGTAGGAATTTCTTATTCATAATGACTAGATATTACTTTAACTTCATTAATTGTATCCATACGTGATACATAAGAAGGTTAATAAGCGAACGAGCGTAATCTGTACAACTGGTAGAAACTTAATTCCTCTCCTCTTCTGTCAATAAATAAATCAGAGTCAACTCCCATTTTTTCTATCTTCTCATTGTCCCATATACAAAACTCCTCCTCATCATCATCACAATTGGATTAATCTTCATTTTATTCTTTTATTTATTCAAACAAAGACTAATTTGATTCTTTTTTAAAAAAAGAGGCTTGTGTAAGATTGTGTTACTAGAACTCAAAACTATCTCCTTTTATCAAATTAATAGGTTCACCTTTCTATGAAGATTCAGTTTCTAAACTACCGTAATTGAAGATATTCCTTATTTTTTTTTCATAAGCCCTCATAGAAGTACCTTAGCTTGAGCTACTCAACACTCTTTTAGCCAATTGAGGGCTCAAATTCAAATCAGATAAGCTCTAGTTTGATTAATAGTTGTTGCCTTAGAATAAATTATTGAAAGGTGCCACTTATGATGAACAATGGGGAGAATCTATTGTATCCATAGTAGTCATGCTGGCTGTGCAGACTTCTTTATTTAATTTAAGGCATGGTCGCTTCTAAGAATTTTTTGGGGTGTGGAAGCTGTTGCTGTTTATGTAATTATTAAACTTCATTGTTGTATACACTCTATTAAAATCAATGACTATTTATGTTAAATTAACTTAAATCTTTGTCTTAATTTTTCTTTCTTTTTATTTATTTTTTTTTTTGTGATCTTTATCTTTTTTGATTTATAATCTTTTAATTTTCTATCTTCTCTTAGGTATATAATCCACATATTACATACGCGCAATTTGTAGCTTTGTTTTAACGATCGATTTTTCACCATATAATTTTTATATATGTAAGTATAATTAGTAGGGCTTTGATTTTAAATAGTATACAAAATATGGGAGTAATTTGTTAAGATAGGTAAGGAGGGTATTTCAACATGATACATTTATTTACTTATTATCAGTATTTATTGCTTTTATTTATTATCATTTAAGCAAAATAATTTCACTGATTAGGATAATAAATTAGTTGAGTTGTAGGATGAGACCTATTTAATTACTTTGAAAAAATAAAGATATTTTAAAATTAATGAGGGATTTTGCTACTGGTTTTATAAATTATAAAAATTAATTTTCGGGTCATTCCAAATAATAATTTACTTTAAGAATCAATTAAATATTTGATACTATAATTTTACTGAGCATTTAAATAGTAAATCTAATTTAAAGAATTCCCAAATAAAGCAATACTAGACCTAATGGTGATAAATTTTGTTAAATTTATTGTTAATCAAATAATCAACAATGAAAAGATAATGGGTCGGTAAGGATAATAATATGTGCTTTAGAAAAAGAAATTTAAATTATTGGTAATTTATTTTAGAATATTACTTATTATTAAATTTGTAAGCAATATTACTGTAGAAGTAATTTGTAAAAATATTACCATTCTTGCTTGTGTTTAACTAACAAAATAGATAATTTTATAAAAATCACCTCATAAATTAGATAGTTAGTTAGTTAGTTATTACTTCTACTTTCTAATCAATTCTTTTTTTTCTATACAATTGATATATTTTTTAATCCTGTTATTTTTTTCAAAGAATTTGATTTTAAACTATTTTATTTTATGTCTAACCAAACATACATCCCCTTTTGGATAAAGTAAATCATTTTATTAAATTTTATTACAAATATTATAAATCTACAAAATATTAAATGGTAAAATCTCCTAATTATCAAAAGCTATTTAGGAATAGAAAAATTTCTTTGATTTATGGGATTAATTGAATGCTTGAATAAGATTTAATTATACATTTTAAATTTATAAATTCACAGTTTTTAATTATGTAGATCTGATAATAGATGATAATAAAGAAAATAAGTAATTGCAACATAATATATAACAAATAAGAGATGTTTTGTTTGCTTGATCTATTTATTAAATTATCTATTGCTATTTTTAGTTAATTAAATTAAAGTGGTTGAAAAATCAAATAGTATTATAGGTGCCAGTTTGAGCTTCAGCAGCAGTTGAATCACCAGATTTAGCCTTAAAGTATCTAACTAAAGAAGTTGTTTTAAGAAGAGCCATTTTGAAGCCATCGTTAATAAGATAAGGGAAATCAGTCCAGAAAGCATGATGAGGGAGAGCTTCGACTCCAGTTAAACCATATTTTCTTTTATTAATATATGAACCACCAACAAAATAAATTGATGCAAAGAAGATAAGGCAAAGTAAGATCTTGAAACTTGTATAAGCACCATTGGCTGCACCAATACAACCATAAGGACTTGACATTCTGAATTTTAAATGGCAACTATCAGTAGCATCAACAACCCAATTAGAACTCTATTCATCAGAACAATACAAGTTGAAAGTTGAAGTTCTGATATCTGTAGAAGGATTGGGTGTAGTAACTAATTAGTTTTAATCATCATATGAAATAGTAGGGGGTAAAACGCATTGGTCACCTTTTTTGTTATTATATAATTAGATCATTAATAAACATTTTTTAAATTCATCATTTCAGTAGAATATCAAATATTATAAATAAATTTAAAAAATTGAATTTATTACCAGTATAAGACCAAGAAACACCAGTTTAGGGATTATCATTATTAATATAACTGTAAGTAATAGTGGAGGCATTAGTCAAAACGTCACAGTTTGGAGTCATTTCTCCAAGAATTTGTAACCCTTCATAAACACTAACTTCTACACCTAAACAAGTAACTGTCTCACAAACATTAGCAACATAAATTAGGTCGAACATACCCATAGTACTGGAAGTATCCTTCACTTAATATCTATATAATTAAAAGGATTTAATTTAAATTTTAGCTGATTCATTTCATTTTTATCATATTTTAATATAATTATAAAGAAATAAATTATTAATAAATACCCATCTTTCTTATTTAAACTAGAGAAATCATATTTTTCACCACTAGGGCTCTTCCATTCGCAACTGACTGACCTAGCAGATGCAGATAATGATAATAATCCAAGAACTACTAATACAAAAACTAATGTTTTTCTCATTTTAACGCTAATTGATTACTATTTAAATTATTCCAAAATTGATTGCTTTTAATAATAATTAATTATAAGTAAAACTCAATTTTCTATTGATTTTTTTTTGTTTTTTAATTGATTTTAAGAAATATTTAAAAACGTAAATCTAAAAACTTTAAAAACAAACTAAAGTGAAAATTAAATGAAGATATGTTTCTATTAGAAATACATTATTTATATCAGATTTTTCAATTTCTACAAAATATGAGAAATCTTTTTATAAACTTTGGATATCTTCAACATTAATTCTTATTGTTTATCAGATTGTAAAAGAAATTTACTTAATATTCTTAAGCTTTTAAATTTAAAGTTTTTTAGGATAAAAGAATATTTCTTGCCTTAATACTTATCAAATTTAGTAATCCATTAAGCAAAACAATTATTTGACTGTAGACATTTATTTAAAAAGAGTTATTCCCTCTTAATATTAGTTCTTTATTTTAATTTCTATACAATTTTTAAAAACCATTAATATTTGTAGAATATTTAAATATACCCAATAAATTTAGAAAATAATTGTATGAATTTTGAACTTCTATTGACATTTTCTCTTAAATTATACATAAATAAGATAAATGAAAGAAAGTTAGAATAATATTTTCTTTTGTATTAATAAAAAATAAACTTGAATCATATTCATAGTACCTTTATACAATTAATAATTATATCTCATTAAATTCATAGAAATGGTCTTAGAAAATGTATAAATTATATGAGGGATCAATAAATTAAGTACGATTTATAAAAGTTAGTACAAATTATATGGAAGATTAAATGTTTTTATATTTTATTTCATTATAATAGTAAAATAAATAAGATTTAGATTCTCTAATAGATAAAATTATTTGCTTATTGGTTGGTGTTAAAATACATAATAATTTTAATTATTTATGAGTTAAAACTACTGAAGATAATCAAATATAGAAAATAAATATTAAATTTTATTCTTAACTCATTTAAATAAATGAAAAATATTAATTAAAACATCTTAAATGTTATATTCACTTTTATATTTATCTGGTAATAATTAATTAATTAATTAAATAAATAAATATTTTTTTAGAACTCACTAATCAATTATCTTTTTTAAAAAGAAAAAATGGTAATGTAATTTATCATTATTGTATTGTTGTAAATTATATTATTGTTATTTTTTTAAATGAACTAACATAATTATAATATGAACTAAAAAGATCATTAAATAATAGGAGCATTAGCTGCACCAATACAACCATAAGGACTTGACATTCTGAATTTTAAATGGCAACTATCAGAAGAATCAACAACCCAATTAGAACTCTATTCATCAGAACAATACAAGTTGAAAGTTGAAGTTCTGACATCTGTAGAAGGATTGGGTGTAGTAACTAATTAGTTTTAATCATCTAATGAAACAGTAGGAGGTAAAATACATTAATCACCTTTTATGTTATTATATAATTAGAGTATTAATTAATGCATCATTTGTGTAGAATATCAAATATAATAAATAATTTAAAAAACTGAATTTATTACCTGTATATGACCAAGATACACCAGTTTCAGGATTATCATTATTAATATAACTGTAAGTAATAGCAGAGTTCTTAGTCAAAATGTCACAGTTGGCTAACATTTCTCCTTTAAATTTTAACCCTTCGTATACACTAACTTCAACACCTAAACAAGTAACTGTCTCGCAAACGTTAGTAATGTAAATTAGGTCAAACGTACCCATAGTACTGGAAGTATCCTACACTTAATATCTATTTAATTAATAGAATTTAAATAAAATTTCAGCTCATTCAATTCATTTTTTATCATAATTTAATATTATCATTAGTTAATAAATTATTAATAAATACCCATCTTTCTTGTTTAATCTAGAGAAATCATATCTTTCTCCACTAGGGCTTGTCCATTCGCAACTGACTGACTTAGCAGATACAGGTAAAGATAATAATCCAAGAACTACTAATACAAAAACTAAAGCTTTTCTCATTTTAATATTAATTGATCACTAATTAAATTATTCTAAATTATTTGCTTTTAATAATAATTAATAATAAGTAAAACTCAATTTTCTATTGATTTTTCTTTTTTTTAATAGATGTTAACTTCTTGAGAATTATTAAAAAATTCTTGTATCAGATATTTAGAACCTTTATAAAATACTCCTATATCATTAAATTCATAGAAATGACCAAAGAGAATGTATTAATTAAATCTGAGTGTAAATAAATTAAGTAAAATTTATAAATAATAAGTACAAATTGCATTGAAGATTAAATGTTTTTTGATTTCATTTCATTATTATAGTAATTTAAATAAAATATAGTTTCTCTAATAGATAAAATTATTTGCTTATTGGTTAGTTTTAATTAAAATACATAATAATTGTAATTATTTATGAGTTAAAACGATTGAAGATAATCAAATACAGAAAATAAATATTATATTTTATTTTATAATATTAAAATCTGTAATTATCTTACTTTTATCCATTTATTATTTGCCAAAAAATATAAATTAAAAGCTCTTTAATGCTATATTTATTTATGTATCAGGTAATAATTTAATTAAAATAATCCTTTTTTTAGAATTCATGAAGAAATTATCTATTTTAAAAAGAAAAATTAGTAGCGCCAATTTATCTCCTTCAAAAAGATCGTAAGTATAATTATTGTTGTAAATTATATTATTTTTATTTTTTATAAAGTTTAGGAACAAATATTGTGAATTTAAGAATTGAATGAAATAATTTATTAATAGGGGTATTTCTGCTCTAATAGAACCATAAAGACATGAAAAAAGTATAAACAGATTAAAAAAATTTATAAGAAAGTAATAATAAATCTTTTTCTAAAGTGATAAAATATCATTTTATTAATTTAAATAAACATAGTCATATCTACTTTAATACAATTGTTTATTTGTCCAAAGGCACTTTATATTCACTTAAATCTAAGTACAAACAATATGATAAAATCTATCAACTACAAGAAATAATTATTCATTTTTATAAGGATTTATAATTCTCTTCAAATATTTATTATAATTCAAGCAAATCAATAGAAAATTGTATAGCATTATTTTACTTTTACTTATTTAAGTATGAGGTAGTTAATAGCAAACTAACTAACTAACCAACTAATTCAAAGACCTTTTGTTAGAATTTCTAAGGAACTTGCTTTATCAATAGTAAACATCTGTATTGTAATTTTTGAATTTATTTCTTTAATATTTATTGCTAATATAATTAATGTTGTAAATTAAATTATTGTTATTTTTTTTAATTTTGGGAGCAAAGAAGCATATAAGAATAATAAAATATCATTTATTTATTTTTAAATACTGATTTTACGATCTAATAAAAGAAATTTAAGAGGTAGAGATGTTGGAAGAATATAATGATATGCCTATACATCCAACTCATAATTTAGTAATAATTTTTCAAAGCTATATATGCTTAGAAATTTGGAATTTGGGTTGAATATTGATCTATTATGATTTTAATAAAAATATTAGTTATTGAGTAGTAAAGTATCTGAATTTGTCATCAAAGAAACAAAACCAGTTATGTAAATGCAGAATGTTATTGCAGCTCTTTTAAAAGATGGGAATATCAAAAAGGCAATTTAGATTTAATTCGATAATGTCTAGCTTGAAGATATGAGAAATAAATATCATTAGAATACTTTGGGTTTACAATAAAATCTTTACCAAATAATTGAAGAAGAGAGGAAGGAAATATAAGAATTATAAGTTATTAAAAAAATGGCTCATTTTGAAGTACTTTGCGATATAGCACCATAAAATTATTAAGAAATATATGAAGAAGAAACTAAAAAAAGTTTAGAAAAGCTTCCTTTAGT
Organism: Tetrahymena borealis; assembly: GCA_000260095.1. Lineage (NCBI taxonomy): Eukaryota > Ciliophora > Oligohymenophorea > Hymenostomatida > Tetrahymenidae > Tetrahymena > Tetrahymena borealis. The sequence continues at coordinate 381,535 of JH651244.1, read as the reverse complement.
AGTAAAGAAAATTAAAAAGAGAGTGAAAATAGATCTCATGAGAGAAAGATTTTATTTATCTCGTGCGAGAAATAACTTGACAGCTTGGCTATATGAATAAATAAAGCCATAGGCTAATGAAGAAAAGTAAACAGGAAAAGGAACTGGATAGGTTGCAAAATAAAAATTAAAACGCGATTTATAAAGTATTACAGGAAACGATAAAAAAGCAAAACAAACATAACAAGATCCTCTAGAAAGTAAAGTTACCTATAGCCATATCTTAAATGTTTAGAGTATAATTGATATGCAATAATCTTTCTTCCCTCCTAGAAAAACTTACCCTATTAAACTCTACTATCCTCTTAAAGAGTAATTAAAACATTTTCATTTTAATAGAATTTAAACAATTTGTAATAACAATTTCTAATACTTATTTATAACAATAGTAACTGCTGTTATGAAAGTGCAATTCTCCCTCCTTCTAATAGTTTATTACATGTAAGAATGATGCCTAAGAAGTTGGAAGGTTATGAGTCTCATTTAAGTTTAGGATCTACTTATATCATAAAGATTAAAAATCTAGTTACTTTCTTTTAGCATATAACCTAGAAAGGGTCAGATTTTGTATATATCTCGAACTAAATGGATATGGATTATTTCTAAGTTAAGGTATTGTATGATTATGTGAGTAAAGTGTTTAAGCTTTCAAAAGTTCACAAAGAGTAAAGAAGAAGAAGTTTGCAAAAAAAGGACAGGGTATAAGTTAAGATGTAAGAAATAAAATAGCATTTAAGGAACATATTTAAAGACTATTATGAATAATAAAAAATTGAAACTATATTTTCGACTGAAGAACTATATGTTTCTTATGGGGAGATTTAATAAAGAGTAAATAGTTACTTCCATCCAAACTCAACAGATGGTGATGAAGTAGAAGAAAGTAGATAAATAGAAAAACAAGAAACAAATGAAAGTAAAAAGGAAAAAGAAAAAGAAAAGGATAAAGAGAAAGAGAAAGAAAAAGATAAAGAAAAAGATGAAGACTACGTTGATGAAGATTATATAACAAAAGGTAGAAAGCGTAAAGTTAAATAGCCTCCTGAAATTCGTGCTAATACTAGAAGTAATAATCAAGGAAATAAAATGCTTTCTTTGATATGAAGAAGCCAATGATAGTTATACAAAACCAATCAATAGTAAAACAAACAAACAAACAGGCAAGCAAGCTAACAAACAAAGAAATAAACCTTTACTAAATATTAAAAATTTTAAAATCTAGAACAAATATTAAAAATAAAGATCTGAAAAGTTTTATAACTAAAGTCTACTTTAAAAAACATAAAATAAAATAACTAACCCACCATAAAATTACTAAAAATCTATTATTTAATAAATTTTTCAATCTATTTATTAGAATTGATTCATACATTTAATCTATTAAATCTACACTAATGTAATTATTTATCTTATCCAAATATTTTCTACTTTTAAAAGGGTTTAATTCAATTGTATTCGAAAATATAAATGTGCCACTCTATTAACAAATGCAAACCTATATATATTATTACTACAATTAGATTAATTAGATTGCAATAACTCCAATTCAATTTTTAAATATCAATGTGTTAGTTTGTTTTTAATATTTAAATAAATATTGTTCACAACCTTTTGAGAGTTCAGATAGATTTAACATTTAAAGTAATGAATTATTCAAAAAAAATAATAATTGTTTTGAGTTTGATAAACTAATTGAGATTTATTGAATAATATGAATATAGAGAGTTTGAATAAACTAATTATGCATGGTAGAGTAAGAAGAATATCTCATTATTGAATTTACACTCTTTATATTAACACCAAAATTTTAATAATGATGAAAAGGAGGGAAGATTGGAACAAGAAATTTGATGATTTAATTAACCATGTATGATAATACTTAAAAAAAAGAAGGAAAAATAGAAACTCGCGAAGGAAAAATTATCCTTTAATAAAATTATGCTCTTATTTTCATTGTTTTTTGTTTATCTTTGAAAGATTCTCTTTTTTTAAGAAATTAAAAAATAAAAACTTGTGTAAAAAAAAATCTTTAGAAATTCTGAACATATCTTTAGATAGAAGTCAATATTAAAAGAAAACAACAAACAATATAGTAGCAATTAAAAATGTTAAAAGGTGCAATTGATTCTCTCGATAGCAAATAAGCAACTCTTTTCAAGAACTTAGTTGTAATAATAATAATAATCTTTTTAGCTTAATGGATATTAAAAAAGTTATTGGCAGTTTTCAATAAAATTCTTTCCTTATTCACTGATAATGAACTCGATATTGCATACAACAAAATTATGATTTCCTATTAGAGAATTGTAGATTTATAGGGAGAGCCAATACTTAACAATGTTTGAAATATAATTATGTTTTTTAAATTTAATTTCTTTATTTTAAACAGAAATTTTATGAGACTAAGCAATACAAAAAAGGTCTTAAGCAAGCTGACAAGTTATTGGAACAAAAGCCTAATCATGCAGGTATGTATTTAAATTTTCTATGATTCGGACCAAGCTTTTTTTATCAGTTTTCATCTCCGTTAATATCCATATTTATTATAAATAGAAAGTATGGCTATGAAGGCTATTTTCCTTTATTTCACTGGTCAAAAAACAGAAGGTTTTGATCTTTCTAAGAAGGTAATTTTTATAACTATAAAGATCTATCGCATAGACATTTTAGATGCCCTTTTTATAAATAACTTACAAATATCAAAATAGGCTTTAATGAAAAATTTAAAGAGTGATATCGCATGGCACATCTATGGTATCATTAACAGATCCAATAGAAATTATCAAGAAGCTATTAACTGTTATAAGAAGGCACTAGATATTTCTCCAGATAATGTTTAAATTTTGAGAGATCTTGCTCTTCTCCAAGTTTAAATCCGTGATGTAGAAGGCCTATGCGAAACTCGTAAAAAACTTCTCTTAAACAAGGATTCCCTTATCATCAACTGGGTTGCTTATGCATTCTCTCTTCACTTGGTAATATATAATTTTATGAAATTAATAAAGTTATTTATAAGCAAAAAATATTTTAATTTAAAACAGAAAGGTTCTACTGAAGAATGTTTAAAAGTTATTGATTCTATCATCAACATTACTAAGAATAACCCTCTCAAGGGAGTTGAAAAGACCGAAGTAAGCAATAAGTTTAATTATGATAACTACTATATAATGATCATAATTACAATCCATATTTTTTGTAATACAAAAGTTCTGTTTGTATCATGCCCAAGTTTATGCTGATGGTGGTAACTACGAAATGTAATTAAAAACTCTTGAATAAAATGAAGAAGGTATCTTAGATAAGGTTGCTCTTAATGAATAGAGAGCTAAGGCCTACTTAAAGTTGAACAAACACGAATTAGCTACCGAATGCATTGAGTAAATAAAATAAATGATATTTTGGATTGAATTAAATAGAAATAATTAGGGATTGATATCAATCATCAATAAAGCGAAATGAATGAGTTCTTTCATATTTTTGAATAGATTTTTCTTTATTAGAGATACAATCATTTTAATTATTTACAAAATTTATAAAATTACTCAATTATTTTTTCAAATTTTATTAGAAAATTAATTGAACTTAATCCTTACAATAAGACCTACTTCAATCTTTTAAAGTAAGCTAGAGGATTACCTGAAAAGCCTCAAACTGAAGAAGAAAGACTTAAGATTGTAAGCTTCTTCGAAGAAATTGGTGCTAAGTATAAGGTAAATATTCTATTAATTTGATTTGATTTATAATAAAATTATATTTAATTATAAAGAGCAACATCATTTCTTATATCGCTCTTGATTTCTCCAAGGGTGAAGATTTCTAAAAGAAACTCGTTTCTTATATTCTTCCCTACTTCCGTAAGGGTATTCCTTCTCTCTTCTCTGAATTGAAGCATCTTTACTCAGATGCTGAAAAGGTAAAGATTGTAGAAAAGGTTCTTCTTGAAAACGATGCTTCTCTTACTAAGGATTCTAAGTTTGCTAACTCTGAAGTAGTTGAAAGTCCATGCTGCCTTTTATGGAATAACATGGTTTTGGCTTAACACTTTGATCGTGTTGGTAAATTAGATTTAGCACTTGAATACATTAATAAGGCTATAGCTCACACTCCTACATTAATTGAACTTTACCTTGTTAAAGCTAAGATCTATAAGCACAAATTCAATCATAAGGCTGCCTTTGAATTAGCAGAAAAAGTAAATTTACAATTTTAAATAAATTTTTACCAAAGAAAAATGTTACTAATATTTAATAGGCTAGAACTATGGATTTAGCAGATAGATACTTGAATAATAAGGCTATTAAATATGCACTTAGATGTGGTTTCATTGAAACAGCTAATGATTTACTTAGACTCTTCCTTAAGGATCCCTCTGAAGGTAATCCTTATGAATTATAATCCCTTTGGTATGAAATTTCTCAAGGTGAAATCCTCCTTAAAAAGGGTGAATATACTAGAGCTATGAGAATGTTCAAGTTCGTCCAAAAGGCTTTCATTGATATTTATGAAGATCAATTCGATTTCCATACTTATTGCATTCGTAAATACAACTTAAACACCTACACAAACCTCCTTAATTACGAAAATGCTGTTTACAACCAAAAGCCTTTCGTCTATGCTTGCACTCTCTTAATTTAATCTTTAATGGAATACTAAACTGTTAGACTTGTTGAAGTAATAAAATTGATGATCTCTTACATTAAAATTTAAAATATTTTTCTTGATTAAATAGATTAAGAAGAGAGAAGAAGAAGAACTTAGAATTAAGAATATGACCCAAATGGAAAAGAAGAAGTGGAAGAAGCAATAAGAACTTGAAGCTGAAAAGAATGCTAAGGATCCTAATGTTGAATTTAGAAAGAAGCATGATTTAGATGGTGAAGAATTCAGAAACTCTCAACCTTTAGTTGAGGCACTCGGCGTTGCTAAGCAATTAATCCACACTAAATTATAATGCCCTCAATTATAATACAAGAGTGCTTCCGTTTTAGCTGATTTCTATATTGAAACTAACAAACCTCTCCTTTTAATTAAGGCTTTGAATAAAGCTATTGCCTCTAACTGGTGTGCTAACGGTATTCACTTGACTAAGTTGAAAGCTGCTATCTATTGTAAGATCTTAAGACTTTAATAAAAAATTAAAAAATTATTTTAATAATAGTGGAAAAGTTCTTAAAGGGTGACAAATTAAATGAACATGTCAAGAAATATAGTGAAGAAGCTTTAAATAAAATTTTATAAGGAAAATCTATTGAATAATTCAATGCTGAGTATCATGCTGCCAACAAGAACCCTGCTAATAGTTATAAGAATGCTCTTAATGGTAATTTGATTTTAAGTTTAAATTAATAATTATAAATTATTTTTATATAATAAACGAAGCTTTGAAGTGCGATATTGTGTTAGGAAAGGCTGCTAAGTAAGAATTATTGAAGTTCCACGAAGATTTATTAATGAATAGAAACGATTTAAGCCTCTAAGAAGCCACTCGTTTATATGATGAATATTAGAAGCTTAATGATTTTAACTTTAAGAGTGAAGTTGCTGTACTTAAATTATTTCAAATTTATTTTCAATTTTATTAAATTTTTTTATTAATTAAATCAAATATAGGAGAAATTATAGAAGCAATTCCCTGATAGCGAATATTATTTTGGAAAATATAGATTTGATGAAAAGACTCATCTTGAATTATTGTAATAACAACAATAACAACCACAATAAGATTCCAACAAAAAGTGATATAATATTAATAACCTTACCCTTTCTGAGACTACAATACTAAATTATTTAATCTCTAGCTCAAAGAAAGGAGCCATATAAAGTAATTATAAATAAACTTTTTATTCAGTCATACAGACAGACAGGGTCGTATTGTTTATGTAATTTAATTGTAGTTATTTATTCTCCTAAAGCCCTATTATAAATTATAGATTTAATTAAATTCAATAAAATATTCTTCTATCTTTCTTTATGTATTTTAAATTCGATTCTCTAATGTGAAACAAAATTAAAGTGATAGATTTTAAGAATTTTTTTAAATTTCAATTAAATTGATATAATATAAAATGCACAAACAACCAATCAAATTTCCTGATTAATCTTTAATTAATTAAAATTGATATTCAAATTATATCTATCTATCTATCAAAACACACACTTTTTAACGATTCAAGAGTTCTTTTCAAGTTGGTAAAAATTAATAGGAACTTCAACAACTTCTTTATCGAAGGTAGCATAGATAGAGTGCATTCCTCCTTCTTTAATCCATTAAGAAAAAGCAGTAAATTCTAAGAACTAAAAATATTATATTTATAAGATTTTAAAATAAAAATATTTCAATTTATAAAAATAAATAAATAAGTACCCCTTTATTTTATGTATCTAATTGAGTAAATATCTTTTCAACTTGATGAGTGAGCTATTCTTTATTTTGTTAGGCCCACATATTAAGCTTTTAAACATTAATAGGATTTGATGGATTTTTTCTACAAACATTTTCACCAAGAATCATAAAGGCAGCTTTCCAAGATTCCTCAATGAATTCTATGAATTCCTTTCTAGAAATCTTTTTATCATTATCTCTATCATAAGCAAAGTAAGTATCTTTTTATCATTCATAAAAAATGAATATTTTTTTTGCTTTTAAATTAATAATACATCTAATTCTTTGATCTTTATCCTTAATAAGGGCACTTAGGCCTTACATGAAATCCTCTTCGCTAACATAATTTGTTTTATCCTAATATTTATTAATTTAAAAAAATAATATTTCCCTAATTCTCCTCTACTATTTTGATTGGTTTCTTCAAAAATATTTATTTAATATTGTAAAACTATATGAATCTCAAGTAAAATAAATACCTTAACGAAAATGTTAAATAATCTCTCAGCAAGTGGAGTATAACGAATACGCTTTATATTGAAATTTTCTATAACAGCTAATGCTTCATTAAACTTGTCTTTATATAATTTTCCATTTTAAGCTCCTTTTACAAAAGCTTATTTGATATATTCTTCAAAGTTTGAAGCAACATTATTCTATGGCTAGTTGATAACAACATCTTAAGCACCTGATTATATTTAAGGAAATGGGTATTCATATTTATGATTAAAATTATTCTATCAATGATTAATCTATGGGTTATATTTACTTTGTTTTTTAGGAGGATTATTACCCATTAATGCTATAATTTTATAATAGAAAACTACTTCTTTTTTGTTTGATACTTACTTAATCTAAAATCTAATTAATTCTTTTTATTTACTTTTATAAATTTTTATCTTTTCTTATGTAAATATTTATTGGAAGAATTCAAGTGTCATTTTGAAGAAATGGATTTCACAGTTTTTAAATCAAGATCGTATTAAGAATTTAATCTATTTCATTCATTAGAAAATGTATATTAACTTATTCAAATTTCTAAATTTGTCTATCAGATATTATTTAAAAGTTAGCCTAAAATGACTTTATTAATTAGTATTTATTATCCATTAGTATAATACTTACTTTCTAAAACATACTATACATAAGTTCTTTCTAAAAAATTCAGGTTTTTTTATCTTTTACTATTTTTTTTATGATTCAAATATTCTAACAGTAAAAGTTCATGGAAACTAATAAATAATACATATTCTTTGCCTAATATGTATGGTAATTTGAATGAATTCTCTTCTCTTTAATCCTATAAAAGTAGTGAAATCATTTTATTAATGGAATTAAATAAGAGTACTTATTAAAACTGATTTCTCCAAAATTAATAAAAATCTTTTTTTTAGAGTGCTTAACTTAATTATATTATTTCTAATAAAATAAGTAAGCTATTTTGAAGGAATATTAAAAAAGAAAAGAAAAAAGAAAGAAAGAAAGAAAGAAGAGAAGATTAAAAAGATTATATAGTACATTTAAAATATACAGTAACAAGATTTCATAGATTATTAGTAGAATTGATATATATACTTTCTTTATTTAGAAGGTGCTCAATATTGATTAATTAATTAGTTAACTTAATTTGAAATGATTTGAGAAAAGAATTTTCTTCAGAGTAAGAGATAAATTGTTAAGAAAATAATTTGAAGTTTTGGTTAATTAGTATGAGAATTAAATATTAAACAAGAGCCATTTTCTATTCTAATCTCTCTTATTCGCACTTTTGAAATATCTTTTTAAATACTGTTAATTACAATTCTAAATTAATTTAGTCTGTAAGAGTTGGGTTCGTTAACGGTTTGCTTAATATTAACTAGTTGTAATTATCTTGTTTTTATATAAAAATTAAGTAGATAAATTCTTTAATTTAGCATTAAAGAACGAACAATGAGTTGGTGGGTGGAAGTAAGTTGTTCTCACCCTCTGGCATATGATTTGAGAAGTAGTTGACATGAAATCCATTGCCAAAAGATGTTAACTTGTTGAATTTATACTTAGAATGTAAATGATACTTTCGTCAAAGTAAGTTTGTTATGATTGAAATTATTTGTGAAATTTGTTTATTTTTAAATTTCTCACTATTGAGAAGGTTAATCGTCATCAATAAAGTCATTCTCTGCAAAGTACCTAAATTTCTTTTCAAGTAATTGTAAATCGTCTAAATCAGGGAAGTCTTAAAACTCATTGTTATCTTAGACTTAATATTAGTTAATGTACTTGTGATTTCTCTTTTTTCCTGCATAGTTATGCTTATGATTCGATATGTCATCCCTAAATTGAATTCCTCTACAAATTTTTTTCTTTTGTAAATCTACAAGAATATCATTCTATTCAAGTATGCTAGGAATTTACTATTATAATCCCTTTTATTTTCTAATTTTCTTCTTCTTCTAATGGGAAGTGATCGATTGTTCATTGCTATAAGAATGATAGCTTTCTTCTTGAATGCCGTTGCTATAATCATTGTTGTGGTATTCTAAATTTTTATCTTCAAATTACTAGTTGTTTTACTATAAATTGTTGCTACTTTATCTGCCTATTGCTTAAATATGTTCAGATGAAGTATTTCCATACAAACCCTAAACAACATCAGGATAATTGTTTCTAATGTTCTAAGAAAAAGTTTATTTCTATTTTGTATATTAGTTATTTAAATTATTATCGTTATTGATAATTCCATTTGTTAGATTGTTAGCTTAATCATTATTCTTATTTATTCCCTTTTGTAATTGCACTGCTTAATTTTTCAATGCTTACTACTCGAAATCATGTTCACTCTAAATAAATCCGTTGTTAATCTTATAATGATAGCTATCTTAATCTCCACTTTCAGAGCTGCTTGAAGATCTTTCTATAGAGCAATTTCTATCTAATCTATAAAGAAAACGATCACTAATTTCGTTAACATCAAACCCCTTTTTAATTTCCTTTTTATCCTAATTATTAATTTTTTATGTGCTAGCCTTTGTTTGAATATTCACATTATTTTCATTAGGTGTTAAACACTAGAAATTATTTGAATTTTAAAAGGTGAATAAATTAGTTGATTCTTTTTGCAAATTCTATTGCTAATCATTAAAAATATTTTTAGAAGAAAGGGTAAAGAGAGATTAAATATTATTATTTTATTCATCTAACTTTCTTTCTTCGAAGTTGGATTTTGTAACCTCGCCTTATTGTTGTTAGTCAGCTCTTTATTGAGCACAATTCTATGAAATATTTTTACACAATGATTTCATTTAATTAATCTCTTTCTTAAACTTTAAAGCTGATTCCGCTATTTCAGAAGTGCTATTATATCTTTCTAGTACAGTGTAATAATCACTTGTATTAGAAAGCTTTTTCCAATCAATTTCTTAGCTTTATTTTCTTAGTAGAATATCATGAAGCATGTCTGAAACTTGCTTTTAACTGTATCCAATAGAAAGGTAATATTTCCTCATTTTTTGTATTTGCTTTTGAAGCTATCTAAAAGCTTATGAATTCTGAAGAGCTTGGAGATCTTATTGATTTAAAGTTGATGACTATTATTACTACTAATTATCCTATAGCTGCTACTACTAGGATGATGAAGATGATGAAACAGATTGCATGAAAATCTCATTGTTTCGAAGTTGATTATTTTAATCCATCTTTACAAATTATTTAAAAATAATAAAAATCTATGTCAACCTAAGATCTTGTTGATATTTAGAAATACAAACTATAATGCAAGTAAAAATATTTTAACAAATGGTAAATGATGGATGATGAAGGAGATTATTCACCACAACAACAAGACTGAAATGCAAACAAAATATTAGTTATTTAAATTGTCCTCTTTACCTTGCTATTCACTCAGAGAACAATCTTGAAGATAGAATATTATAAAATGTGGTATTATAAATCTTCTTTAAAACACTTAAATAAAAAGTTTCTCTTTATTTTTTTATGACTTGAGCCACCTTTTATGAATAGTCCTCTTCTTTTTATTAATTTTTTGTAATTTTATTTTTTTCTTCTTCAAATTAATTATCAGTGACTGATTAATGTACAAACTAGTTATTAAAAAATTTCACATAGATGCCTTCTGAATGAATCTATTCAACACGAAAAAATTTTTTGAATTATTAAATTTTTTTTGCAGACTATCTAGACTGATTTTTTAAAATACTTTTCATCCTCTTCTAATCTACATTTTTCATACATTTCATTAAAATTTTTTTCAATAAGGTATTATAATATGTCTTTTTTTTCCATTTAATCTATATAACCTTTAGCATTTGAGAAAAAATTATTTTTATTTCCTAATGTTTAGTTTTCTATCCCATTAATAAATGTTTAGATTTTCCTTCTTTCTTAATAAGTGACTTATAAAAATTTTATATTAATTTTTGTCTACCTTAAAAAAATAAAATATGAATAAATATATAGCTAGGAATGGTAGAAAAGTTGATTGATTCTTTATATCTTACTATTAATTTTTAATGATTAAGTAAAAGTATTTAGTTTCAATCTGTAAAATAAAATAGCTGCTTTAAAAATTTATTATTTCTATTAAAATATTCTTTATAAGTTTAATAAAAACTATAATTATTCTCTCCTACTTAATTTAATTTAATATTTTAAAATTTATTTTTCTAATTTCATCTTAATTTATTTATCAAATAATTTAATTTTTTATCAGAAAATTGTGAGTACATTTTATAAAAATTTCCTTTAGTAAAAGCACGTCAACTTCTCTATTGTTGAAATGAATAATAAGTTTTAGGATAAAAATCCAAAATATCTAATTAAAATTTTAATTTTTATTATTTTAAATTAATCATTTTCTGGTTTGGGTTGAGATGGTAAAGTTTATAATAATTTATATGATAACAAATATAAATTTAGATTTTGATTAGATTTTTACAAGGATATCAATCAATTAATTAAATTAATAAAATTTTTAAGTCAGCTAAAAAGGAAAAAAAAATATTTATGAAAATCTAAATAAAATTTATAGAATAAAGATACTAACAAACAACCAGTTGTCTAATTATTGATCATTTTCATTATATATATTTAAATTTACTATAATTTATTTCGTAAACTAAAATTTCCTCATTAAATTAGAAAAAATAAACATTTATTATTTAAATATTTTTAGCAATTTCAATTTATTAAAATTCATTTATTTAAAATAATCTATAATTTTGAGATACAAAATCATAATCGTAGTTTTTATAACAGTAATTTTAGATATTGAAATTTTAAGTAATGCTTAGTTTTTATTAATCTGAAAAGGGATTTTTATGCTTTTTCAAAAGCAATATTAAATTACTTTTCACTCTTATCAGATAACCCCACTGACGATGCTGCCACAAGCTTAAATTGAGAAGCAATAAACAATTTCTTTTCATCTTTTTGATTTAAGTTTCAGGAATATTAATATATTCTAAGGAGTTATTTTGAAGAAGATAATTAATTCAAACATCTGTTATATAGTTTTATTACAAATATATTTATTTTAAAGTGTGATTAAAATAAATTGATTGTAAAGATTTATCTGACAATTTGTTTCCAGTTAAATATAAATGAGTAATGGAAGTATTTTCTTTAATTAATTTATTTATTAATACATCTACAAATTCTTCATATAAATTATCTTAAAGATTTAATTTCTTCAGTTTATGATTATTTATCATTACATTGATGAATTAAATTGCATCATTTTTATTTGAATTAAAATTTAAACAATTTGCTCCAAGAATCAAACTTTCTAGATTAGAATTTGCTAATCCAGCAGCTCCCTTTGATCCTATTAGATTACCATACAGTGAAATTTTTTTTTTAATGTAAGAATTTTAGATATAGCAATAGCTCCTTCATCAGATATTTCATAGAAATTTAAGGAAAATGAGTAGGAGAGCTTTCTGAACTAACTCCAACTATTATCAATTTTATAAAGAAAAAAGTATTTATCAATAATGAATTCCAGAATCTTTAAGGAAATTTTGGAGCAACTAGAATTAGTAATAATTTAATTTAGCCTTTAAATATAGGATCATATATGATTCCAGAAATTAATCATATATCAGAGCAATAAATTCTAAAGTTAATACAAACCAATAAGTTTTATAATATAAACTTAAATTTCCATAGAAACTAGAAATAAAAAATAATCAAAGAATGATAGTGTGCAGTATTATTTATTTATTTATTTATAGTTTATCAACTATTTAATAAGGTACAAATACTTACTAAGTGAAATCACAATTTAGCTTTAATTAAAAAATTACCACTAAAAAAAACATAGTTAATCTATCCAAACAATATAAGGAGCTGATAGAAATAAGAAAAAAGAAAATAAGTTAAAAAAAGGAAGGATTCATCACTGATTGTACTAGATTATTTAAAGTTTAAAGGAAATATAAGTTAAATTAAAAGGACACTATAAAATTGCAATAATCGAGATTTAACAAATGGATAATATAATAGGCAATCAAAACACTTTTGGTGTATCACCATCAAAATAGATTTTTAATAATGGGCCTATTTCTTAAGTATCGCCAGGAAGAAGTTAATAGCGCAGCCCTTTAAAGAATAATATAGCTTACTAAAAAGAACTTCTAATTCAAAAATGTGAAAATTCAAACCCTAATTTATTTAAAAAGTATCCTCATATTTACCACAATATCATGGAGATTATTGACTAATTCTTTAGAGAGGGCAAGATCAATGAAAAAAATATGGACTTCTTACAGTAGAAAGTTTAAAAGGAAATACAATTTCAATTAAATAAACTACGTACAAGCAATAAAATTGGATTAATAGATAACCTCTTTTACAATAACCCAAATCTATAGCAATAAAGTAGAATGGTTCATAATTTAGCTAATAACTCACCTCTTTAAAATGGCAACGCTATTAAAGCTATAGATTTTCAAACTAACTAGGATGTAAAGACTAAAAGGCAATCAATAAAAGCTGTAAATAACTCAAATGGAGAATTAAGTTCTGGAAAGCAAGGGAAGCAAGTTAGAAGTGAATCTACTAATCATAGAGTAATTCCAGATATAAAACCTTTAAATTTAGGATTTATTTCAAACTAAGCAACAGTAGCAGAAACTCCTTCTAATCTAAATATCCCTTAAGTTTAAGGAAATATTTATAGTAGTATGTCTAAAAATAAACAAAATAATATTTTTGGTAAAGCTGCAAGATCTTCTAGTTACATGGGAGATGTGGCTAAAAAAAATTTGGTATTAGAATAAATTCTTTAGAAAAATAAAGGAAGCTTTGCTGATAATTAAATAAAAGAATAAATGAATTATGCTGATAGAAACAACTATTAGCAGCAAAAAAGATTAAATACTTAAGAAAATGATATTATTGGCATCAAATCGGATAATAAAAATTATAACTACTATTCATCTAACCAAAGAAATTAATCTAATCCCAGAGTTGATAGTATCCACAACAGCTCATTTGACATCCAACCTTCTTCAAATAAATTTAGCTAGCCTTTTATAAATAACATTTAAAGCAAGCCTAAGAATTTTGGTACTATTGCTTAAAATAATATCTTATATTCTACAGCAATTAATTACTCAGATCTAGAAAAAAATAAAAATAATAGAAGTATAAATGGTGGAAATGGAGTGAAGGATGGTGATAATGAATATTAAAAAGAAATAAAGAAGCTAATGGAGTTAGAATAAGATTATGAAAAGTAAAGAATACAAAGTATTAAGGAAAAAGAAAAGTATGTATTTGAAACAATTAGAAAGTAATGGGATAAACAAATAGATTGGAAGAAATCCGAAGCTTTAAAAGAAAAAGAAACAGACAAAGAATATAAAAAGAACATAGAAATTCTTCTTTAGGAGGAAATACATCTTAATTAACTAAAATCCAGTGAGAAAAAAAAACTTGCAGTTGATGAGAAGTAGCATGTTTTCTAATAAATTCTTCTACAAAAGGAATAAAAGGAAAGACAAAGAAGCTAAGAAATAGAAAAAGAGAGAATGCAAATAATGTAGAATGAACACTCAATTAAAAACGAAAAAGAATAACATAGAATAATCCAATTAAATAAGATATAGTAATAGAACTAAATGATCGTTGAACACATACAACTATCAAAAAATCTCCGTGAAAACTAAGAAAAACAAAGTCGTTTAGATGAATTAAAAAGAATAAAAGATTAAATAGCCTAATAACATGTTATTGATTAAAGAAAAGATGATGAATATATTCATCGTATTGGTAAAATCTCTAAGCGAATTTACTGATTTAAACTCTAAAACCTATTCCTATTTTATATTTATAGATCATCTTACAAATTTTCCTAAAAGAATTTCTTTAATTTTTTTATAAATTATACCAATAATAATCCCCTAAAATAATTAATCTATAATACCAAAAATTCAAATTTATAATAATTGAATCAAGATGATTTAACTGAAGATATTAGAAATAAGTTATCTTATCATTCTAATTTATCTATCACAAAATAAACACAATAATAAGTATAAGATTTGTTGATAAATCTAAAAATAGCCTATCTTAAAAAATGTTGAATTGAACATAAAAGAAATAGTAGCAGTTAATAAATAGTTACATTAATAAATACTTAGACTAGTATTCTATATTTTATATCACTTTTATCAAATTTGTAAATAACATTTAAATTAGCACAATTATTTTTTTAATTAGAACTTTAAATAGTTTTGCTTTATCCTAAGATTAAACTAATTGAATGAATAATATTTTTATTTTGTTTTAATCATCAAAAAATTTATTCTCAGTGAAATAATTAATTATCTAATTTATTATCAGTACAAATCAAAAATTTACCAATTAAAATAATATTCTTTTTTCTAATTATTTTTGTAAATTAAAAAAGATTTCAACAAATAATTTTTTAAATTTTTAAGAACAATACTTTTACCAATAATAGAACAATTTTGATTGATTCACTATAACAATCTAAAATAATAGTAGAATTATTCTAATAGATATTTTTAATTTATTTGATTTTTTGAAAATCTAATTGAAAAATTATTCATACAATAAAGAATTCATTTTTAATTTAATAACTTTTTATAATATTCGAAAATAAAATAGATAATAAGCAAACTAACTAACTTATAAACAGGAAATTAGAAATGATTTCATGCCTACTTCTTACACTTTCTCTTCTTTCATCTTTTGTATCTTAAAATTAAATTTAAATTTAAAATGCATAAATTAAATCTTTTAAAAATATCTAAATCCATAAGATTGATTTTGATAAAGGCAGTTTAAGTTAAATTTAACTAATATTTAGTTTGTTTGATTTTAAGGAAATCCCTAGAAATAAACTAATCTTTGGAAGTATTTAAGGGATGAGAGGAAAATAATCTAAAAAATTGATGATATAAAAGAAATGTATAAAAGAGTATTATAATAGGGTAAATAGATTCAAAAGGCTCAAAACATTGAAATATAATAAATAAAAGGGAGAGATGAGGTGAGTGATGAAACAATCGAAGGTGGAAGAACTTCTTAGTGAAAGTAATTATAACAAATTAGCAAATAAACAAATAATTTAATACAAAAATTATACTTTAGAGTTATATAGCATTTTCTTTTTTCTTTTTTTATAAAATTTTCATGATTATTATTATTAGATTCTATATTTACTTGAGAAGATAAGGAGAGGATCGAGGAGAAGATTAATTAAATTAGGTTGGGGGTTATTAGAAGAATTTTTTTGTAATTTTTTTAAGAATATTTTGATAATAGTTGTGTGTAGTTAAAAAGGAGGAGAATATCTATTTATATATAGATAGATATCATCATGAAATTAATATAAATAAAATGAGTTAATTATTATAAGCTGACAATAAAGATGTCATTTTATTAATGTAATAAACTTATTATTCTTTCCAATTTCAGCTTAAGTTATCTTTTGGAAATAATTATCTTTCGTTTTAGTTAAATTCTATAAGTAGAACATGCTAAATTATATACATTTATTTATTGATCTCTTATCATTAGGTGTATGAAAAATGTGTATTCACAAAATAAGCCTATTTATTCTCTTCATACAAAACCCTGTAATTAGCATAGTCAATCAGGATAGAAGAGTCTATATTTAAATCTTAATGGAAGTACTGCATGGCTAAATCATTTACATTTATTTAATCCTCTTATGGCCCCAAACTAGGAGATTAGTAAACTCCCCCTTTTCTGTCAACTTAAATTTTAATAGAGGATTTTTTAGGTTTTTTACTCATCAACTGAGTAATCCAAGTCTTTTTGGTATCAAAGATAGGATTATCTCTACCAGGGGGGGTACGATCTATTTATAGTAAATGTATTTCTTGACCGTTTTAGAAGGAGACATGGCGATTGCCTAATGATTGATTGAACATAGAGGAACTAGAATTCTACTGTTATTATTATTATTATCTAAAATAATCTGATGAAGATTCAGGATACATAATTGGGACTTCTTTTAAGCTTTCTATTTAGTAAAGAGGGGTAGATGAAGAATAATCATCTGAAGAATGCTCAGAATACCATTGGCTGTTGAGGTCTTCTTAGAATTATTGATTACCCTTCAAAATAGTGCTTTGTATATATTATTTTCTTTCTTCTATTTACTAAGGTGTATAGCGTGAAGGCGGTTTTTTATCTAAATAGAACTTTGATAGAGATTTTTTCATGCTCGTTTTTGTCTTTTTTGCCACTGTGTTGTTTACAGTTACCTCCTTTGACTTCTGTTTATGGCTAACTTTGGGCTCTTTCTTCGATTTCTACACCTTAGTAGATGAATTCTTATTCTTTGATCCCATCTTGTTTTATTATTAAGCAGATTATCGAGTTAAAGTAATAAATTATCTGATAATATTAATCAATTTTTTATTTTTTTAAGGTAATGTTAGCTGTTTAGTTGTTAGATTTAAGAGTTTTTTAATTATTTTGTAGGAATAATTAAGGATTGATTTCTTATACTTAATTTTTTTCTCTTTACTTCTTTATTTATTATAATTATTATAATCAAATATTTTAATTTGCTTTGGATTTCATAAGGAATATATAATTCATTAAAGAATTTACCAAAAATTTACTACTCTTTTAACTCTTCACATGTAAATTCAAAGAATAAATTTTATCCTTTTGATTGTTGATTCAATTCATCACACTACATTTACCTATTCTCATCACAAAGCGTTCCTTTATTTTTTGCTAGTTATTATTAGTGTTAAGCTTAATACATTACAATTATACATAATTATAATAATAATCCTATAATATTAATTATATTTATGGATAAAAAAATGCTTGTAAGATATTTTTAGAACTTATATTACTAAAATAAACTAATTATGAGAGAGATTCTCTTTTATCGAGTATAATATAAGCCTAACCAACTGTCTTAAAAGAATTTCAAATGTAATTATTAAATACAAAAAATTAAATCCAATAACAATTTAATTAAATTGCTTAAAAGGGGAAAATATAAGTCGAAGATTAATTAAATATAGTATTTAATGAATTGTAATTTTTATTATTTTCCTAATAAGCTAACAAATAAATAAATAAACAAACAAACAAATAATTTTGGGGATAAATACAATTAGAAAAAATTTAAATTTAAATTATGTATGAATTTCAATTTAACACTAATTAATTATATTTTCTATTTATATATTGCTAAGGATTTTGATAAAATAGGCATAGAGTAAAATCAACATAAAAGACCAATGAATCATCAAAAAGAAGAAGATATTTTTGTCATTTACTTTATACCAAATATTATAATATACAAGTTTTATGCAGATTTTTCTATTTCAACTTTTTTATCTTTGTAAGGGCTCTTATTCTTTTATTCTATAACATCACATCTCAATTAAGCTCATCTATATAAATTTATTCTATTCTAAAAAAAAATTATAATAGATTTATTTCTAAAATTTTAAAATTTATGTTTATTAATTTAAAGAAAATAATATTAATAAAGCTCATAATTTCCCTTTGCTTCGCAATTAATCCAACATGATTGAGAAAATTTAAAAAAATACAATAACTTAATTAAATTCCAGAAGTAAGAAAGATATTCTGTCCCACATAGAAGAAAAAACTTCTATCTCCTATTAAAGCTGTTTATATTTCAAAATTTAACTAGAAACGGACTAATCACTAATTCAAAATTTATTAAGAGATTTTATGATACAAATTATTTCAAGAATAACAATAAGAGAGACCTAAATTTTTAATTCCAAATAAGCCAATTATTAAGATATTATTTTTAGAAATAAAATATTTAATTTCTTTTTTTCATTTTTACTTTCAATTTTTAGATTTACTAATATAATATGAATATTAAAATATATTAGCACTTGTGTTACAAAAAAATCTTCATTTCTTTAAAAAGAAATGAAAGTGAATTAAATGAATTAACAAATGAAGATAAATATGATGGATTTCTTTCTATTTAGGATTATATACACAATGAAAAATTTATTGATCATTGAATTAAATAAAAAATATTAAAAATGATACTGAATTTGCAGTATTTAATTTATTATTTTTATTTAAGATATACCAATACAAATTCCTGTAAAGAAGTCCATAATTTTGAAATTAAAAGTTATTTTCAAAAAAAAAAACTCTTTTGAAAATATATCAAATTGCTGATAATTGCAATTCATTCATATCTATTCACCTTCTCTTTTTTATATAATCTATCTAATAATTCTTTGGTAATTAGATTAAGAATTTTTACCAAGAAGATTTGCTTATAATAAAACTAAAAGGATTAATCATATTATTGACTCTCTTACTAATTTAAAAAAAGAAAAAGAAGAAGTTAAGAGCATTATCATTATTAATAAATAAAAACAAACTACAATCTATCGATCATTAATAAAAAATAAGCTTAAAACGAATGGACAAAAGAAGCATTGCAAATTAGCCAGTATCGTGGTAGCATCCTTTCGTTGATATTTTTAGAAAGTTTAGCGTTTTCGATTCCTCAAATAAGGCAAAGAAGGGAGGAGTCGCTGAAGGTCAAGTAATACTTTAAAATAATAATAAATTAAATAAACATATATAGTTGTGAAGTTTTTAAAGAATTATAACAAATTTATTAATGCACTATAGCCTTAAATAGAAAAGGAATGAAAAATAGAATCATCTTAAATAAAATATTATTAAAAATTTAGCAATTCTAATGAAATGTAACTGAAGATATTTATTTTTTATTTATCAAAGGATAATAATATAGGCAGAAGAGTTTTGAAAATCACTGGAGCAGTTTCAGCTTCTAATTATATAACAATTCCTGATCCCGCTTAAGGTTTAAAGTCTCTTCAATTAACAGGAAGATATGTAAAACGAAAATTAGATTAAAATATTTTGCTTTAAAATGTCTTAGCGCTATTCATCCTATTATTAATAAAACATTTTCATTTTGGGAAATATTTGAAAAATTGATAAGAATTTTTCAAAATTGTTTAGGAGCGCTATTTACATTTCAACAAAAGAGAACTATAAAATTAAATAACTTTATTTTAATTATCAAAAGCTTATCTTAGAATTCCTTCCTATAGCCGGAAAGTATTTTCATATCCATTTAGATTTTAGCATTTCAAACAGAGAACCAATAACTCGTTTCTCGATTTCAAATATGTTTGAGCAATATAGAGTTGTAGGAAATAGTAATTTGCAAATTCCTTACCCATCAGATGCACCTATTAAATGGACTGTCATGGTTCTTGATATTTAGTATCATCTTGAAAACTTTGGCCTCTTTTAGCATACTGATATTACTAATTTTTCAAATATCCACCAATTGAGATCAGTCTAAATCTGCTCATCTCTTTGCATAAGAGGCATTTATACTGCTGATATATGCTACTCAGTTAAGGTAATTATTGCAATTTCTAAATTTAAAAAATATCTTGATATAAATCAAAAAAGACTGAACAAAAATTTAAATTGAAGTAATCTAAAAATAAAAAAATTATTAATAACTATTTTCGATAAATAATTTTTTTCAAAAAAATATAGAGTCTTCCCAAGGAATTAGATTTTAAGCCTCCTAAAGATAGATAATGGAGTGGCACTTATTAAATTGTTTATTATCCAAGCCAAATCGATCCAGATCTAGAATAAAATGAAAAGCCTCCTAAACCTGAATTATTACTTTAAGATAAAGAAAATTAATTAATATTAAATAATGAAGTGATTCCTGAAATAAGATCTGGAAGTGTTGAAGCAGCATTGAGATAAAGTTAAAAATCCTTTAGATCCAATAAAAGTTAGCTTTCACATAGATAATCGTTAGAGGGTTAAAATATTAGTAGTGCTAATTTAAATGCATCATAAAAATACCACCCTGAAAATTTGGTTCGTCGTTCTTAGCTTTCAAAGAAGGGTTCATAACCTGAAGTAAATTTTTATATATTCTAGACAAAACAAAAAACTAAAATTTTACTAATAATATTAGATTTAAAGCCAACTCCAACCCTATCCTATTTGTAAATTAAATCACACTATTGGTTTTAGTGGTAATCAATGTCCTGATATTAAATGGTCAAAACATATTGAAAAACCTGATGAATTAATTTATGCCTCTGGTTCATTAGTCATCTCTAGTGAATAAGGAGCTTAGAAGTAAAGATTCTTCTAAGGTCACACTAGTCCTGTTTCTTGCTTAGATGTCTCAAGGTACTTATCATCATTTTTATTCATTTAAATATACTAAAAAATCTTCAATATAATAAAGGGATGGCTAATGGATTGTTTCTGCTCAAGAAGGGAAAAGGGCAATTGTTATTATTTGGGATTTTATTACTGGAGATAAAGTAGCAGGATTTTAATGCCCTTAAACAAATATTAAGTGTATTTCTTTTTCCTATAATAGATAGCTTTTAGCTACAGTTGGCCTAGATAAAAAGAACAGGTAATTTTATTTTTCACTTTCATTCTTTTGTTATTACTCTTGTTCTGAATAAAATGATATTTTTATTAATCTAAAAGAGAACTCATTATCATTTGGAACTTAGTTGGTATTGAAAAAACTAAGGTACCAACTATCTTAACTAAACAAATCAGTGACTTTAATATTATCTGCCTAAAATACTCCCCTGTTGAATTAGATAAGCTAGTTTCTTGTGGGCGTGAGAATATACGTTTTTGGAGAATCAACAAAACATAAAATTTAAGAGGTACACCTGTTATTCTTAATCATCTTGCTAGAAATACTGTTTTTACAGTTCTTGATTTCGAATATGCCTTTGATAATCCTTCAGCAGCACTTCAATTTGGGAGTGTTACAAGAGTGTTTGTTGGATCGAAATAGGGTATGATTTTCTAAATTAACTATAGCAGTGAAGAAGCATACACTTTGTAAGCTGTTTACTATTGTCATGCTGGTGCTATTACAAGTTTATGGTAAATAATGAAAACATAATACATACATTGAATTAATCAACTTTTAAATTTTATCAAATAGTATGAGTGCTGGCTTTTGTGTCACAGGTAGTGAAGATTAATATATTAGAGTCTGGCCTCTTCACTTTAAAGAATTTACAATTGAAGCAAAGCATGAAGGTGTTATTATTTCTTTAGACGTTTCTATTGATTCGTTGAAAATGGCTTGTGGTACTTCTAATGGCATTCTTGTAATTATAGACCGCTCAAATTATGATTATCAAACTTTCTAAAGATCCCATACTAATGAAATTATCGAAATGCACTACCATTAATTCTGCAAGAATTTAATTACTCTAAGTACTGACTATACTATTCGTTTATGGTAATTTAATATAATTTCTATTGAGTAAGTGATTGAGTATAAATTATTTCATATTTATTTAGGGATATGGAAAAGTATGAATAAATTTATGAATTCCCATACACTGCCGATGATGTTTGTTTAACTATTTCTTGCAGTAACACTTCTATGGCTTTTGTAGCTGGGTTCTCTACTGGTATCTTTAGAGTATTTGATATTCAAAAAACAAATACAATTTTTGAAGGCCGTTATCATGAAAGTGCTATTAAAAACATTGTGTATTCACCTGATGATAAGTATATCATTGCTGCTGATTAAAATGGTTTCTATTGTTTATATGATGTTTAAAGAAACTTTTAACCAGTTAAAACATTTGAAAGTAATTTTCTTTTTCAATTTACATTTATTGAAAGTTAAAATCACCTTTGTAAACTAAATTAAATTTATAAATTTTTAGGAGAAATTGCAGGAAAGTACCAATTCAGTGCTTTTTCAGAAGACAGTGAATTACTAGCTATGATTGGAGACAGTGGTACTCATATTAATATTGTAGATACTTACACTATGGCACATATCTTAAAGATTTTCTGCGCAAATACAACTATCAAGAAGCTTGTTTGGTCAAGCAATAATGTTGAATTATTTGCTATGACTGATGACAGTAAGATTAAAGTTTTTGGTATTAATAGATCAAATCCCTAAAACAATGAAGCTATATTACTCCGTGAAATCAGTTGTGTTCATCGTAACGGATTAAATGATATTTCCTTAAGCAGTAACTTTAAGTATATGGCTACTGTCGGAGCTGACAATCTCTTAAAAATATGGGATTATGAATTTTTACTAAGTGGACCAGGTAGCAATTAAGTTTTCTTGAGTCATGTTAATAAAATTAATTGCATTCTTTTCTCTCCTGATAATTCTAAAATTATAACTGCCGGTGGTTTTGAAGGTATTTATGAATGGGATTTCTTAGGAGATTTGACAAAGTAAGAAAGAGAAGTTGATTTTACTGATAACATGGCTGTTAACACTAAAAAGTTACCTCTTTCAAGTTCATCTTACTAACCAAATCCTGTTAAAAGAGCTAATAAGGGTAGTGAGTAGCTCCCTCTAGTTTATTAAGATGAAGACCATCTTTAAAATTAAAATTATGTTCATGACTCTTATGATTATGCTGAGATTCAATAAGTATTAAATGTCTAAAGACATGGGCAAGAAGGAGGATTTAAAGTTGACAGAGTTGTTAGTGATGTTAACGAAATCAATCCTAACGCTTATCACCAACATGCTCCTTAATTTGATGTTTCATACTCTGAACAGAGCCATCCTGCCACTAGACCTAATTAACATCGTGAAGCTCAATAATAAGGGTAACATATTTAACAAAGTCACTCTCCTAATAATAGAGATGAAGATGAGGATTCAGATAATGAACATATTGGACCCTTAACCCAATTAATGTCCCAGTAAAAAAATCTTACTGGATACAATCCTAGTAAAAAAAGTAATTCAATTCTCTCTGCTGCTTCTAATGCTCCTCGCTTCTAACCCTCTAGGTATAATTAATAAATATTCAATTTTATATTAAACTAAATTGATTTAATAATTTAGAGTTGATCCAGTTAAGCCTTAAGAAATAGAATATCATAAACAAAAGAAGAAAAGAGATAGAAGAAATGTTCAATTTAAATACACCCCTAATCAAGTTCGTAAAGACAATAACATTCCTTTTAGACATTACTATGTTCCTAATTGTAGAAGTGAATCTGCTTAAGAAAAGAATCTTAGATTGAGAGAGTAAAATTAAATAAATAATTTTATCAATTTTTTAAATTAAAACATTGATTCTTTATTTACTTAGCAACAAAGAAGATTTCTAGACAGAATATGTTATTAGTTACAACAATGAAAGTCACGACAATGTAGTTTGGAATTATTTAGCTGGCTGGTTTGCCTACAGCACTTAGAATTTGATAATTATAGAAAATCTAACCAAGACTCGTAAATAAAGAATCATTAACCTTCCTGACTAAATTAGTTGCCTGACCATTTCCAAGGATTTCAAGTATTTAGTAGCTGGTTCCGCATCTTACAATTAAAACGAAATCTCCAATATCTATGTAATAGATTGTAAAACTTCTGAAATTATCAAAACCTTAGGATTCCATACCAGAGGTGTTCAATCAATTGCATTTAGCTCTAATCGTAAGTATATTATTAGTGTTGGTAACTGCAAGGAATGCACTATCGCTATCTGGGAATGGCCAAGTGGTAAGTTAGTAACCTCTTCTTACACTATTGATAGAATCAATGATGTTAAGATTTCTGAAATAGTTCACATTTCTGATAACCTTCTCGAATTCTGTACAGTTGGTAGAGATACAGTTTAATTCTGGGCTTTAGATAAGGCTAATACATTGAAATACTTTGATGTATTTGTTCCTAAATAGGAATTTATGGAAAAGGTAAACAAAGATGAATCATCTCAACCTGTTTTAAAGGCACCTGAAGTTACTGCAGTAGATTATATCCTCTTAGGAAATAAATAGTAAACTATTTTTTATCAAGTATTATATTAATTCATTAAATTATCTATTATTATTATTATTATAAGATATGCTATTGCAGGGCTGTCAACTGGTGAAATTATTGTTGTTGATAATGAAGACTTCAACATTGTTTACAGATCATAAGTTTCATTGAATGGATCTGAAATTATAGATGTTAGAGTTTCAAACTAAGTCCATAGACTCATCGTTACTGCTATGGATGAAAACATTCATTACTGGGATTTCGAAAGATAATTATAGGCTGATAATCCTTTTAGCCATCCTGAATTTATGATTTCTTGGGCTAGATTAAAAGTTTCTTCAGCTATTACTTCCTTCTTCCTAGATCCTACCTTTAAAGAGGGTTTAGTTGGTAATGATTTTTTAAGAATTAAATAGAAAGAATATTAAATTTATAAAAATTAAAAAATTTTAAGGATTATATAATGGTGGTATTTACTATGTTAATTTAGACAATAAATATAGAACTGTCTTAACTGGATCTATAGGTACAAATTGTTTTAAAATCAAAAATAATCATTTAATTTTATCAAATTTTAAAATAGATAATAAACACATTTACGATACTCACATCGTTAATGATAGATTTATCATCACCACTCATGCTGATGGTAGAATGAAATTATGGAATATCCAATCTGGAGAAGAAGTTATGGAATATAAATTCTAGAGTGCAGTGAAATCTGTCTTGTTCGAATCTAAGACTAATAAAATCTTCTGCTTCTTCGAAAACAATAATGATGTTAAGAGCATAAACTTACAAAAATTCTTCTAATCTGAAACTTATGTCTTAGATGAAGTTAGACCTTCTGATAAGACTAGCACTGAATACCCAATTAAATCTTTTGAAACTATTATTGGAGGCAGAAGTGGTAAATTCGTTGTTATGAGAGGTGGTGACATTTACACATTTGAACAACTCATTAAGGATAAGAGACCTTTGGTTCGTTTATAAAAAGTATTCAAAGTACCTAACATTACTGATTTTATTCCTTATTCTGAAAAATCTCTCTTCTTTGCAGTTACTTCTAAGGGTAGAGTTGCCGTATATCTTGTCGACTATGCTTCAGATCGTCAAATAGGATATGGATTCACTCTTATAGATGAATGTGACTTTTTAGAAAATCCTCACGGTTCATTAATTGATGCCTCTCTTGAATAAAAGAGTCTCACATAAATTTTATATACTGATGCAGTAAAATCGATACATTAATTATCCAATTTGCAATTCTCAATCTCTTCTTTATTTATTATTAGGTAACTACTACTAAGATTGCAGTTTCTCATCATAATGATAATGTCTACTATGCCATTAATAGCAGTTTATAATACATATTTATTAGAAACTACTAAAAACGCTAAATTTTACAAAGAATTAATCTTCATGATTTCCCTCTCTCCATTGCCTTAATGGAATCAAAGAATAGCTTTAAGGTTCTTGTTGGGTTGCAAAGTAACTATTTTTATACTTTTTAATACAAATTCAATAATAATATTATTTCTAAATAGATGGAAGTCTTGAAAGATTAAATGTCGAGTCAAAAGAAGATAGAGAATTATATACATGCGTACTCGATGGTGGTATTACAAATGTCTATACATAAAAGTTTAATAATCCTACAACCAATATAATTTCAGACAGAATAGTTGCTTCCTGCAAGGATGGAATTGCTATATATTCTCTTAACCTTCTTTAATGAAACATTCTAATGTTTATAAATTTGTAAATTAAGTAGGAAGAAAGAATTTTCGAAATAAATAAATAAATCCTTATATAAAATAAAATTCTATAATTTTTTGCAAATAAAATTAATTAATGAATTATTATAAAGTAAACCTTTTATATATTAACAACACCAATCCATATTTTTGTAATCCCAATTTTGTAATTTTTCACTCACCTTGATTCCTTATTTTATTTATTTATTTACTTAATTTTAAAATTATCGAATTTGATTGATTTAATTAAAAACTAAATATGAAATTTATTTAATCAGCTTACATAAATATATAAAAATAAAAAAAATATTTGATATTGTAATAGACTATTTCTATCAACTTAGTTTCAGTGGAAAAATGTTTTCTTTGAAATTAATTAATTTTATTGGCCCTAACCAATCTAACCAGTCTGAGATTGTAAGAATAACTTAGAATCACTTGCTTCTTCTTCAGTATTTAGTTATTCTTTGAAAAAGCTTTTATAATAACCACTTTTTTGGTGAGTAAGAAAAGGTGTATGCTATGTTTACTGCTATGAATCTATTTTATTTATTTAAAATTAGCTAAAATGCGAATTTTATCTATTAATTTAATTGCTATTGCTTATCCCAACTTTATAAGGAGAGAAAAAGGAAGAGTTGGTAAAAGTTTCATTATAAATTGAAAGATTGTCATTAGAATGATTTTAGCTAGTGTTTTTAATTGATCCTTAAGATACCTACTCATTATTATTAGCATTTATGTTGTAATCATCACCACTTAAATTATTTTAATTAATTGAATTCCTGTACTGAATTACATTTTATTCTATATTTTGAAGTATTTTTGAAAGAGAAAGTATATTTTATTAGTGAACTGTTTTAATATTAGTTAATTCATCTTATTTTTCTTCTAATTTTAAATGCCACATAAAATTTTTATCTTTATGAATCAAAAAGTAGCACAAAAGTAAGATTATCGAAATATATAAAAGTGGAGTCCAAGTTATTAAATTAAATATAAGTTTGAGAACTTTATTAGAATTGAAATAAGTTAAATAGAATTGTCCTAGGGAAATGCCATAAGGGGTACATATTTTACTTGTATCATTAGAATTCTCGTCTGGTAATTCTGTTTAGAGAGTTAAAAGAATCCCAAATAATAAGAACACACTGATTGAATTAAATAAGTGGATTAAAATATAATCCTTCTTTATTTTATAATATGAATTACTGCTTATTATTTATCTACGTCTAAAAATCTATTTCTCTAGATTAAAGAATACAATTTGTATAATACTAGCACAAAAGAAAGAAAAAAAGCTAAAAAATGCTAGGCAATTAAGTATAAGTTATTACTATAATTTACAGACTGATTCTTTTTGATAATTCACTTTTAAATTCTTTATGATTAAATAAGCCAAATTTTTTAATAATTAATAAAGGAGAGTAGCCACATAAAGTCCACCAAGTTAGAATCCAATTTATTCATATTTGCAAGAATATACTTTAGAATCTTTAGAAATGATGTTGAAGAAATATTAAGAATGACCACTTAATACTAATAGATGCATAGTCATATATGTAAATATACTAAAATTTATAAAAAGATATTGCACAATTAGAGATAATATTTAAATTTCTTATTCATTCTTCTCAATATTCTATTTCCATATTTTTTTTATCAATCCTTAATTTATTTTAGACGAAAGATCAGAAATTATAATTATCATGAATCCTTTAACAACTGCGGCTACTCCTATATAAGTTACTACATCAGATGGAATGTAGCTATAAATAATGTAATTTAAGAATATCAGAGAGGCCAACGAGGAAGCTAATATCATAACTAATATCAACTTTCTCATTCTTTACAAAGTTTAACTAGCTGGATTTCTTTTTACCACTTTATCGGTTTATTTATCATATTTTTCTAAATCAGTTTTAGTTTCTTGAAATAGGTGATTTATGAATAATAATAATTATGATTCTTAGCTTATTCTCCAATTATATTTAGTAAAAACATTTTTAAAGTTTAATCTATCATCTTATAAATCTTTTTAAAACAAAGAAGATTCCTAATTTGATTTGTAACGATAAATTGCTGCTATCAAGACAGTAGTGATGTAGAAAATGTATCCAAATATTATAAAAGGAGTTAAGATATCATTTTATGTGAGTATATGTACAAACAAGTTAGACGTATCAAATAAACTGAGATTCTAATTTAGGATAGCAGTAATACTATAGTAAAGAGGATACATAAATATTATTGAGAATAAGATGCAGTGATTCCAGTAAATAATTTAGTTATCAAAATAATCTTTTTGCTTTGAATCAATTGTTCGTTTATTTATATCATTTAAAATGTAATACTAAGAAAAAAATTCAATCAACCAATTTATTATAGAAAATGGATTTAATAAATTAATTTAAGTTTTTTTTCTCCTCATATCTATCTAATTTACCATTATACTTTAATTTATATTCTTTAGCCTGCTGCTTATCATACTAAGCTTTACTGTTCCTGTCCTTTATTTTCTAATACTATCAGTCCTAAAGTTTTTATGTTGACTAAAATCTCCAATTGACAGGGTAGGAGATCTTTCTATTTTATCACAGTCAATGGAATCTTACCTTCCATTTAATCTTAAATTTAATTCAGCGCCATTTTTTTCTCCACTTATAGTTTATTCAGATTTAATTTATTAAGTTTAAGCTGAATTTTATTAGATAATTTTTAGTGAACCATAGTTGATTGTCTACTAGCTTTGGAAAGGCAAAATTTATTTTGGATTAGGATCTAAATAATTTTGGAAAGTAAAAAAATGAATATTTTTTATTAAAAAATGATTGAAGTAATAGAAAATAAAAGTAGTAAAAAAATTCAAGAATAATAGAAAGAATTTATTTTGATGATAAAAGGTTGAAATTTCTTCAAATTAATAATAATTTGATATTTCTAATAAAGAATTATCAAACTTCTACTTTCAATTATTTAATAGAATAAAAAAAATATACTTTATCCCTACTTAGATGAGATAAACTAAGCTTTTCCCATTTTCTTTCTTATAATAGGCAAGTAAGAAATCTATTATTCTGAGAGAGGTTGGATTAGAGGGCTAGCCTACAAACTTTAATCTTTCGAAGTATCATCTTTTTTAATTTCCTCTTGAGCTATATGTGGGATAGATTTTTAGGAAATATTTGCTTTTTTTTCCTATATTTTTAATGATGTTTTTCTTACTTTTCCCTTTATGTTAGATTTGGATAAACTCTTTTTAGAAATTTATTTTTCTGAGTTTGCTTAAGACTTTTTAGATTTTTTGCTTTTTTGTGAGGATTTTTTCTTAGTGGATTTTTCATTTTCCTCTTCTTCATCTTCCTAGTTGCTCTCTTAATCCTAATCATCTTCTGATTCACTTTCTTCTTCATTATCATTATCTTTATCATCTTCTTCTGATTCATTACTATAAGATTACTAGGAATCTTCTTCTGGAGTAATTGAACAATCATCTTTCTCTTTAGTACTATTTTTGCTTTTAGTTGATCTTGGAATTTACTTAAAAGATGAAATTTTTTTGGATGATTTCTGAGATTTTGTTTTATTCTGTTTATTCAAATTTTTTTACATTTTTACAATTTCTGAGTATCAAAAAGTAAAGGGTAATTATTGATTTTTATTATATGCTTTATTATTTCTTTAAAATCTGTATTCTTAATTATATAATAAATCAGAGTATAATAATAGCTAGAATAATGGTTTACAATAAACCTATTTAAAAATAATTAATTTACTGTACTACATTCTTAATTTTCAGCCACAATAATTTACTGGAAAAAAAAAAAACATAAAATTTTGCACTTCAATTAAATATAAAGTACTATAATAAAAGTTCAATTATCTTTTAAATAAATAATTTATTTAAAAATTATTTATTATTTACTGGCTATCAAAATAAATCTAATTTGGTATAATAAATCTAATTTGGTATAATAAATTTGAAGTTCATACATAACTAAATAATATCACTTATCAACCACTCCATTTTTAAATAAATCAGAAATATTTACATTAAGTAATAAAGTAGTAATATTTAAACAATTATCAAAGGTAAAAGTTATCTGGGAATGCTTCTAATATCTCTGGACCTACTTCTTTTTTTATTTCAGTAATGAAATCTTCCCAAGGTTTTGGTCTTTTACATGGTTATTATGTCTTTTTACATTGAGTACAATTCTTTTTATCAAATTCATTATCTTTTTTCTATCCTGTTTTTTTATCAATAAATTCAAAGAAAGAGTTACAGCCTTATCTATGATAATGATTTCCGTGAGCTAAAATAGAGGGTCTGGGAGCAGAGCAATTAAAGCAGAAATCGCATTTGCATTTTATACATTGCACATGATCACAACCTTCGTCTTTGAATGCCAATTAATAGCAAATAGGGCAGAATCTAAATAACTTGGAATTTTCATTCTTTTATCCATTACGATATGCCCCAATTTATTCAATCATTTCTTTAATCTAAGACTCACATTTACTATCAGGATGATATATTTATTTACATTTTGAACAAACTCTAGATTTACAACAATTTGTGAGAAAACATTCCTTTAATAGACAGTCTTTTTCAGAAATGACTGATTACTAGCCACATTTTTGATTAGGACACTTAAAGTTGAGGATTTTATTCTTGTAATACTCATCTATCTAATTCTTTTATTTGATTGTCAGAAGCGAGTATAAGAATATTGGATCAAACTAAAGCTTACAGTGAAGACAAGTAAAATCATTGAAGGAACGTTTTCCCTCAGCAATTAAAGCGTTGATATGTGATTTTAGGCAATTTGAGCAGAATTAATGTCCACATTTCATTTAAAAGAAGTCTTCATTTTTTTTAATAGAACAACAAATAGGGCATTCTTAATCTTCAATTTTTTATCTGTGATTTTATATTTATTAATGCTATGTCCATTAACCTGTATCAGAAACGTCATTCATCATTAAAAGTTGATTTTTATTCATCTTAATAGTATGAACGTCAGCAACAACTTATTTTTGGCTGTTTAATGAAATTTATTTATTTTGAAGTTGGATATTTTTATTTTCATTAAGTAATTGTTAAGATTAGAAATTATCATTATTCATTAAAGATGGATTAAAATTATTTGGTAAAGTGTTCCTGGTATTGAATTGTATTTACTAATTGGGAGCTGAAATTTAATTAAATCCTTGGTATGTCATAAATTAGTTTTAGAGGTTTAATTAGGGAACTTCCTATTAAAATCCTTATTAAGATTAACTATGTACTAAATAAGGATTAATGTTTATATTTTCATTAGGAATAGCATATGGATTGATCTATTGAATTTAGGTTGGAGGATATTGTTATTAAGTAAGCTAGTCTTAATTTATGTATGGAAGGGCTTGTAATTTTGTTTTATTGTTTTAATCTATTTGTGATTAAATAGAAATATTTAATGTATCTTAATTCATAATAATCTAGCTCTATTGCATTTCGTTTGGATATTTTTAATCAGTTATCCATTGAATCTCTTAGACAATATTTGATTATTGGATTGACTATTATGAAGGTAATTTTGTAGTTGTTAAATAGCTTGAGACTATAGATACCAATTACTATTTTAATAATAAATCTGCATTATTTAGCTAAATTAATTACTATTAATAATTACTAAAATTGACAGGTGTTCTATTCTACTATGAAAAAACTTAATTTAATTATGATAGAGTGTTAGTTTATTCTTTTACCATATTCTCCAATAAATTTTTCATTTAATCAAAGATACCAATTAATTTATTTTCTTTTTACACTTAATTCTAATACTTTTCTGATATTAAAGAATAATTATTCTGTGTTTAGGAGATTTCAAATTTCAAATCCTTTAGAGTTTCTTTCAGTTAATTATTTTCAGATAGTAAATGCTAATTATTTTCTATTAGCATTGTCCTTTCATCATTAATTTTTTATACACTCTCCTTTAGCATATTATTCTCAAATTATATCTATGATTGTGATTAAGAAGTTTAGGTGTATGTTAATATACTTTATTAGTATTCAATTTTCTTTTCATAAACAATCTTTCCTAAATAACAGAACCTATGAAGTCTTTCATTTGCACAGTCATATCCAATATGAACTGTTGAAGCACTTTCCCTATCAACAATTATTAAAGTTTTATCAAATTTTTATTTATTATTTTAGAAAGGCTTGTTTGCAGAAATTTTAATTTTGTCACCTTTTGAGATTAGAACTTTAATATTCATTTTGAGGATGTTGCTTAATTTTTAGACATTATCTTTGTTATAACTTTCAAATTGGTTGATTCGCTCATTAGACTTAGACTGAATGAAAATAACTGCAAAAGGAATAAAAGCCTTGAAAAGCTAATCATTTTCGATTAACTAAAAAATCTACTATCTAAATTAAATGAATTCCTCAATTGATAATGCTATTTTTTCAGTAATGAAATCTTTTTTTAGGGTGTAAATGAAATTTAAAATCATATCAATTTATTCCTTACAATTAGTTTCTTTCTTTTAAGAATCCATATAGCGGCATACTTCATCAATATAGTCTATTGTATAATTTATTAAGATTCTTTCTATAAAGGCAAAGAAAATTCCTACGTATTTCTTATCTATCTATTTTTCTGATTGGCTAATACCTACCCTAGAAATAAATGGACACAAGGATATTTTTTCAATCCTATCTTAATCTATTGCTTCATATACTTCTTTCCAAGAAATCTACAATGGAAATTACTAAATGGACTAACTTTAGCTATTCATTTATTATTTTATTTATTTCTTCCTTCCTTCCTTCTTTCTTCCTTTAATCAAAGAAAATTTAATGTTTGTGAGAACTTAATTACAAAATCACTTATGTAAAGGTTTATTTAAACTAATTATTTCTTTAATTAGTTAGAATATTTCAAGATATGACCAGGATATAGTTTCCCAACCTGATTCAAGATTAATTTCTGTCATAATTATTTCTTATAGATTTATCAAATTTATTTTGCTCTTTAAAAATGATAGATAAATTAAACGAGAATAATTAATATGCACAAAATGGCTTATTATATTACCTACTAATTTATAATTCAAAATGAGAGAATTATTAAATTAAATTACTAAGAATATTAATCTCTTCTTTATAGAGAATAGCAATAATTTTATTAATTAATTTCATTTTTACTATAAATATTTAAATAACAATATGAAAAATCAAAGAACTGAATTTAGATGGTATTTCTATTTGTTCTTTGTTTATATGTTAGTCTTATATATTTATTTAGCACATCAAACAAAAATGAAATTATTTTTTGGAATAAATGTCGAATCAATCTAATTATGTTCAATATTTAGCTCTAAAAGAAATTATAAAATTTATATTTAATATTTGATTACTAAGAATATTATAAATATTACCAAGATATGTTAAGTAGAGTAATATTTTATAGAGGCAAATAAAGAGCAATTAAAAAATCAACTAATTATTAATATTCACCTATAATTAATATATTAAAAGAATTTTAGTAAGTGTAGTTTGGTTTGCGTATAAAAAATAAATTAAGTAAAAACCTATTAAGTTTATTAACAAAATATTGATCAAAATTTGAAATTACAAAAGATAGTTAGTATTATCAATCTGCAAGTTAGCTAAAGTTAATTTATAAAAAGAGGGGGAGCATATATAGAATGTTTACTCAGGATTAAAAGTATATGGTATAGATGCAAGAAAGCTAGTATGAGTAAATATAAAATGATAAAATAATAACTATCTATTTATTGATATTATTTTATGAATAGATCTGATCATAATAAAAACATTGATATGAAGGAATAAACCAACTAGGGATAAACAAATTAATAAATATAACCTAAAAAGGTGAAAAAAACAGATGTTCCAGCAAACTTCCCATTAGCCTAGCTTCATGGGGTAATATAGAAATTTAAAAAAATAATTTTATCTGAAAGAAGAATTCTTTCTTTAAACAGTAACTTTAAAAAAAAAGAATATCTTTATTGAATAAATAAGAATGCATAAGAAAAAATTTGTGGTGTGGGGGTTTTTATAATTTTTTTTTGCAATAGGAGTAATGTAATATTGGATAGGAATTCGATTAAATTTTTGTTCTATAAAAAATTAACTATAAATCGTTAAAAATCCGATGCATATATTAACCATAATCTATTAACTAATAATAGAAAGTAATGGCATTACATCTAATTCCTGAAGACTATAAGGGGGTCTGGTAATGCGAATGTTGTGGAAGATTCAGTAAACCTCATAGTTTAAACTTTTTTTCAAGCTTATAGAACTTATCATTTTTGGGCTCTTCATTTCCTTTGTATTTTGACTTCCTAAAAATGGCATTTATATTTATAGCCTTAGTCCTTTTCATAAGTGGAATTTATAATCTCTCTACTAACAACTCCATTTCAGTATGCATTAAATAAGATACTGTAGATTAGATTTCTGATAGCTACGAGTAAAGTATTAAGAATAACTAAAATCCTACTTTTACTGAAATATAATGCTAGTATAATTGGATCACTTAATTCTCATTAGGAAATAAAGGAAATGATAAGCAAGGATTATTTACCCAAGAAATAGTCAATCTTTGTACAATTTTTGCTTTAATCCTATTCATGCATTATATTGTTAAGAGATAGAGAACTATTCAAGCTTAATCAGACAATGATGCCCACTAACCTCATTCCTTTACTATTCTTGTCAGTAACATTCCTACAAAACTAAATACTTAGTAGAACAACTTCGAATATGCATTGAAGGTAAGTTTTAATAAAAATGCCTAAATTAATTTAGTACTAAGCAAAAATTAAGAGTATTAGTAAATTTTGTGGCCAATAAGCAAACTCGTTTTAGAAAGAATGTTTGTAAAAATACTATTAAAAATAATTAATTTGATTAGAATTATTAATATTAATTAATTGATTACAGTTGTGCAATAATTAAAATTATTATTTTCTTTAATAAAGGAGTTTATTGAGAATTAAGTACTATTAAAGGATATACATGGATAAAAGTTGGATTTAGCAGGGACTATAGAAAAAATAACTTTTTCTTTCAACATTGATAATCTAGTTTAGTTAGAATAAAAACTGAAAGATCTAATGAAATTTAAATAAGAAGAGATTAATACAAGCGGTATAGGAAGTTAAGAAGTGAAAAAAATAGAATTAGCTATCTAAAAAGTTGAAGAGGATATCTTTGTCTTAAAGCAAAACTATACTTAAAATAGAACATAATAATTTATGTCCAAGTTCTTTTCTGGTTAAGCATTCATCACATTTAAATACGAACATAGTAAGCAATTGTTATTATTTCTAATTTTACAAAATCAAAATAATTTTATTTCTACTTTATTATACTAGTTGCTTATAAATTCTTAGAAGCTGTAAACAGAAAAACTGGATTTTTAGAAAAGTAAGAAATTATATTCCATAACTAAAGATTAGGCTTTTAAGTAAATTTATCTCTTTAGCCAATTACTGTATTCATAAATAATATTTCATCTAACAGGAAGCTCCTAAACCAGATGATATTCAATGGTGTGAGATGTATGAATCAGAGTAAAAAGAAAATATTATAGCATTTTTCTTTAAGAAAATTGGATTTTTTATAGCAATTGGCTTGGGTATAGCAGCTTTTGTGATTATTGTAAAATATGCATATCTTTAAAGAACTGACTATAATAAGTAATATGCTTCTCGAGAAACAGTGATTGATATTCACTTAATTGGTGTAGGATTGGCTATTATTCTCTATGCTGTCAATGTTAATATTTATCTAGTCCTTTAATTTATTTCATAGTAAATTAATTTCTATCAAATATTTCTTTTACTGAATAAATGTTTGTTAACTTATTAGATTGTTTAGCTTCAAATCCAAGACAAGAAGGGCTAGCTTCGTAACCAATATGACAATTATTATTTAATTTATTATAACAACAATAATGCCATTTGCAATATTCGCTGTAGAAACTAAAGGCTAATCTCTTTATAGTATGCTCTATAATCCAAGTAAATTCTTATTGCATAGATTTCTTAAATAATTTTTTATATATTATAAACAGCTGGTCTCTCAATCCTGGAGACTTACATTTTTGTTACCTAAACTATTATACCAGTTATCTTATGTGCAATAGATATCCCTTACTATTTGAGATTATTTTATAGATCTAAAGTAAATACTGATAGGAAGAGTGAAAAACTTAACTAAGAAGAGTTGGGAAAGTAATCAAACTTTAAACTTTTTTGGATTTAATTGATAATATGATTTAACAAAATATTAATGAATAGATTATTTGAAAATCCTGAGTTTGATATGCCTTATCATTACTCTTAAATTATGAGGACAATTTACTAAACAATGTTTTTTGCTCCTATGATACCCATGTGTATAGTCTGGACTCTTGCTTTCATGTTCTTTTATTATATAATTACTAAAGTAAATTTCATTATTCTGTAACTAAACTAATTAATATATTTTTTCTATCTTACAGTTTTAACTCATTTACAGAAGAACGGTTATAAATAGTTATGGACCTTCTCTATGCTATAGTATTTTGCTTCATCTACCAATTTCTTTAGTAATATTCTCTCTTAGTAGCTATTGCTTCCATAGAATTAACGATCCCCGTGAAGAATATAAACTTATTCCTTCCATTATATCAATTTCAATTACTGCCTTTAATTTTCTTTTCATTCCTCTATTTATTGCTAATGCTAAAATCTTTGAAATTCCAGTTAATAGCTCCTAATCTTTAAATACAAATAAGCGCTATAAAGATTTAAAAAATTCTTTTAAAACAGTAAAAATCTAAAATACCTTTATATTTATTAATTTAGTCAATTATAATATAGGAATATGATAAAGAAAACCCTGCTCTTAACTTATCTTTATTAGATGCTAATGAAAGAAGTGATGAAAGTAGAGTGAGAATGAAATAATAAGAATATGATCGTTCAGATACTTAACAGGTCTGCTTCCCTAATAAGTACAGCAGCAATAACAATAATGAATAATACTAGAGTGCTTATAAATCAAACAACCAAGCAATAAAAGGGAATCCATCTAATACAAATATACTTGATTACAAATTAGCAGAAAGAACAATGAATTTTGGAAATGCTAATGATTAAAAACTTTAAAGCTAAAGCATACTTTCATAAAGCAAACCAATTACTGCTTTAGGAATTGAATAGTAAAAAATAGAAAATAAATTCCTTCAATAATTGCAATAAAGTCAATTTTAAGCAAATGTTTTAGGTGATGCAAATATTAATAACTCTGACTAAGAGAATAATACATAGGCAATGATTTCTTAAATTGGCTAACAATTGAGTTTATTAAAGTATACAACCCAGCCTAATAGAGATTATCTTAACATGCAAGTTAATAGAAATAAGTAGTTAATGAATTGGATTAACGACTACTAAGTAAATTATACAAGAAATAACTCTTAATTAAGTTACAAGTCTGAATTTCTCACTATTAATTAACTCAGAATTTAGCTTGATTAAATCTAATCGAATCTTATTAACCAAATAATAAATTTAGATTAATAAAATTCTTAATATTGACCAATTTTCCTGTGAACCAATTAATTACCCATCCATCTTGTAATACAATTTATATATAAATATTTTGAAATTACAAATCTATATTCTAATTTGTTTGGTTTGTAAATAGTATCTTCTTTAAGATTGATTATTGAAAAAAATGAAATTATATTTGAAAGGAAAATGAAAATTACTAATTGTTTATAATTGTAGATTTTTTTTAATTTAAAATGGAAAGGGTTGATATAAAAATTATTGCATATTTTTATCTTTAGAAACTGCTGAATATTTTGAAAGTGTGTGTAAGCTTAAATAAACATAATGAATTCTAAATAATTTGAAATATGTAAGTTTAAGCCATATCATTCTAGTAGATTAAAGAATTCAAAAAAGATTCTTTCCCATTATTCTAAGTAAGTAAAATTAAAAAATGCTTTTAAAGAAATTAACTTTATGATTATTTACGAATTTAATAAAAGGAGTAATAAATAATTCGTTGAATTTTATAATCATAATAATACAGATGTAACAAAAAATTAATCTAATCGCAAACAGAAGTTTAAGAAACAACTATCATAAATTTTAAATGAATTCAAACTTAAAGGAAGACTAAGATGAAGAACTAAATGAGTAAATTGTTTAAATTTTAAGAGAAATGGATTAATGCAATCATTAAATTAGTATTATATAAAAGTCTATAATGTACAACCAAATCAAATAGAAGTTAGATGAACCGTTTTTAAAAGAGATTGATAGGTACAAAATACCTTACTGCTTTTAAGAAGCTATAGATCATAGAGTAGAATAATTTAATTACTACCTTTATTTAGAAATTTATATTTCTTGTTGATTACTTTAATCTTAATAAAGTTTACCATATTTTTCAACTTAAACTCTTATATTAATAAAACCTTTAACAGAATGCAACAAAGATTGGAACAGAAGTTTAAAATGCGACGAAATTTTGTAAATGTTGCTCTCGTCCAGTTGAGAAAAATAGGAAAAATTGGATTTAATGGGAAATTAAAGATATGATATTCTTAGGAGTTGGATATCCATTGTTCTTTAGCTTTTTAAAATTGATGATTGAATTATTTATTATTATTTCCTGTATGAATATTGTTTTTCTCTACTTCAATATATCTGGAGATAGATGTTCAGATAATTCTGATTGTTAAATTAGCTTGAGCACTACTATATCTTACGGGAATAGAAATTATAGAGATTCGAAGTCTGCAGGTATATTACTGGAGCTCTACAACCTATTAGTAGTTATAGTTATAATATTATTTATTGAGTAAAGATATAATAAAGTTTAGAATGAAATAAAGAAATAATAAATCTAATATTCTTGTCCTAGTAACTATTCAGTAAAGATTAATAATATTTAATGGGATAACAGCTATGAGCACTTATAATAAAGTATTAAAGTAAGTAATTTAAATTTTGAATTTTTTCTATATCTTGAATTTAACTTTTTTTGAAGGATAAATTAAAGGATGTTTATTAGAAAGAGGATCCTAATAGTACTAAAAATTTAAATATTATAAAAATAATCCTTTGCTATAAAACTGAGAGATTAAGAAAATACGAGAGACTTATATAAGAGCTTATTTTAAAAAAATAACAGTCCATGAAATTCTTATCGAATTAAATAGACTTTTCTAATTATCATTATAACAAAGAAAAGAAAATAAAAAGAATTTTGGAAAAGTTATAAAAGTTCAAAGAGAGATTTTCATTGGAGAAGAAGAAAAACACCAGATATGTTAAAAAATATTTTTCAGGAGTGGTTTTTGTTTCATTTGAAACATAATAAGGTATAATTTAATCCTTCTTTTTGCTAAATTTTGCTAAAAGTTCTTTTAATTTCAAAATTAGAATAGGATTAAATATTAGATATGAAAGAAAAATATCATCAAGCCTATTAATGGTATATTGAAGTAAATTCTTTTATAACAATTTAGAATTTTAATTGTATTTATAATTTATTCTTAAGTTATCATTGAAAAAACTCTAACAGAATAAATTAGAAATTTGAATATTTATCAATTATTACTAACTGCTTTTGAAATAATAAATGTTTGTTTAATTAATCATATCATAGAAAGCAGAGTAACCATCAGAAATTATTTGGGATAATATGAGCTTACCTTATACGAAACATTTAACGTTAAAGAAGATTACAATATTTGTTATATTCTCCATGATCTTATTTGGACTGCTCATCATTTTTTTAATGTACAATAGCTAAGATAAACTATCTCAAAAGCTTGGTTCCTTATAATATAAATCAGTAGCAGTTTCTTTTATTATGAGTTAATCTACAATTATAGTAAATTTAATCTTATACATAACTATAAATAAGTGTACAGAGTAATCTAGACAACTTACTTTGCATATTATTTAAAATTTACTTTATTAATAGATTCCTAAGATTCTAAAACAAAACCTAGAAGGCTACATTTTTTATTATGTGGAACACTGTAATTAAATTCATCAATTAATCAATTGTCTAGCTTATTGTGTTTTCTATTAATAATTCTTCATAATTCCCTTTTGGACTCTTCTATAGTGAATGTAATCTCAAAATGAAATTTCTTTTCATTTAAATTGACATTTTTCTTTTTTAATTTCAAAAGAAGGACTTGTGATTACTCAAATAACAACTTTCCTTTAAGGAATGACTTTCCCTATTAAAAAATTCCTTTTAGATACTTCTTATTTTAGTAAAAAGATGGAAATTTAAAAGGAGAGTTAAAAAAGCCAAAGTATAAAAACTTAGAATGAACTTCAAAGGTAAATTAATTATAAAAATTTAATAATATTTAGAAAATATTTTCTACTATTAATAATAAATAAAAAAAAGGCTTTATGAATTTCCAGAATTTGAATTAGATATTTTCTATTCTGAAACATTAATGTCACTAACAACTACAATGTTTTATATGCCCACTAGTCCTATTTATTCAATCCTTTATTTGATTCATATATGCATCACATTTATAGTAACCAAAGTAAATCTAATTGTTTTATTTTTTGTTAAAAATCAATTATTTTTGTTTTAAAAAAATTAGAATATTTTCTTTCAAAGAAGAATTGTAAAATTTAATTTAGGAAATGATTTAGATAGTAAAGTTTAAGACTTTTTAAGAATCAGCCTTCTTATTTATACAATAATGTGGTCTTTTTCTTTCTATGTTACCCATTTCGATCCTGATTAGTGGTGGGTTTGCTTTCCTTCTGTTTTTGCAATATTGATTTTGGTTGCTTATTTTTCAGTAAGATATTACAAAATGAAATAACCTAATAATCTAGAGTCTTAGGAGAGAGAAATAGATAAGTAGTAGGTATCAACAACATACTCTAAAGAATAAGAGAAGTTCATAACTGTAAAATTAATATTTTAAAATTATTTACAAATTGCTTGACTCAAAATAATATATTAGGATTATGCTAGAGAAAACCCATATACAGAATTTGAAGAAAAGAATAAATTTGTGATAAAAAATTAACGGAAAAATAGAAAATAAATACCAATTATAAAATTTCTGAATGATATTTTTAGCTACAGAAATAAATAAATTGAAGTAACTGATGGAGTTTCAGAATTAATGAGCAATACCTTGTCTGCTTTGAAGTATTGCAGAAAAATTCTATAGGTTAATAAAAATAGTAGTGTTGCCTACAAATAATATGTAAATAGATAAAATCATAAAATATAAAAGAAACTGATAAATTGGGCTTATAGGTAATAGAAAATTTAAATAAATTAAGAATTTAGTAACAATACTTGTAATTGAGTAATTAATTAAATTATTTATTTTCTTGTTTAAATAAATTTATCTTTGGCTATAATTTTAATTGCCTAACTTATAACTTTAATTTATTGAGATTCATTGGTAATTTTATTATTATTAGATACATGTTACAATAAATTAATAAATTAAAATTAATAAGAATCATTGATCTATGTGCAGTATTTTTCTAATAACTAGAATTTTTCCAATTACTTTTAACGATTGAAACTATATATAAATAATGCATTTAGCTCTTATACTGTAAAATATTTTTATATTAATCTTTAAAAAATTTCAAACAAAAATTAGTCAAAGTAATTAGGTGACTACTTATAATACAAGGAGATACTATAGTATTAAAGCTATTATTTTTTAATAAGAAAGAGAGAAGAAAAAGCATTGATTAATGTAAAGATTATAACCAATAATGGATAATAGTAATAAAAAAAAATAAGGAATATAAAATAAACTTTCAAATATTGTTATGGATGTAGAGACGTAAATTATTTTTGCTTGCTATTAACTTGAACTATTACCTTAATGATGTGAGAATAACTAACATCTTTAATGTATTTATGTAAAACAGAAGGAAATCATAAGTAGAAAGCGCAATCTAAAGTAGTCACTATATCAATTAGTCTTAATCATAATAAATTTAGAATCAGCTAAGTTAGATTAATGATTTAAAAAAAAACTATGAGTAATCACTGATAGAAAAAGAAAAAATTGTAATCCTTTATATAAATTCTTCTTGGGCGTTTATTTCTCAATTAGATCAATGATAGCCCAAATATTATTACAATTAGGAACTACTAATATTTTCAATTATTAATTATTCTAGGAAAATGAACTAATAAGGAAATTAAAATAAAAGAGCATTTTTGATAGAGGAGAGATTTACATTATGTTAAGAACTTTTATTTTATATACTTTTGGGTTCTTCCTTATTATTTTTTTGCTCTATGGTGTTATTAGAATTTTTGTAAGCTGGAATAACGATTATTGTGAGTAAAAGACAAATATCATAAAAATTTGTAGTTTTTCTAATGGGTAATTTTAGAAGGAGAGTACAAATAGTTATATTATGGAAGTTCTTTGCTTAGTAATGATGGTTATCATAATAGTCATTCGTTTTAAGTTCTCGTTGTTTAATATATTTAGCATGTTTGCAAATAAATTAAGTACTGTAACCAATTTCAAGAAGCCTACTCTCTTTACTATTAAGATTAGCAACATACAGGCCGAAGATAACTTGGAAGAGACTATTCGCCTATATTTTAGGTTAGCTTTAACCGAAAGAGTGGAAGTAAAATACATTACTCTGTGTTAAGATATGAAGATATTAGATAAACTATAGAAAATAAAATTAAAAACTATGACAAGTATGAAAACAAATTTTTTTTAGTAGAACTATAGATAAAAAATTTTAGAACGTTAAAAAAAAGAAATTAAATCTTAAGACTTATTTAATGGAATAGCTTACATTACATTTGCCAGCATGACTTGTAATTTTGCATAACTAAAATTTAATGATAAATCTTAATAAATCTACTTTAAATTATTTATGTATTTTATTTTATTTAATTTAATAAATAGAAAAAGATTATGTTCTCAATAATAAGAAAAGAATTATTGAAGATTTTAGTAAACTATGGAACACATAAGGAGACTTCTTTAAAAAGTATATAGAAATGAAGGAGAAAATAAATAACAAAAGTGGAAAAACTCTCTATCAACCACCAGGCTGGTATGAGGGAATAGATATAACTGAACCTGAAGAACCATGGGATATTATTTGGAGGAACTTACATTAGAGCAATGCCTTTGAAAAGAATACTATAATAAGAATGGTAGTATTTACCATAATTGGGGTAGGGATAAATGTCTTATTAGTTTTTCTATTTGGATTGCTATAAGAATCATCTTTAAATACTTATATTGAATCAAATTCTAGCACCAGCTGGATATTATTTCATGTCTACTCTATTGTTATACCCCTCTTCTCCTAAATTGTAAATAAATCTCTCAGATCTATAATTTACTTTGCATTTAAATAGATCCTAACATAGAAATCTTCAGTTAGCTTATTCTATATCAGATTTATTCCTATCATTCTTTCTTTTAACGAGATAATCTTCCTTGCTTTGATCACTGATCTAACTTGTTAGAGTAAATTAAAATTATTTTTAATTCTTAGATGGGTATTTAAAATATATTTAAATATTATAATGAAATAGTGTAAGTACAATGGATGACCATGTTTATTAACCTAATTTCACCCGTTACTGATATTTTTAGAAATTTTGAAATTGGCAACAACTTCAATGTAGTTAATCT
The DNA here is from genome assembly GCA_000260095.1 of Tetrahymena borealis. Taxonomy (NCBI): domain Eukaryota; phylum Ciliophora; class Oligohymenophorea; order Hymenostomatida; family Tetrahymenidae; genus Tetrahymena; species Tetrahymena borealis. The sequence continues at coordinate 337,288 of JH651244.1, read as the reverse complement.
TATCTTTTCTAATATTAATTCTTATAAAGGCCTTTAGCAGTTAGTTTTAAAGTAATTCAAAATTAATACTCATAAAAATTAAAATATCTCACAAAATTAAAAAAATATTATTTAAATTATAGAAATACAACAAGCAAATCAATTAAAATCAATAAACTCTTCTCATTTGTGATAAAAATGTATTGGAACACTGTAGTCTTTATGGAATCCAACCCTATTTCTATTCTATTTTATATACTAACAATACTCTTTACATATTTTATTCAAAAAGTAAGTAAATTTATTCCTTTAAAGAAATGATTTTAATTTTATTCATATATTAATTTAAAAGAAACTCTTGCTTGTTAATACATTGAAGTAAAATGTGTGCCCTCAAAAGCTCTGTCATTATCTAGATATTAAAATTTCCTTTGGATTGGTTGTTTTCATCATTACCCATTTATCAAGGATACATGTATCTTTTTAAAAATATGCTTCTGTAGAATCTTCTCTATCTATTATTACTACTCTTTTAGTGTTATTTAGCTTCGTAGTATCTTTAAAGTTATTTATTAATAAAGTGAGAGAGTAAAATTAGTAAAATGAATCATAAAATCAGCAACTCTACAATGAAAGTGAAGCATATGACAGTTATTATAGTGGAAATTAAACTGATACTAAAAAGGATAATGAATTATCTGATTCTGCTTATGAGGATATGATGATGAAAAAAGTAAAAAACTTTATTAAAAAATTTATTTGACCTTTAAATTAATTAATTATTTAAATTTATAATTCTAATAGTCTTACTATGAGTTAAACCCAATAAATAAATATATGAAACTCTAAGAAGAAGATTTATTATTCATTCCTACAAATTAATAAAATGTGGTCAATCTAGATCCTCAACTATCTTTAACAAACACAGAATAAGGATTTTTAAAAATCTAAAATGGAATTAAAAAATAGTTTGAGGATATTTATTCGCAAGGTAGAGAGGAGTTGTTTAGAGAAAACAATAAAAATATCAACAATTAATAAAAAAAAAATGATAAAAATGAAAAAAAGATTAAAATATTAAATTAAAATTTTGACAAATAATTCAGTGTTAATGAAAACAGATCCTTTTTAATAGAAGAAACAATTTATAATTTAATTAACCTGTATTAAGATATATCTACAGCCATAGTTACAATAAAAAAGAAAACTGAATTCTTAAAGACTGAAAAAGGCAGAAAAAAACCAACTGCCAACCCTGTCTAGGTTAATATCCATTAACATTAAAGATGATATTAAAGAATCTTAGGATATTCTATAGAGACTGAGTAGCTAGATATTAAAATAAAGATAATTAACTAAACTTTCAATTTTCACAATCTAAAGCATTTAAATTAATATTATTCACTTTTATAAACAAGGTTCTAATTTTCAATTATAATAAAATGTATTAATAATTATTTTTTATTAATATTTACTATAAATTAACTAACTTTTATTTTAATTATATTCAAACCACCTTATTTATATAAGAATCATAATTATTAATCTTTATAAAACTTTGTCTTAATTGGCTGGTATTAAATAATGAGTAATTACTGTATTTTATATAATTTTAATTGATAAAGTAATAATTATATATAGTTTTAAAGCAGAAGATTGAACAATAGATGCTTCTTTTAGATAGTTATATTAATTAATAGAAAAGAATAAAATCTATAATAAAATAAAAAAACATTTTCAATAAAACTTGATTAAAATAAAAATAACAGGGAATTTCATTCTTAATAATGAAAGATAATAGTAGATTTTAAAAAGATATGTTTTTATTTGTTTATTTGCTTGTAATGATATGTACAGATAGATAGAGATAGAAAGAAATACATGACTCCAATTAAATAAATAAAAATAAATGAAGGATCTGAAAGATAGTAAAAATAATCATTGCAATAAATAAATAAGGATTTTATGATATCTCATACAAATTATTATAAGAAAAAGGATTTCTGTATCACTCACTACTAGATAGGAAGAAGAAAATTTAATTAAAAAGGAAAAGAAAATAATAAAATTATTTAAGGTATAGATAGAAAAGGAAAAGAAAAAATATTCAATAAAAAGAAGAAATGGTTTTTGAATTTTTATTCTACAATTAGCAACACAAGACCCGTAATGGTTACTTCATCAACCATGACAATCTTATGTTAGGTACAGTATAGATTACATATTGATAAGAGCATAGAGTCAAATCTAATGGCATAAAATAGGGATTTAGTATTTCAAATCATTAAATCGAAATGAAAAATATCAAGCAAATCTTAGTTGAGATTGTTTATACTTGATTATCAACTCGCTCTTTTCAAAATTGAATAGATACTTGGGCAAGTATCCATAATTTTATTTTTATAATATATTAGCTACCCCTGAAGAAAGAAAGAGATTGATTTTCTACTTCATTGCTAACTAAGTTCCTGAAAAGTTAGACCCTATTGATAGAGTTAAATTTAACGAACAACAGTAAAGCATTCTTTTATTTACTGATAATTTATGTGCAAATAATCACCTTCATATCTTCATCAAACTATTATTTTTGGGAAGGCAGGCTTTATAGGAAATTATGAGATATTTTAAGATTTAAAGGTGTCATTTATTTAAAGTAATTAAAAGCAATTTCTAAGAATGAAGTTTATGATGAGATGAATGGGATTTTAGTTTATAATTTATTCGAAATCCATTTTAAATATTAATATATGTTTCCTTATTAATCATTAGATCTAATAACCTCTCTTCAAAGGCTAGAATGATTGGTGCTTTAACTGGTTTAATTGGTTTAATCGGATTCCCTTACGTCTCTACTAGAATCTATGCTAGACCTGTTTTAAATATTGGTTTATCCCTTCTCATCTGCCCCTTCCTTTATTACGTTGGCAACCAATTGGTAAATACTTTAGACATATCTTACATATAATTTTGCTTGCTTGCTTGATTTATTAATTTATTTGTTAGCACTCCTCCTTATATATTTTAAATTCTTCACAAATATCCCACTTATTTCTGAATAGGATCTTGATAAATAAAGCTAAACTACTTATCATAAATTGCAATATAAAAATAAAAAATGGTAAATCTAGTATACCCAAAGATATGCTACTTAGTTAGAATAGTAATAAAAGTTGAGAGACAGAGTTATTAGATTCAATTCAGCATGTTTTAGACTAGCTTACATTTTAGCTATTATATTTATTAATTATTAGTTATAAAAAGAAAAACTCTGAGGATACTAAATTAAAGAATTATTTAAGGATATTGAAAATTAATTTAAATAATAAAGAATATTTTATGAAATACTAAATAGAGAGAGTCTTTCTAAGATAAAATAATTTAAATCTAGCATATTTTAAAATTAAATGACTAATTTTACATTATTTAATATTTTAATTCTTAATTTAATAGACTTACACTGTTTGGGAACCTAAGTTCATTGCTAATAGCAGAATTGTTACTGACTTATCTTAAAAATATAATTTTACTATCTTCGATTTCGCTTAAGCTAAGAAGGAAGCTCATCTTAAGGCTCTTAGAAGTGAACTTGTTTCTGATAATCTCCTTTACTCTCCTGGTATCTGAAGAAAGCTAAAAATAGTAAATAAGGTAAATGAAAGGAATTACTAATGTGAGAATTAATTAATAATTCATAGATAAGTTAATTGTAATGGCATATTAGTATTGATTGAATTATTATCTATATGTGATTTGTATTGTCTTACATTTTAACTTCATTAATATATTCTTCAATCTTTTTCATCTATCATCTATCTATCTATATCTTTATTTTATATTAACTATAAAAGCTTTAAAAATAAATTACCTTATGTGTGTTAGTTAGTTTGTTTATTTATTTATTATCTTCTTAAAATTATTCAGTTTTTAAATTAATTATAGCTTCAATTTTAATGAAAATTTTAATTTATTTAAAGTGTAAATTTTAAAAATTTGGTAACTTTTCTATTTTATTATTTTATGAAATGTAGTGTTAAGATGTTAAATAAATAAAATTATTAATAATTAGTTTATTTAATAATTAATTGTATTTAAAATCTTTTTTAAAAAAAGTAAATAATATGTTAGTTGGATGATACATAGAGGTATAGATAAAGGAAAATCAACAAAGCTTTTGAAGCTTTAAAATAAATAGATAAATTGAGGTTATTAGTTAGATAAATATATTTTTTAGATAAGGGTTTAAATTGTAAGGTTGACTCTACATACTTTATGAACAAATGAATCAACTAAACAATTTATTGGTTATATTCCTGTGAAAATCTATATTAGTACTATTGTTAGGTATAGTTATGTTATTACTTGATTTATTTTACGTAGAATTCTATTAATTCATTGATTAATTACTATCATTATAATTATTAAACTAAAGGGTTTGAGGTTGAATCTTAATAGGTACACTTTACTATTATTTTTAAGACTCAAAGTTTCTATTCGTAAAGTTTGGATGTTTAAACATTAAACTAACTCCTTTAACTTAAGGTTAGACTGACTCATCTGTAGAGAGTGAATCAAATGCATCCATAGTTTAAACTTGAGATGGACCAATCTGTTTAATTGATAACTCACTTCCTAGAAGACCGTTTCCTCCAATATATTCACCAGTTTCATTGAATTTAGTAGTCAAATCTTTTCCATATTTTCTTTTTAATAAAAATTCATTTAAGCTTGATTCATGAAGTGATTTCTTCATAGAAATTTGATTATGGTGTAAAGTTTAAATTAAATGATTAGAATTATTTTTTAAGGTAGGAATGGAATTAATTTTTTCAACTGAAAGTGGTCTATTTGTTGTTTAAGAAGGCAGTTGAGAAAATGATTAATTTGAGCTATTTTATTAATTCTATTAGTGATTAAAAGAGGAAATAGGTTAAAAAAAATAATTCTATTATGATTAATGCTAACTAATAGGGGAGGGAGGATTGTAAATAATAGGATGAGTTGGCTTTTCAATAGATTATTAATTGATATCACTTTATGTTTATAATGTATTGTTTGTGTAAAAGGGATTATTAAACTAATTTGAAGTTATTTTAGGTTTCTGTTATTAACCTTTTAAGGGTTAGCCAAGAGTTTGAATTGAATGTTGTTAGGTATTTTAGGAGTAATTGTTAGATTTTTATTAATGTTAATTATTTATAAATGGGTTGTTAACCTATTAATTAGTTTAATTAAATTACTATTATCCTATGTTTTATTAGATAATTTACTGTTATTAAAATTGAATCTACTTTTAAACAATTTATTGTGAATGTTGTTATTATTGTTATTATTGTTACTGTTGTTACTGTTGTAGTAGGTTTTAATTATACATAAACTACATTTAATTATATTGCTATTGTTATAGTGGTTATTGATATTAAAATTATTATTGTTGTTATTGCTGCTGATGCCCTTAAAATTAATTATAAGTTTATTAGTTTTGAATTTATATTTATTGTTAAGGTTAGATCATGCTTTATGAATTTATTTACTACTATTACTATTGCTATTATTTCTGTTAGATAGATGGGACCATATTATTTTATGGGGAAAGTAGAGAGTTATATTCAAGAGTTTAAGCAGATGATATTTATTTATTTTAATTTGAATTAAATTAGATTTATGTACGGAAAGCATTCTAACATGATTACACTTCTGGAGTAGGATCTAATGTATAAGAGAAATTCTGCTAAGAATTTCTTTTAGATTGTATTATTTAAGGATGATTCTCTTAAGATTAGAGGCAGAGATTTTGTTTATTTTAGATCTGCTAAGAAAAAAGCCTCTATGGAAGTTATTAATTCTAATTTTGATCAGATGATGAGTTACTATTTTACTTACAAATGGAGGTATTGTTCTAATCTTACTATCCTTAGCTAAAATGAATGCTTTAAGAAGAACAAACTTTAAGATGAGCTAAATTCTAAGATATTCTAGCTTAAGATTAAATATCTGGTTATATTATATTTTCTCTTTGTGCAAATAAATTGTTTTTAATGAAACTTAAATCTTTATCAGTTGATTATGAAGTAGCAAATAGTTTTGGACCAGCAGATTATACTTACTGATGATATGATGAATTCACAGATGCATCAATAGATCCTTCATTAATTTTACGATTTTTGTACATCACGGCTGCATTAGAACTTTTATTATTAGATGACTGTTTAACAATAGAGTAATTTTAGCTATTTTATCTCATAGATTCATCTTAAGAAGGTTTACTGCTAGTCGAAGTAGCTTCATATCCCTTAGAATCAAAAAAGCAGTTTTTTTGTCTTAAATTCATGGGAGATAAATCTGAGAATATAGGCTTTCTATAATTCTTAGAGAAAGGAGTCGATAAATTTCTTCTTTTAGATTAGTTTTGCATACCCATTTCTTCTTCATCATCTTAAAACTATCTGTTAAAATGATTCTATTCGTGAGTGAGAGTTACCATTTATTAAAATGTGTCATTGCAATCTGTTCTGTTGGCCAAAGTATTGTCTTGATCTACTTCATCATGCTCATTTCTGTAGATATACTATCTCGAATCATTCTTAGAAGTATTCGAATAACATACAATCTATTGCAAATGTCTTATTTGAAAGGGCTATCTTTCACTCATTTATTTACTAGATGAGCTAGGAGATGCAGAACTTTCAGGAGATTAAACTGAACTTGGCATCTCTACTTTAGGTGATTCATTCTTTTTAAATTATTTACCAGCAGGAGAGGAGTGTCTCTTTTACATCATATATTCTTTTAGGGTAAACATATCAATTTACTCAGAGTTGCTTCTTTTCATTTAATACTTTTCCTTTTCATACTACATTTATTCATCATAATTACACATATTTCCATTATTTGGGAATGCATTTAATTTCTTCATCTTCCACTCCTCAGCTAAATTTGATTAGATGGAATTTTCTTCTTCATCTTCGTCTACACTTTCATCACTTTAAGAGTATTCTTACTATTCGGAGGCGTCATCAACACCATATTGATAGAGTTAGTTATATTTTGTTGAATTCTTCTTAATAAACTTTCTATTTTCTTATAGATGATTGCATCTATTAGTTGGTAAGCCATTAACATATAATTCATTTTCACGTAACTCTTCAAACTTTTAAAAAGTTTATTCTATGCAATCTGCATTTCTTTCAGATAACCCAGCATTTGTTCCTTCATTTGTTGGTGCCACCGTTGTTGAACCTCCTCCAAAAGTCTCATATTCTTAAGGATTCACAGATGATATAGCAGGCTCATAGGATTTTTTATCATCCTCATCTTCATAATCATCTTTAATATTGAATGACTCATAGTTACCTTCTTACACAATTACTTCGTTAGTGTTGTATTACTCAGTGTCAATTTATTATAATCTAGTCTCAATACTCTCTTAGGAATCATATCTTTATTTAGAATTCTTATGGCTTTAAGGGATTCTACTTGATTGAGAATGCATCTCTTTATCTAAACTACTTTTGTAAGTATTCTAAGCTTAATTTTCTATAGGTTCTAATGAGATGATCCTTTTAATTTCTCCTTCAGTTGATTCTATCTCCTCACTCTAATAGCTTACCTTCCTTTTCTAATTCATTTAATGGATATCAGCATATTCCAATTTAGGAGAATATTTCTTTTTACTATCAGTTTAATTCTAATTTATTCTCCTGTTTGTATTAGGACTTTAAGGGAATGATGATATTATTTCAGAAGATTCTTCAATAATTGTATTGCCTTCATCTATTTATTCACCATCTAATCTATCACCGAACATTTATTTTGCTACCGAATGTAAGTTCTATTATCCTTATATTTAATCTAGGCAAGGTATAACTTCCTACTCAACTTATCCAAATTGCCTCTCTCTAGCTGTCCTCTTTCCACTTTCATAAGAATAATAACTCTCTCTATCGGGAGATATTTAATTTTAAACACTTTTACATTCAGATTAAGGAGATTGAATTTAACTTAAATGTCTATTTCCACTCTAAAAAAATTACTCTTATTAATACTAATCTCCTTCTCTTTTATCATTATTATTATGAGAGTTTTATATTTTTATTGTATCTTTTACAGAATCTACTCCTCCCTTATCAACTTAAATATCTTAGGAATTTTCTATTTAATTATCTCCTTCCTTTCTTGCTTTGATAAATCCTTTCACTTTAAGCTTTTTTTCTTAGTGATTTTCAAGAAATTACTTAATTTTAACACTCACCATACCAGTATTAGGCTATGATCTAACTTCATTATTATTTTAAAATTATTCTGTAACTGTAGTTGCTTGAGATTTTACCAAATTATCTTACAATTACTAATGCTATGGCAAGATAATCTCTTTTATATTATCTTTATCTTCTTCTTCAAATCTTCTATCTGTTACACTTTTCAGCTCATTTAAATTTTAAAAATCAGGATTACCGGTTCCACTTTGAAATAGAAAGCTAGGATAATTATTAGCATTATTTTTTGATTGGATTGAGAATTAGGAATTCATCAGATACTAACAGATACTACCATTACTTTCTAATGAGGAAAAGTAAGGGTTTTAGAAATAATTAATTTAGCTTATATCTTTGAGATCCTAACTTAGCTCTTAGTATTGATAATTTACTGGATTTTTTCTATTATTTAAATGATTACTTCTATAATTATTCGATAGGGCTCTTTTATCCTTATTGTATTTTGAGTCTTTAAAGCTCGGAGAGCCATCACTATTGTTTTCCTCATAATCGTTCATATTTAAATTCTCCTATTTCTTTGAATTTCCTAAGTTATATACATCATCGCTGCTCATCAACTTTTAAGGTGCTTCTTAAATAGAATTGATTGTTCCATTCTTTAAAGTATCTGGGACGAATTTGCTCATACTTGTCTTTCTGTAATTTTCTATTGCCCTCTTTCTAGTGTTATAGATACTTCGTTTTATATATTCAAACTTTTCTTTATTCTCTACTATCATTTTTGTCTTTAGAATTTAAGAGTAATCTTAATCTTCTTTGAGTGCTCTAACTAATTTCTTTATCCCTTCTGAAAAATTATCTTCATTACCTGATATATTCTGAGAAAAATAGATTAATAAATAATTCTTTAAATGAATTTATTGTTTATTTAAATCTAATCCTCCTCATTCTCTAGAAAAATGCTTGTTACATCACATAGATAAAGAAAGGTATATTTTTATTTAATAATCTAATTCTTCCCTTTTTCAAATAAAGTATTTTTCTATAAGGAGTAAGAGACTTAATAGGAAATCCTAAATGAATTAATAAAATGCTACATTATCCATAAGACTGATTAAGGAAATAAGTTCAGTATTTATTTCTGAAATAAGATTCTCATTATTCACTTATTAACTGAAAAGAGGAAAAGGAAAGATTTTTAATACTCCTTAATTCGTTAAAAATAAATGACGACTATCTAATAAAGGCCTCTAATCTTTTAAAAGCTCATCTCGTTGTAATTCTTGCAAATACTTCATTATTTAATCTATCATGAATGCTAACTCTCCTTCACTAAATGCTAATTTTGTGATTTAAACAATATCATGAATACTGCCCATTTAACAATATTCCAATTCTAACCATATTGTAGCACTTTCAAACGATTTTTTGCAGAGATATTTGTCAAACACTTTAATTTCAAATTGCTGTTTATTCTTATTCGATTGAACACTATTCATTCTCTTTATATAATCATTTTAACCCTTTTATATCACTAATTCCTTTATCATGACTATTTCATCTCGTATTAGATTTATCGCTTTGAAAGTCTTCAACCCTTATTCTTCATCTATTTATAGTATAAACAAAATTAATGATAACACTCTTAAGGAGCTAATTCTCAACACTATCTTTCTAATTTGCGCGTTTTAAATGAAAATAATTTTTTTTATTTTTTTACATATTATTGATAATGTCTTAAAAAATCCTAGAGGATTCTCTGAGAAGAACTCTTATAAATTATCCCATATTTCATCATTTTCTTATTCTGTTGTTGCCATCTCTTAATGTTGATCTTTTAATGAGTACTTTATTCAACTAATTGTGATTTTAATAGTTTACTCAATAATTTGCTTCCTTGTCTCCAAATACAGATAGATACTTTGCTTGTTTAAACTAATTAATTTTGAAGTTATAGATGATCAGCTAGGTAACTCTAAAGTCTTAAAATTGAATATGGAAAGCAATGAAAGTAGTATTGCCTATTATATTATTAACTTTGTTTTACTTTACTTCTTTTTTTTCAACAGAAGTAAGAGTTTTAAAGAATATTGATATAATTTTTCTTAATATTTAAGTTAAGGATTGGATTATATTTTTTTATTTAACAATTTTTAAGAAATTTGTTAATAATTAGTTGAATTTTGTATAAACTCTAAATGGCTATAATGAAAATATTTAAAGGATTATACATTTGATTTAACAACTTAAAAACAACCAAAACCTTTTATAAATAGAAAGAGATGCAGCATTTTGTTATTAATGCATTATATTTACTTTTAATTCATTTAAAGAATGAATGGCTTGCTTGCTTGCCTGCCTATCGATAAATAAAAAAGAGTAAAATCATCTTATTTTTAATGTTTTTTACTAATTCTTATTCCTTCTTTGCCACCCAGCCAGCCAGAAAGTATTATTGAATTATTAAAAATACTAATTAATAGTTATTAAATACCAAATTTTATTTGAAAAGAGTTGTTTTTTTATGGTAAATAATGATCTTAAATATTAGTGGCATTTATTGTTAGAATTATTCAAAACTCTAATACTCAAATTTTTTAGAAATTTTTGAATAACTTTGATAAATACTGTTTTAAATAGCATCATTTTTCTATAAAATTATCTGGATTATATATAACCTTAGAATATTAGGACACACTTACTTTTTTTTATAATACAAGTGAAAAAGTATATATTACCTCTCTTTCTGCTTATATATTTATTTATTGAAAGAAAATCTATAAAATGGAATTAAGATTATTTGGTTACTTATTTAAAATATTTTAAAATGTTTGATTTAATTTTATAATTCTACTGAAGTATCTTTATTTTTAAAAAATAGTTTTAAAGGCAAATTATAAATTTAATTTTACTTTTCTATTGATAGATAATATCTATGTGTGCATGTATGTATACAGATCCTTCCGTTTATACATTAACAACTCTTTTTCATAAATTTGGATGCATTCATTCATTGATTTACATTTATTATTGAAGTAAGATCATTTTTGTTGTGTTGATGAGATCATTTGATCTATAAAAATATATTTATAATAATATTTGCAAAAAAATCCAAATAGTTAGTTAGTTTCTTTATTTAAAATAGCAAGCAAATTAAGATCGAGATTATTATTTAGAGAGAAAAATAATGAGTATATTAAGCAAGAAATTAAACAAATTGGATCATACAATTCCAATTTATTCACCACGTACTACTTATAAAAATGTTAGATAAAATGATGAGCATTTACTAGCTGATTTAACTTTAAATTTTGATCCATTTACAATCAATGTTTTGAAAAATGAATTTGGTATAAGAGATATGCAAATGGAATTAAGTGAATTCATATTAGTTGTAAAGGAGCATTTACTCTCGTGGCAAGTAGATATACCTAATCGAGAGACTAAATTAGTCAGATGTTTGACAAATTTATTTGAAGAAATTGATTTGAATGGTAATGGCATATTAGAGTGGGATGAATTCACAAATTACGTAATTGAAAAAGCAACCGTTTTAAATAATATTAAAACTAAAGCAGATGAAATAAAAACTTATACTAAATCAATAATAAAACCTCTATAAGCACAGACAAAACATTTAAGCCATAAGTTCAATAACTTAGTAACTAAAATATTATATATTCCTCATATTGATAGACTTGCGCTTTATGAAGAAGGAAGTGCTGAAATTCTATTTATGAATCCTGAAACTGGAGTCATGAACAATAAAACACTCAAAGTTGTTCCTAAATCTCTTTTTGTTACAAGTTCTACTGTTAAGAAAGATGAAGAAGGACTTATTCATGTAGAAACCAAGAAGAATTTTATTGATTTAAAAACTATGATTCTAGATATGTTGTATATTCCTGACAAAAAATATTAAGTTCTTCTAACATCTAGTAATGATAAGTAAGCAGCTTTCTTTTTAATCATAAAATTTCATTCTAAAAATAAATTAAAATCTATTGGATTTATATCCTAATTTATATTTTTTTACATTAATTTCCTAAAGATATGTAAGAGGATGGAAGCATTCGAGTAATGGGTGGGTACTTGCTTCTCAACCTGATAATGAAGAAGAATTGATAGAACATGAATTTAAAAATGAAATTTATTGCCTTGCTTGGGATTCATTAAATGAAATCCTTTATTGTGGCTAAAAGAATGGTAATATAGTTATATGGTATTTCAAAACTGACACAGAAAAAGAATTAGAACGCGAAGGTGCTCACACAGAAGTAATTATGGATATGATTACTATGCCTAAGCTTTAATTCTTGGCATCTGGTGCTTTGGATGGCTTACTCATTTTATGGGATACAATAAATAACAAAAAAAAGCGTGTCTATAAAGAACATACTAGAGGTATTATGTCTCTCTCGTTTAATGAAGCTTTAATTCTCCTTTTTAGTGCAGGATTTGACCATGAAGTAATTATCTTTTATTTTGTTAATATATTAAATTTTCGATAAAAATAGGTTTGTGTATGGAATCCTTACATTGATAATCTAATTTATAAGATTTCTGGTCATTCTAGCCCTTTACTTGGCGTAAAAGTTATAGAAGGGACAAGTTAAGTGATTACTTTAGACTCCGATGGAAATGTTAGAGTTACAGATATTAAAAAATTCAGTAATGTTTAATGCTTTTCCGTTGAAACATCTGATGAAAAACATAAATTCAATCCTTAATGTTTTACTTATATCCCTAAACCTTTAAAATTGGCATTTTGTGGAAGATCAGTGCAATTATATGAGTATGATAAAAATTATAATCCAAATTATGTAGACGATTATGTAGCTATTTGTTGTGCTTTCGTACCCTCTTAATTAGCATTTTACACCCCTGCTGGTAATAAGATTAAATTGTGGAATGCCCTGACTGGTGATATTAAGAAAATTTTCTCAGATATTACACAAGGAGAAATTACTTGTTTCACCTTAGATTCTCTTAAGAGGCGTATGTTAATTGGAGACTCGTTAGGCTAGATTGGTATATTTAACACTTATAATGGTGCTATAATCAAAGCTCTTCCAAAGTAATTCCTTCCTATTTTATTTACCAGAGAAAAAATAATTAATTTTGCAATAATTTACTAAAAAGACATTCTGCTGAAGTCACTTAAATTATACATGCTGCTTCTATTACGATGTTTATCAGTGCTGCTATGGATAATAAAATAAACATGACTTTAGATAATGATTTTGGTGAGAATGAATTGATTAGAACTCTAGAATTAAAGGAAGTAATGATCACTTCTTTAGGGTTTGATCCAATTACTAAAATGATAATTGTAGCTACAAATACTGGTATTACTTCTTTCTATGAGAGCGATACAGGCAAGCAAAACGGTTCCTTCTCAGAGGTAACTCAATATGAAGAAATAACTTCTCTCAATGTGATTAAAGATCTACCTTATTTAATTACAACTACTACTAATGGAAAGATAAACTTTATCGCTCTTCCACCATTATTGTTTAAATTTTAGAAAGTTTACTTCTTTAGAAACGAAGATAGTGAATAGAAGTTGTTAGAAAAATAAAAATTAGCAAAAGAAGGAGAATAATAATTATAGTAGTAGCAGTAAAATTAGTAATAGTAGCCATAATAATAGTTGCAATAAAGCATCTTGTTGCCTAAAGGAGCTATCTCAAATGTATTAAATAGCAGCATGGTGTAAAATAAAAAAAAATAAGAAGATTAACCTCAAAATCTTAGTATTTCAAATTGTATTTATTGTAATGAAACAAAGAGCCTTTTTTTATCTGATGATAAAGGTTTTATTAAGTGCTTCAGAATTGAATAAATCCTAGCTATTCTTGAAAAATCATTTTCCAACCATAAAGATAAGTCAAATAATGGGGCTAAATCCTTTTTAACTCCTCCTAATTTTGATGGAGTTGAGTACGAAGAAGTCTGGAGTGTACGTGCTCATTATGAAATGATCAAATCATTAGAATATATTCCTGAAGAAAATCTACTCATCACAACAGCTTATGATAAAAAAGTAAAATTTCTTTTGAAAAATTATTAATATCTAAATAGATTAATTTTAAAATTAGGTTAAACTATGGGATAGTAAAACTGGTAATATGATAGATTAGCTTTAATAAAATTATGATAAATAAGAACCTAGACCTATAGCTTTCAAGAGAAGTGGCACTGAAGAGATCTACGATACTAATTTAGAAGAAAGAATTGATTTAAAGAGAAAATCATCAATAAAATAAACAAAGCTAACTGGCAGAGATGGTTAAAAGGGATCTATTTCTACTATTAAAATTGGATCTCAATCCTTAACTGATAAAAAAATCAAGACTTAAGAGAGTGGTACTCATGATGCCGAATAGAACTAATAACATAGTTAAAACAAAAATGATTAAGCTCAAGGACAGAATGATGATTTGTTTGCAAATTTTAATCCAAATAAAACTTATGAAGAAGAATTCAATCCATTTTATTTTTTAGACAAAATTGATAAAACCAAATTGAAATCTGAAAGAAGCAACAATGATTGGAAACTTCACATCGATTACATTAAATACTACTAAAGCTTTGAAGATTCAATAAAATAGCTGAATAACGATATATAGAAATAAGAGCATGAATAAAAAGAAAAGACAGAAAAATAAGGAATAAATAATAGAAGATTCAAAGTCAATCCTTATTAAAATTCAGTAATAAATACATTTTTTCAATTACTTTTCTTCATAAATAAAACAATTTCATTCATTTTTAAATAAAAGGATTTAAATGCCGAAAAATTCGGTGTTGATCATAAGCCAATACTGAAGGATGAAATTAGTTTAAAATAGGAAAATTTAGACTAACATAAAGTTAAAGCTGATACTAGGATTTAAGAAGGACTAAACTAAGTAACGAATTCTCAAGTGGTTCTTCCTCGTCTTACATCACTTTAGAGCTAAAAACTCAAATAAACTAGTTAAACATAAGCCTAAAATCAATAATAGCCTGAGCCTTCATCAGGAAGATCTCATAACTAATCCGTTTTAGAACCTAAGACTTTGGCTTAAATAACTGGGGATCCAATAAAAAAAGAAAAGAGAGTTTGGGACAATTTATATAAAAAAGAACTTTAAAGTAAATTCCTTTTTGGCAGTAACTAACAAGAGGTAAGGTTAAGTAAAGAGGAAGTAGATGCAGCTCATCGTTTAGCTGCTGCTTTAGCAAATTATGACAAAGATGATTACAGAAGTTTAAAATTCTATAACATACAGGTTAAAGAAGCAAAAGGATAGAAAAAGCCTTAACCAGCAAGTTCTACTAAGAAGAAATGATTTATAATATTTAATTGTATTTATAAAATAATTTATATAAGTATTAATAGGGTGTGGAATTATTTCAATAATAACATATAAATTAAATAATCTTTTGGTGAAAGAATAGTGAATTATTTTTAAAAAGTTGAGGTATTATAAGTGTAATGAATCATCTTATATTATCATTATTTGATTAAATTTTTGTGATTGGTTTTTTGTCTAAAAAAATAAACAATTAGTAAAAAATATCTTTCAAAAACTAAATTAAATAATATTAAAAGAAATAAAATAGAAATGAAATTGTAATGTAAAACTCATTCTGATGAGGAATATTTGTACTTTAAGCTTCCATAGTTAACTGAAATTTAATTAAATTAATAATAATATTTATAGTGTGCAAGATGTATAACAGAGGGAAGCACTCTTAATTGCAGATCGCTAATATTATTATCTGATATACTAAGTAAAACGGAAAATGATTACTTTTACAATTGGCCTATATTAGAGGGAGAATTGATTAAATTAGAGCCTCATCCTTATAGAGATATTTTAAAAAAAGTTTTTAGCAATAAGATTCATTAAGAAGCAGTAGAAAATTAATAAAAAATAAGGGTATTTATAAAGAATTTGAAAGAAAATATTGTAAAAAAAATAGATTAAATTGAGATTTTATTACTTTAGAATGAAAGATAAATTATTTAAGATAATGAGAGCGTTAAAGTAAAATATAAAGAAATCAATAATATCTATGAAATCAAGAATATTTTGGAAAGGATTTCTGCCCAGGACATAAATGCTATCGAATATACTAAAACTATTAATGATTTTATTCAGAAATAGAATGACAAAGAAACAACTGCAAAAATCTTTACTGAAGTAGAGACTTTGTTAAAAAAATTTCAATTCGATTTAGATAAAAATCTAGAATTTATAGATCATTCTGTCACTATGCAATTAAATAAAATTGAAATCAACCTAAAAGATGATATTGAAAAATATTAAGATAAAACTAATCCTTAGTCTGATTCTGATAAGAATATAAATGAGTTAATGAAATTAATCTCTAATAAGACTAACTTTTGCAGTGATCAGTTTCTGATTGATATATAGAAGCATTTTAAGTAGAATTAAATGATATTTTCTGATAATGATATAATTAAATCTAGTGATGCATATTAGTATAATGTTGTAGATTATTCTCACTTAAATGAATAATAGCTACTAAAGCTTAAAAATTTAATTAACATTTAATCTAATTACTTTTAAAATATTCCAAAAGATGATGTAGAAAATTAAGCTACCAATACTTCAAATTTTCTTTCAAAATTAAAAAATATATTTTCACCTAAAACCTTTTAATTGCTAAAGGAAATATTCTACTAATATCCTGTATTGGATGTATTTGATAAATTCTCCTTTGAAGATAGGCTTGACTTTAATAAGATATTCTAATTAGATCTGTAGGAGATTAATAAATTGATTTCACAATTTAATGATGCAAAAAGCAGTTAGAACATTATAAAGCAATTAAATTTTTCATAAGCAACAAAGTATTCAGGAATGAAAATCTCATATGAAGATAATTAAATTCAATTTAATTAAAATAGTAGAGCTCTTTAAAAATGCTGGAGTAACTAAATAATAAATAAGGATTTTGTTTACTAATTGAAATTTAGAATAAAATAAATGTAAAGATAAGGAAATGGCCATGTTCTAGTAGGTATCATACCTGACGAGCTGAAAGAAAAGTAACTTCATGATTAAGATTTATAAAAAACGTTTGTATGGAATAATGATAATGGTTGTAAAGATAGTATAAAAGGAGTTAATTTTTATGAAATTAAAGGGCCAAATACAAATTTTACCATATACTTTTCAATAAAAAATAAATTTTTCTTTGTTTGTGATAACTTATGCACCTCTATTAACTACAAAAAAGATGCTAAATTCTTTGAAAATAAATCATATAGGATATGTATTAGTATAAACAATGGTTTTAGAGATTAAACACTAGAAATAATCGAATTTAATTAATTAAATCTATGAATTACTGTATCTAATAAATGCTTTTATTTGGATTTTTATTGAAAAACTTTAATATTTTATTTTTATTTTAAATTCTTTTAATCATAATATCTTTTTATTATTATTAAATCATCATTAATAGTGAAATATTTTCAATTATCAATATTTTAGTGAGATATATGATTTCATTTATGAATTACTGTTCTTATCTAGCTTGGAAAATAACATTTATTTTTAAGATTATCTAATTAAAAGATATAAAAAACAAATATTTATTAATTATTCCTTTATCTATTTTATTCTATCTTTAGAGAATCCAATTATAAATTTAACTATAATTTATGAACTCTATATCAATTTAAGAAATAAGTAAGTAACAAAACCTAAAAGTTAGGTAGGATATCTCGTTAAAATAACTAATATTTATTCTTAGATGCTTATGTATCTATCCATGTAAATATATTAATTTACATATTATTCAAATCAATTTATAAATATAATTTACATCACTAATATCATATACTATTGAAGCTGTTTAATTGATAACCAACAATTAATTACTTAATTATTTAATTAATTAAAAGCTTAAAGGATTCAAAATTATAATATCTGTCATGAAATTTTCTCAAAAACCAAGAGCTACTTTTGAAGTAGCCTAATATAATCCAGGTCCTGGCTATTACATTCACTCGGATAAATAGAACCAAGAGAATCATAAATAATACTAGAATAATCCTAATTTAACTTCATTTGGAAGGAAAGACAGATTTGTTGATACTTATAATGTTGAATCAAGTAATATAGGACCAGGTTATTATAAAAACAATAAAAGCGATTTCGATAAATTTAATCAGGATAAAGCCAATATTAGAGGGAAGAGTGAGAAATCACATGACTAAAATTAATTTGTTAGGATAAATGCAGTACCTTCGATTCCATCTAAGAATGTTAAGGAAGGGTATTAAGAAATTGGTGATGGTTTATTGATTGTTATGAAAAATTAAAAAGAAAATGATAACGTTGGACCAGGATAATACCATCCTAATTATAATTTTGTAAAGCCACGAATTTAGAAGGCTGTTATCCCTAATGAATTGAAATAAAAGTAATCATCTACAGATAATTTAATAAATAAATAAAAAGTACATCTAAATGCTTCTCAATAGAGTGAAATTGCTAGTATTGTTGAATAAAATTTAGTTGGGTTAGTTCCA
This sequence comes from Tetrahymena borealis, assembly GCA_000260095.1. NCBI lineage: Eukaryota > Ciliophora > Oligohymenophorea > Hymenostomatida > Tetrahymenidae > Tetrahymena > Tetrahymena borealis. The sequence goes on along the minus strand of JH651244.1, from coordinate 318,538 downwards.
AAGGATTAGCTCAGTATTTAAGAAAAATAAGTAAATGAATAATAAAGACCAGTATCAGATTAAAGAGTAAGATAGCTTCATGGATAAAGATTTAGATCTGAATTGACATGTCTTGTAAGCAGAGATCCAAAAAAAAGATAAATAGGAGAATATAACCTTGAATTGCTTATGATTCGTGAAAGATAACTAGCTAAGGATGATTAAGGACCTCCTCCTGGAAAATATTATAATTAAGATCAACATACTTCATTTAAAATCCCATATAAACCTCCCGAATTTTAATGTTTTGATTCAAGTTCTTAGAGATTTGAAGAAAATGGAATATTTAAAAATAAACTTGGCCCTGGGTAATATAATCCAGACAATATTCTTTCAAAATAACCAGCAGCTGCAGTCAAATTTGGTAGAGAAAAAAGGGCAACAAGCGAATATGAAGCTCTTAGGGCTAAACTACCTGGGCCAGGGAATTATAACTTAAAATAAAATGAAGACATAGGAAATTTAGAAAGGTTTGATTTATATAAATTAAAATAAGCCAATTTAAAATATAATTCTGTTTTTGGTAGTGGGAGCAGACGTTTCACTGATTAAAAGCCTTAAAGTGATAAAGCACCTGGTCCAGGTTCTTATACAATAAATGACTCAAATAAGATAAAAAAGAGAAGAAGAGTGAAAACCCTTTATATGCAAAGTAGCAGTGAGGCTACTCTCCTTACAAATTCTTTGAATACTAATAACAGATTTAATGATAATAGCATACTAGTAAATTAATAAAATATTTTATACTAAGGAGAGAATATGAAAATACCCTTTAATAATATCAGTTACAATGATTAAAATACAACTAACTATACTCGAATTGTCGAAATAGATGATACTTCGTTTTTGGATATTAAAAACATTCCACAAGACTAGTAAAACTAGAAAAACTAAAAAGGACAATACTCACATGTGTTTAAATCTTAAACAAATAGGTTTACTGCGAACAACTAATCTTTTGATCATAAATATAATCTTGATGGTGCTGATAAGTTGGGTCCAGGATGCTATGAAATAACTAAAGATATTTAAAAGCAAAAACCTAGTCATAATAAAGGAAGAGATCTTTTAAATAAATCCCCTAGAATAACTGATAAAGCAGAAGGTATATAAATTCCAAAATTAGGTCCTGGATATTATGATACTAATATCTAAGTAGTGAAACCAAAGGTTACTTGTATTACAAAGATATGAGATTATTAAAATCAAAAACTAATTCATATTTCTCAAAAAATATATTGAAAAATCAGGCAGAGATATTAAATTTATGAAGTTAATAGATTAAAAATAATTAAAACATTACACTGTAAAAAATACACTCGAATGAAATATTGGCAGCCAATAAAATTTTACTAATCAATTAGCGAAGCAATAATTATTGTAAGCTAGTCATTCCTTTTATGAATTAGATTATCAAAATTTATTTAATTAGTCCATACTTCTCTATAAATTGTGTGAGTGACCTCAGAAATTACGACAATTAATTAATATTTGGAAAAAAGAATCAAAATTTTAAAAATTAATCTTTTTATTCGTTCCCATTCATTTCGTTTTACCTTTATAGATATTAAGTATTTGTATTATATAATTCACTTAAGTTTCTATTAGATTTTGATTTCAACTTGCAAATTACAAAAGATATTTTATGAATTTATAATCCCAGAAGTTAATTTAACTTTACTCGATTAAACTATGAGAAGAATATTCTTCTTTAGCAAAAGCAATACTTCATATTAATATGTTAACCTTATTTTAAGCTTTTTTCTACTAAAATAAATTAATCTTTTTGTGTATAAATTTTCTTTAATTAATAAATTGATATTTTTAATCGTCATGATATAAAAAAGTAAATACCTGTCTTTTATTGATTTCATTGTTTTTAAATGAAATGCGTTAATCTATCTGGTATTTTCTTGTCAAATAACTTACAATTTCTTGTAATTCTTACAATTTAAAATATGTATCCAATTTAAAAATGTATTATTTATGTATTTTATCTAGTAATTTAGATGGAGTTCTTAGAAAAACTATTAAAGAAGTAATCGTTCGAGTGTTAATTCCGCTTATTTTGAGAGCGTGAATGGGAGGCGAGCTAAGATAAAAACATTTCTTTTGAAATTGAAAAATTAAAAAAAAGAAACATTAAAATAATCTTTGTAACTTGTAATTTTATACTTAAATTTTAAATAATTCAAAAGATTTCCCTTATTCTTTTTACTAGTAATTTTAAATTACTAAATGTCAGATAAAAATCCTATGTTCTAATATATTATAAAGTATTTTTATAATGTTTGCATATTATTATCTCATAACATGCCTTTTTAAAATTATCCTATTGTATTACATTTTATCAAGCCCAGTATATTTTTAGAGTAGTGGCTCTTTATTTCATCTAGATATAAAAATTAAGTAAATTTATATTAGAAAAACTAAAATAAACAAATTGTATTCTTTTTTCTCATGCATCAATGTAATATAATTCTCCTAAAAAGTAAAAATTCAGTAGAAAATAAGGCAGAAATTATTGTTATAAATGGTATGAATTGAAACAATGTTTTATTTCTATTTGACATGATTAAAAATATTAATTGATAGTTAAACTTAATGGATAGGTTGGTAGGGGTTATTAATTAATCTTTGGAATGAACAAATTCATTTAATCTGCAAATCAATATTATCAATTCAAATTTACTTCTTCTTGCAACTTTTGAAAATTTATAAAACTTAGGAAAGCGAATATTAATTGTGTCAACTAGAATTAATAATAAAATAAATATGATTCACTGGAAAAAATTAATTCAATAATTTTACATCTCTTCTTGTCTGCTCTTTTCCTATTCATCTTAAATTATAACAAAATCATTATTAGCTATTTTGTTTTTTAAGAACTAATATAAATATTTTGAAAGTAAGTAAGTAAAAAAGAAAACAAATAATCATGCAAAATGCATTATAAATTATTAGATTCTTAAGTAAATCAATTAGCTTTTCAAACAAATAATATATCTTGAAAATAATACAGATATATTTTTAATCAAATAAAAAAAAAGTAAAACATACATTAACAAATCCATATAAATTTTTGACAATTAATAATTTGAAAAAGAAAGAATTTCAAAGCAACTGTGATAAAAATTTGATGTTTAAATCTAAGCTGTTACTCAGCTTCAAAGACCAGTTTATGAATGGTCAGTATACAAAGTAGAAGGAGAGTATTTAGAAAGAATAGCTGAAGATAATTGCTACCTTTAAGTTGATATTTTCTATTGGTATCTTATGCTTCAACATCATTGAAGAAACTGAATAAGTTCTCCTTGCTTATATTCTCCTGCCATATACCCTCTTATGGCTAGCTATATTTATTACAACCATAGTACCAAAGCTTACTCATAAGATATTCATATTTAAGGAACCTGTTATATTTATACTTGAGATAATTTATGCTGTTATTTATAGGGAGGTATTTATGAAAAAATGTTGTATTGAGAATAGTAGTTTAATTAATTCACAGTAACTCTATTTTCTCTTATTCTTTTAAATAAACTAACTGATTACTATATCCGTATTTGATCACTGGGTAATGAGATCTGTTCACCTCCTCTTCCATTCTGAATACATTGTATTAAGTTTAAGTGAGCCTACATTCTGGATTTTCATTCTATAAATCGGATTAGCCTTTACTATTATTCTTTATTATCGCAGTGAGCTATCAAAAAAGAAAAAATTTCACTAGCAAATGATTTAATGCGAAAACCTAAGAGGCTGGTAGTATTTAGTTGATTAGTTTTTACCGCTTTAAATATTTGTAGTAAGTTACTCAAACGAACTTAGAAAATCTTCATAATAAAAGTTAATTTCTTCTAAAAATTCACATTACCATACTCCCTTGGAAAAGGATTAAATATATTAACATACACCACCGCATAAATAAATGAATTAAAGGTTGGATAATTGTAGTACTAATATGACATCATCTGCAAAAAATATGAAAAAGAAAAATATCATTTAGTAATCAAGTAAAATGAAAAATAAATACAGAAATAGTATTATCTCTCATAACCCAACAGATTTTCAGTAGGATGACGATTCTTAAAAAAATATAATAAAGATGGAGGATTTAGAAATAGCATTCTGTAATAAGAATTGCATGTAAATGTTTAATTTAACTGAAAAACAGGAATTAGTTGATATTGCCTAACATATGTACTTTCCTTCTAACACCTAGCACTAAAGTGTATCTAATAATGTAATGAAATAGTAATCTCCAGATGCTAAGTAAATTGATCCTTAAACCATCAATACACCTACAAACATGCTTTTTAATAGAACTACTACTTCCTAAAATACTTAAAATGATCAGGGATCGTGTATATCTTAAGGATTTTATCCTAGGAATCTTATAGAAAAATTATAATAAGATTTGTACCCTTTGTTCTAAAATGAAGCTTAGTAAAATTAGTAAGGAGTAAGTGAAGATAATCAGGATTAAAATGAATTTGATTAAGAGCCTAATTCGATAAATTAATTTAATTCAATTGAAAGTATTTACTTACAATAAGCATTTTAAAAATATGAATTTATTAAATCAAACAAACTTAATTGCGAGAGATCATTCAATGGAGATACCTACTGCAATGTAAAATATTGTCAGCCCGACAAAAAGAATAGATCTTTTGATATTAGAATAATGAAATGTATTTGGTAGAAGAAGAGTTCATTTATTGTTATTATGACAGACATCAGCAAAAAAGAATAGATATAGAGAATGAAAGAAGTTGATAAATTCAAAGATAAAGTTATAGATTCAATAACTCATAATTTGAAGACCCCACTTAATGGAATTCTTTTATCTTGTCAAACTTTATAAATGAATTTGAAGTAACATGAGAATCTGGAAATATTAGATCATATATATCAAAATAGCTTTATTTTACTTAACATGATAAATGACATACTTGATTATTCCAGATTCCTAAAGGATTAGTTAAAATTAGAAATGAAAGAACACCATATGAGCAGTATTCTAGATGAAGTTTACGCAATTATGAAAGTGTAATTTGATGTTAAGAAACTATAGTTCTGCATTAAAGATTATACTATGAATGCCACTATTAATACAGATAAAAATAGACTTATTTAGGTGCTTTTATAATTTCTCTCAAACTCAATAAAGTTTACACAAAAAGGCTATGTAAAACTGAAGGTCTTTCTTTACTAGAATGCCTTCAAATTTACTATTGAAGATACCGGCTAAGGAATGTCAAAGTAATTAATAGAAAGGCTAGGAAACCTGTTCATGCAGCCACACAAATCTTACTAACATGGTAATTTAACATTATTTATACTATAGTAGGAGAAAATTTCTTCACCATTTTTTATTTTTATCATTTAATTTTCTAATCACAATAATCGCAGGAAGAAATTAAATGAAGTAATATATTATGAGAAATTAAAATTTTCATAATCAAAGCTTCAATGGAATAGAAAATAGATAGATTAATTTCCTTGCTCAAAAAAGCTTTTTACTATTATTAAATGTCAAATTAACCCAAATAATTAAGTTCGATTTCAAATTAACTCATATTCACCTACTTTTCAATATTCACCCACTATTATTTTATAGATTTTTTCTTAAAATTCTATCTAATTTTCACTCTTTAAATGAAGAAAAAAGACAATCTATATTTAAAATTGATTAAAATGCTGATCAAAGAAAAATCCCCTCTAATAATTAAAATGAGATTAAGGAAACAATAAAATTTTAGAAAATTATAGATCCTTACAGTATTAATTTTATGAAAAATTTCTTCAATTAAAAAATAAATAAATGAACAGATATGAATTGAATTGATTGATTTTTGCTAGAAATCAATAATTTGTCTATTTCTTAAATTTCATCATATCCCATACATAAAACTACTAATATTTTTGCTAATATTTATTAGTAAGCATTATTAAATTTATCTCTACTCATCCCTTTGCTTTCTTCTATAATTATTCCACAAATCTAAACCACAATTAAAGAGATTCTATGATTAATTTATGGTTAGTCTTAAATAAAATCTGATAAAAATTTAAAATCTATTATATATTCTACTTAATTTTCTTTAATCATTAATTTCTTCGTTTAATGTAATAATTATATCATTTTACTTATTGAATTCAGATTACTTATTATAAATTCTAATTTTACAGTGATATTTTTTAATGATAAATAAAGGTGTTGGACTTGGATTTATTATGTGCAAGCACCTCTTAGATAAAATGTGTCCTGAAAACAATTTAACTGTCGTTTCAGGTGAAAATAAAGGAACAACGATAATGTTTCTTGTAAAGCATGAATAAAAAGAAGTAACTAGAGTTTAGACTAAATCAATCATTGAAGGAAATCTTAATAGCATTTAGCCTGCAAAAGTTAAAAATGAATAAAAATAAGATGCTTCAAACGAATAATCTAATAAGATGAAGCTCTAAAAGAAGAGCAGCCTTTATGTAATGGCAAGTGATCACATAAAATAAAATATTGAAAATGAAGCCTTTGAGAATAATAGAGAGAATATTCAGCCATTTTAAATGACCCAAAAACTTCATACTTCATTGATGTAATAATCTAATTAGCCAAAATAAATAGAAGATTAGTTTAGCAGTCAAGAATTTTCGAATGGAAATAATCATTATAGCTTTTTAAATTTCAAATAAGAGAAGATATTTTACACACCAGAAAGCTTAAACAATATAAAACTTCATCCTCACTTCGACTCACCTACTTTAATTAGCTAATTAGGATAAAGAGAAAGTATTATAATGGAGTAAAGCCACTACTTCTATGGAAATAATCAATAGTAGTAGTAATTATTTAGAAAATCTAGTTTCTTTGATATTGCTAGAAATAATGATTTTAAGTAGGATGGTGGAGAATCTTAAATTAAAGAGTTGCATAATCATCATCAATAGCTTACTACTGTTTAAAGAAACTCTTCTTGTAAAAACATACTAACTAAATTTTAAGAAAGAAATAGAGAGAGCTTAGTAAACAATAATCTTAAAACTTAATCTTACCCATTAGATGCAAGTATTAAATAAAAGTTGGTGAAAAACCAGACTGCTCCATAAATAAGTTAAACATTCCATCATGCTACTAGAATAAAACACAACACCGTCAATATTCAGAACTAAGAAGAGTACTTACCTCAAATTCGAATCCAAGAAAGTATAGTAGATTGTTAAAATTTATAGCATCAACATTTCTTCAAGAATGAATATCACTAAGAGTAAAATGTGTCCCAAAATATTTAACATTCCCCAAAATGGAATTCATTAAAATAGAGTAACTAAAACTAATAATAATCTGTAAGAACTAATTATTAAAAGTCTTGCAACAGGTAGCCTTCTATCAAAATAGCTTCTGAATCTTCCATTTCTTCATCCAATCCTTAATCTTTGTCAGAAAGCTCTGAATAAAATCAAGAATGGTAATATAAAGATATGCATATGAATGAAAATAAACATTAAATAAAAATATATTCTCAAGATATGAAATCATCGCTTAACTTTTCTAATGTTTTACCTAGGAGTTAATCCTCTTCATATCCTTAATCAAATCATCAATCAGATACTCTTCAGAATTAAAAAGAATTGCTCATATTTAAACATATTAATTTATAAAAATTAATTAAAACACCTACTAAATAACAATAGGATGATGGACTCAAACCTAATCACATATAATCTGAAACTAGCCCAGCAGTTACTCAGATATTGTAAACTCCCCCAGAAGTGCTCGACACTTCTTTTAATAACGATACTAAAGAATAAGAAGATAATTTCTTAACTACTAATTAAATAAGTTAACATAACTTTAAATGTAATAGTAACATAAGTGCTATGAATTCTAATATTTCTTAATTTGCAAGTAAAGTAATGAACGATAAAAATACTGCTACAACATTAAGTTAAAGTGAGAAATAAAATATAAATAACTTTTAAACTTACTCAAAAGCATAAATAATACAATAATAAACTAACACTAAACCACCTTCTGAAAAAGTTTTACCTCAACAAGTTAATTCTGCTTATCACGAACTTGTAATAAATATATAATAATTAATTGAAAACAAAATTAAAAAAATACTAATTGTAGATGACAATCCGTTTAATATTCTTTGTCTATAGATACTCTTAAAAAAATTTAACTTTTTGGAGACTTAAGAAGCCCACGATGGTAAAGAAGCTGTAGATAAAATATAGGATGAACATTTTGATTTAATATTGATGGATGTGAATATGCCTATAATGGATGGATTAGAAGCTACAGCTAAAATTAAAGAAATGGTAAAAAATAATATAATTTAACCAACAAAAGTATTTATAGTAACAGCATTTGGTGATTCTTAAGATAAATAAAAGGCCATTAAGATAGGTGCAGACGCTCATATTTGCAAGCCAATGACCTTAGCAACACTCTATAATGAGTTGAAACATCATTTTTGATAACAATAATTTAAAAAATTAAAATATTTAAAATATTATTAAACAAATATTAAGAATAATTTTCTTAAAAAAGACTGGCTAAATAATAAAAATATCTATCTTTTAATAAAATAAAAATACATCATTTCAATAATATCTCCTTCTACTTATTACCTTTTATTTTAATTTTAACATTGTACTATATTTTTCTGTCCACTCTTTTTGCTTAATAATTTCATAAAAAAAGTGTTATAAATAAAATTATCTCTAAATTCCAATTCATTTTAATTCCATTTTCTTTCTTTTTTCTGAAAATAATAGTTACTTTATAAATTCATAAATAAAGAAACTAAATATTATCTGGTTATTATAATTCTAAAGAGAGAAAATGTAGAATGCCAAGTATACAATAGTAAATGAAGACATTATTCCTACCTAATTTTATTTGATTTCTAATATAATTTAAATTTAATTTTTAGTATCTAAAAATTTATTTATTTTTTAAATAATATTATTTTTATTGGTTCATAAATTATCAAATAAGATTAAATATTTTAGTGGATTAGTGAACAGAATTTATTATCAATTTTATTTTTCTATATATTTTTATCTGATTATTTACTTAATATCTAATCAATTAAATGGCTGATGATAAATTTAGAGATAGAATTACCATAAAATATATCAATATTTACCTGGTCAAATAAAAGGAATAATTAGAAATATTGATATCGTAAAATAAATTTACAATTTAGCTTGAATAAAAATTGATAGGATAGAATTATTCAACTTAACTTATAAGCAGGCAGGCAGGCCCATCAACTTTTATCTTCTACTAGTCACTTAAAGTTATAATTTTATTAGTTGTCTGCGAAAAAAAAAGAAATTTTCCTTAAGCTATTGTCATTTGCATGATAATATGAATAAATTTAGGTAAATTTTAAGGTAAAATAGGGAAATAAATAAATAAAGAAGAAGAATAGAAGGAATGACTGAATTTAGTTAGAAAGAATCATAAAAATTTGGAATAAAAAATATGTGGATAGTATAAATATTGATATTTTAATTAATTAATATTAAATTTTTAAATAAGTAAAAAAAGTTAAACAAGATACTAAATTATTCATAAAGCTCAAAATAGAAATGGCTAACGGTGTTACTACTGAATGGGATGATATTCAAAGAAAACTAGGAAACTTTGAGGCTTTACCTGTTGTTCCTAAGCAACATGAATTAAATTAGCAAGCTTAAGAAAAGCTCTTAGAAGAAGGTAAATAGATTAGAGTTGATGAAGATAACCTTAGTGATCTTTTAGATGAATTCGAAGATGATGATTTCCTTAAAGAATATTAGAAGAAGAGAATGGAAGAAATGAAGGAAATAGCAAAGAAGCCTCACTTTGGATCTGTATATGAAATCTCTAGGGATTAATATATTGAATAGGTAACTAATGCTCCTGCTGAAAGCTGGGTTTTATTGCATCTTTACAATGACTCCAATGAAGTAAATAGAATTTTATTAATAATAAATTTATAATTTTTTAACATAGAAATATTATAGCATGTATATATTTTATAACGTTAAAGCATAATTTGCAACATTTATTCATTTTTTCTTATTATTATAATTTAGTTTTGCTTGTTAATTAATTAATATCTCACAAGATTAGCTGCTGAATATCCTTTAGTAAAATTCATAAAGATTGTTGCTACCAAGTGTGTTGAAAATTTCCCTGATAGCAATTGTCCCTGTTTCATTCTCTACAAAGCAGGAAAGATGGTTTCAACTTTCCATAGCGTTGATAAATTCTTAGGTAAAGTAACTAAGGAGAACATAGAAAAATTCTTATATTTGCATTCAGTTATTACTAATGAAAACTTAGATGGCAAGGATTTAGAATCTGAAGAATATAGAAATATTCTTAATAATCCTTATAAGAGAGGAACAGGTACTGGGTATATGGATAAAATAGACGACAGAGAATATGCAAACAATGAGATTAAAAATTTAAAAGATTATTGATGATATTTAATTTATTTCTAAACTTTAATAAACCTTCTCCTTAAACATGTATATAAAAAATAATCATTATTTATGGTATGTTTGTATCTATATCATTTTATTTCTTATCCTTTTAGAATTAATTATTCTAATTCTACAAAAAATATCCAATTCCCCTACTTATTCTAATATTACTATACTTAAATTAAAATTTTTTGTTACATTTTACATCAAACGACTGTTTTTATTCATTTCATTAGCTGTTTATGAAAGAAACTTTCGATTTATTGGCAAATATAAATATTAAATGAATCTAATAATATTTTTGAAATTCTAGAAAGAATACTCCTTGAGACTAATACATTTACCTTAGATATTTATCTTCTATAAAAATGAATAAGTAACCATCATTCTTCCAATAATTATAGTATAATATAGACATCATTCTTCCAATAATTATAGTATGATATAGAAATTCATCACAAATATTTTACTTTTTTAATCTAAAATGCAATAATATATTTATATTTAAAAAACAACTTTTTTTTGGTTTAATCTAATTTGATTGATTTGAGAATGAATTTATAGCTTAAAAATTATAAATGGGATAAAGTACATAAAGAATAATACATACAAAAGAATAATTATTTATTTAGTATTATTTTTCAATGAACATATTACTATAATTTAAAAATTAATAAATTATTATTTTATTTTTCTTATTAATTTCTTGCAGCTAACTTTCTTAAATTAAACCTTTTTATATACATTTTTCAAAGATTGTATTAATTATTTATATTAATGCTTATGTTTGTTTCCTCAGCTCAAATCTTAAAATTTCTTATTTCATTCCATATTCATTTCAGTATCTGGGTTAATAATTACATTTTCTCCATCAATAGCTTTAATTATTTCACTTGAAATTATATGATGATTACACTTTTTAACTAACTATTTCAAAGCTTTCTTTTAAAGTTCACTGAAATGTCCTATTTTAAATTAATTAATAATAAATACAAGATATTCTCATTACAATTTTTGTATTATAAATTACCAGAATATAATTCACAGAATTTGAGGACCATTTAATGCCATAGGACAGGAAGAGTTTTCTTTTCATGAACAAAATTAATAAAATAATCAACAACACCATCAATAACTCTATTAGGTAAAGCGTATCTCTTTTCAATAATTGTTTTCATTAAAATGCAAATAGGACCACTGAAAGGTAAAGAACATAATCTAAGTAAACAAGCAGCAGAGTGCATAACGGGAACGGTCATTTTTGATAATAAACTTGTTATAATTTAAGCTTCTTTTAAAGTTGTTTCAGGATCCTTTTTTAAATTTAATATTATTATAATAAAGCTGCTAAATAACACTTTGAAGATTAAATTGATTTTAATTAATTAGAAAATGCTAATTATTACAGTGATAAGAGGGAAGATAATACCCTTAAACCAGGCAGCAGGTTTGTATAAAGCCTTCTTCAATGCATTGTAATAGTGAGCATTTAACTTTTTATTCTTTCTAATATCTTTCTTGACAGCAGGAAGAATAACCTAATTATTTTAAATTTATATCAATCAATAAATATATTTTTAAAAATTTTATTAAATTGATTACTTTGTTGAAGAAAGTTTTAGCTCTGTGGCCATCTAAACCAGATGAGAAAAGTCTAACAGCAGCGAAGAGAGCTTGAGGAGTCCACTCAGAGGGCTTAGTTAATTCTAAAACTTCCTCCCATTATTCCAAACCAGGGATGATAACAAATGCTCTAGCAAGTTTACCACTTCTATAGTGGGACATTAATTTAGCAATACTATAATTAGTAGAATTAAAAAAAGATAAGAAAAATTATTGTTTTTAACCAAAATATAGGATATTTGATTATTAAAAATTGCTCTTAATTACTCGGAATAAACAACTTTGACCTTAGGATTCTTTAACATATTTTCTGCATATTCCTTTTGAGTCTTTTCTTCGAGTTTGCTGGAGATATTTTAACCAATTTCATTAGCAATATTATCGAATAAATTTTCATCTCCTAAAGAGCCACCAGCATCTAAACCGATAGAGAATTACTTCAAAATTTCTTCATCTTCATCTGTAATTTACATCTAAATTTTGGATGAAAAAAATATTTTCATTTCATAATTTGAAGTAATGCAATGAGATTGGTAAAAAATGGTATCAATAAATCATCAATATCAATTAATATTACATTTTAAGGAACAACGAAGAAACCTTGATTATCAAATTGTTCAACTTATTCATCTTCAGCTTCCTTTATCTTTTACTTCTTTTCATTTAAACCCTTTTTCTTTTCAATTTTTCCCTTCTTGAATTCTGAAATATTAGTGGTAGGCTTTTCGTACTTAACCTTGCCATTATCTTCCTTCTTAAAAATCTTGAATTTACCATCTTTCTTTGATTTTAAGTCTGGCTTAACACCCTTTTTAGTTGAGTGATCAACCTTTTTCTTACTCAAATCCTTTTTAGAGACACCCATTTATAAAATATTCTTGTTTGCTAAAACTTAGTTTTTTAATTACTAATACAGTAGTGATTAACTATTTTTTTCTACTTTAATAAAACTTCAAAATGTTTGTTTTTAATCTCTCTGATACAAACCCTACAAAAATAAATGATTTCTGTATAGATTTTGCTTATAATTACAAAGCACTAATTTTAACCAAATTAATTTCATTCTTAATTAAAAATTCCATCAAAGATCACCAAAAATTATTATTAATAAAGTTTAAATAACAAAATATAGCTGTTTGGAAAAATTAATGTTCATTTCTAAGTCCGCATTAATTCTAAAATTTTAAATCACATCAAAAATCTAGAATTGATTTAGCCATTAATTAGTCTTGAAAGATCTAAAAAGCAAAGACCTTTTCAAAAATTAGATTTACCCTATTTTACAATAACTGTAGAAGGATTAACATTTTAGAAAAATAAAATTTTCTCTTTAAATGTAAATTTTGAAGAATAAAAATAATATAAATATTTCTATTTTTAATTATGTTGTGTTTAATTGCTCAAGGATACTAAATTAAATTTTGATCATGAAATTTTAAGTAAGTATATGTAGAAATCATCAATAATCAATAGTACACCAATCTTTAATATAAAGGATTGGAATATGGAGGAAAAAAATATATTTAAAAAATTAATCGTATTATTATTTATACTGACTGATATAAATAGATAAAATTAGACAAAAAATTAATACAATTTTTTACTTCATGAAAAATTATTCTTTAAAGCGAAGTGGATTCCAAAAAGAAGGGAACAGAATTCATTTGAAGGGAAAACAATTGCATGTAGGACATATACATACTTCCTTTTAGGAAAACCATGAAGATAAACAATCGCTATGATAATCCTTTTTACAGGTATTGCATTAAAATATATGTGAGCTTTTTTTAAACTCTATTAAGCAAATTGGGCACTCTTCTAAAATTTCTACTTTTTATGTTCTCTTATTTATTTTATTTATACTTTTTTCATTCTTTTCACTTAGATTTTACACATCTATGCGTGATGTGCTCTATCCACATTATTCAAGGCAAACATTTTCGCAATCTTTGTTATTTTTTTTATTAGCTTTTTTTCTCCTGTTATTGCTAATCTTCTTCATCTTTTTCTGACATGCTTGAGCTTAGTTTTAGATTTCATTATCCTCATCTTCACTTATTTGTTATGTATCTTTAGCAGCTTGTTCTACTTTACTTGATTGCTTTCTTGTTTTGACCATCTTTATAAAATTGAGAAATCTTAATATTGTTATTTTTTTGTAAAAATGAAATTATTTAATTTTCTGATGAATGGGTGCATTTTATGAACGCAATTATTTTGATAAGCCTTATATATAGCTAGCTAAAGAAATTTTATGAATCTTGAGGAAAATAATATGCAATCAACACATTTTGAATCCCTTATTTAATTTTTTGTGTTTAAAATTTTGAACTGCTTGATTTAATTCAATTTTTTAATTAAGTTTCAATTAAATTATTAGAAATATCAAAATTTACTTTTTTTATAATAGCTTAAAAATTTATTTATTTATTTGCTTGCTTGCCTGATTAATTAAATGTTTTCATTATTAAAAAACAATTGAATTATCAATTTTTATAAATTTATTTATGATACTATTTTAAATGAATAAGAAAGAAATATTAACATTTCAAACTATAATCCTTTATAAAACCTAAGTTTGACTATTTAAATAAATTATTATTAAACAACTAAATATATTCATTTATTCTTCACAAGAACTGAGATTTGCAAAGAGGACACTCACTCTTATTAGAACTCTTAAACCATTTGTGAATACAAGAAGAATGGAATTTCTTTTTACAGGTTTTGCAAGGTAATTTAGGGAGTTCACCAGAGTTAGAATTAATGACGTAATAGCAAATAGCACATTCTTCAAGCCCTTCTAATTCCTTATCGAGATTATCCTTCCACATTAAAAGAGCATTCTTAATGGTATTGTTCTAGTTGAACAATAGTGACTTCATCATTAACATCCATTTGTTTGTCTTTTATTAATTCACCTTCATACCTCTCTTGACTTCTGTTAAGATGTGCCTATATTTAAATGAAATTGATAAATTTTAAACTTTGATAATTATAGGGGGGATTTTAAAATTCATCAGAGATAGACAGAAATATTTCTATCTCTTTACTTTAATTATTTGTAAAGTCAATAGAACTTATTAAAATTACTTGATAGGATATTCTAAGGGTATCTTCAAATTTATTTCTAATTTTTAGTTTTCTTTCATGTATACTGCATTGATTTCTCTTGTCTTCTTCACAACATATATATTGAATTCTTCAGATTGCCATTCTTTTTTAATTTAAATAAATTTATTAGCCATATAGCTTTACTTTTAAAAAGGTATTTTTACCAATTTGACTAAGCTCTATAGTTTCAACTTCCTTCAAGAAGAGAGCATTACTGATAAAGCTCTTAATTAGATTTTCTGCAACCTTTATGAATCTCTTTTCTGCAGTGTTTTCAAGCCAGTTACGTAAGAAGAAGGGGAACTTTGATGAGAATACATATAAAGATTGAACCAATAATTAGAACAAGCTTTCTTTGGAAAGGAAATCAGACCTATTTTAATAAAAAATTGTGATTATCAAATATTAATTCTAAATTTATATAATTAGTTTAAATAATTTTAGAAAAATTTAATAAATTTATTTTATAGGAACTCTAAAAAAAATTGTTTCCTCCATTTTAAAAAAATTACCATTCTGGATTAACATTCTAGACTTCTTCAGTTGTTAGCATGTCTTTATATTATGATTCGGGTATTTCGAGGAATTCAATCCATTAGAATAACACAGTTAAAAAGTTCTTGTGGATGGATTTATTTTCATCTAGATAAATCTTGAGAGCTTTCTTAACAAGCTCGTGATCTTCGTTGGTTTCAGGAGTATTCAACTTATTTACGAATGAAATCCAAGTTAATAAATGACCGTAGGTACTAGGATCAATAATATCTTAATTTTCAAAATCTTCTTCTCCATCATTTGCATCATCTTAACCTTCTTTTTATTCAAAAGGATTAACATAATTAACATTATCTGATTCTTCATTATTTTCAGTAGATGGCTTGTCATCTGTACTAGTCTTTTTCTCTTCTTTATCTTGTCCTTCTACTTCTTCATCTAAACCTTGTTCCTTCTTAATTTGATCAATGTGTTTTTATTTTTCTTCTTCAGTTAGAATAATATTAGTGACATCTAAGTACTTCAAAAGATTTTCTACATTCACTTTTTAGTCTGAGATAGATTGAAGGAGTTAATCTTCAAAATCTTCATCAGTTTTAGAACACTTAAGAGGAATTTCTACTTTTGGTGAGAATGCTTAGTAGAATTATCTGAGAAGAATGAAACAACTCTTTTAGATTGAAGGGTATCTGCAATTTAACAATTCATAAGCTAAGTTTTCATCAAAATACTCGTTGAGAATGGTAACAAATCTACTAATGGTTTCAGCAAATTCAATAATGACGATATCATTAGATTCATCAACCATTAAAGTAGTATCAATATTATTTGAGGCTGTTTAATCTTATTCAAATTCACCAAGTTTAATTAAGCAAGTATCCATAATATTTTGTACAGCAAAATCCTTAAAGTCGCCACTAAATCCTCCATCTATAATATTGATGATCTTACGTAAGAACATCAAGACTGAAATTAAAGCATTAGAGCTCTACTTTCTAGGCTTAGCATTATATTCAATTGATTTACGGAAATGGTTTTCAATACCAACTAAATTACCAGAGAATGGTTCAATACCCATCTTTTCTATAACAACATTAATAAAAGCAAAGAAAACACTAGTATAGTAATTCTAGTAGGGGTTGTATGAATCAAATTTTTCAAAATTGGTAAGCATATAGCCAGTGAGTTAAATTTATTATCCTTCAGTAGAGTAGAAATCATCGTAGAAAGAAGCCATAAGAATATCAAGTGAAATCAAAGAGGATAATTTGTTTTTATCATTTAAATCTTAAGGATTTATTCTGGAGGCTTCACTTACACGTTTACGTAAAATATCCTCAATGCTACCAGAGTCATTTTCAAGCTATTCTTTAAAAAGAGGAAGTAAATTCTTAATTAAAATACCTTCACGAATCATTAAATCAATATTGTCCAATTCGAAGAGTTAGTCTAATTTAACCTTAACAATATCATTAAATATTCTTTCTTGCTTGTGATTTTCAATACCATCAATCATGATTTATTTCAAACAAGACTTTAAAGCATTACCATAAATTAAACTCTTTTCTATTGATTATTTCATCATTTCATTTAAGAATGATAAAACCACTTCAAAGTCCTCTTCAATAGACTATTTAATTAATTAATTAAATAAATAAATAAATAAATTTTAAAATGAAAAAAATAAATATGAATAAATTAAATTACATCATGGATAAGAGGTTTAATGAAATTGTAAGCTAAGTCCTTAAAGTACTTTTTCAATTTAATAGAGTTAAGAATAGCAAAGACTTATTGACTACTAATTAAACTAGAAATTAACCAGAAACCACTCTTAGAAATGAATATATTCTTGATATATGCATTGAAATCAATAGACACAGAAATTTATTCAAAAATAGCTTCAAGTAATCTCCAATTTCTTTATTCAAAAATAATGTTTTCGAAATATTGAGGCTAAAGGATAATAGATGTAAGCTAGAGGATTTCATCTTTCTTTTTATTATTTTTTAAGAAACTCAAAGTTTCAACAATTAATTTAAGAAGAATCTCAAATTTATTAGATTTTTTATCAACAAAGATATTAGTGAGTTCACTCTAGAGGACTTCAAAAGAATTTTCAAGAATATTTGCCAATGCTTTTTTATCGTTGATCAAATACTTAAATAATTTAAAGGCCTAGGTGATACGGGATTTTAATTTTTTTTCAAAGAGGATGAAAATAAATTTAAAGAAATCGTTGAAGAATTGAAGATGATTGAAGGATTCTTCAATAACTTTAGGAAGATCCTTATAGATTTAAATACAGAAGAGATAATTTAATTCTAATTCATCAATAACTCTACTAATATTCTTTTCTTAAACCTCACCTGAGAAAATAGATTCTCTTTTCTTTGTTATGTTAGCTTAAATTTATTCAACAAGTTTAATCTTATTTTCTCTATTTAAGTAATTCTTGAAGATAATTACTAAAAGAGGTAAGCTCACACCTAAGTATCTATCCATTTTACCAAATACATGAGAAAGAATTCCAAAAGCTAAGTTTTAATACTCAGGATTATTTTGCAAGCGAGTAGAAATATTAACCCTGTTCTTTTAAGCTGAAGCTGATTCTAAATTGCTTATATTCCTTAAAATTAAGGCATCATCTAATATTTTATATTGAGTATAATTAATTTTTTAATATAAAATGAGAAAAATATTATATTTTAAGAAAATAAAAGGATTAGTTAATTACCTGCTGATTTGATTTTATTGTACTGAGTGCAGAATTAAGAGAAATAAGTTGGATTAGTTTCAGGAAGAGCAAAGTGAAGTATGAATTAAAGATGAAGAAGAGCTTTGGGATCGACTTGATTTAGCATTCTAATGTGATTTTAAATATCCTTTAAAATTTATTAGAAGGCATTGTATTAAGGGTGAGATTCATTTAATTATTCAGACCAAGAGTAGTAGATTTAAGAAATAAATGTTGTAAATTTCTCAAGTGAAGTGGGATTTGAAATAGTTTTAATATTCTGAATGATAGATTAAACTGAGAAATTGATGGTCTCCAATGAGGAAACTGTCTATTAAGATACTAAGTTAGAGAAAATACCCAGAGAAGTAGACCCATCTTCTTATTATTCTCCCATTTCTTAATTCTTTGATGCCTTTAACTAGCTAAAATTAAAGAGATTGGCATACTGCTTGTATTAAGTGCAAATTGGAAGCATCTTTTCAATATGAGAATCATTCATCAAAGGCTTAATTTCTGCTTTAAGATCATTTAGTAAATCTTCATGCATTTTTTAAACAATAGAGTCAAGCTTATCAAAAAGTATACTGTCTTTAGTTACAATAGCAGCTGTACTTTATAAAATGAGTAAGTAATTATTGAATTTAGTAGGTTCCTTTTTAGCAGTCTTATTGAATATAGAAGCGAATTCATATATCAATTCATCAAACAAATCAGCACCTTAAGCTCCAAATGATTCTAATGAAAAGTTATTGAATAATTATCCCAATGAGCTAGGAAGCTATTTGTAAGGATTCATTACATTATCAGCTATATTTTCATCTAAGAAAAGATTAACAGCATTGCAAACTAAATCTCTAATAAGGTTACGAGCTTATTTTTGAACATTTTTGAGAGGTTTAACTTCTTCTCTGTTTAAGACAACATAAATTCTCTTAAGAACAATAAAATAGATACATTCAAAGTATGATTGTAACAATTAATCACCAAAGAATTTAATTTCATCATGAGTAAAACCAGCAAGGATAGATTCAAAGAATTTTTTTATGTAAGCGAATCTTTCTTTAATATATTCTTCGACATTGAATTTATTTTATTTTTCAACGTTATCTTTGTTAGTAATAGCAGTAAAGGTAGCCATAGGTAATTTACTTAAGAAAAGAATAATATTGGAGTAGAATTATTTACCAATACCAGAAGCTGCCTTTTTGAGAACTTCAATAGATTTGATTTCAATCATTTTAAGATCACATTTAGTAATAACAGCTAGTGGAGCTTTATCTAAAACAGTAAGGAGACAGCCTTTCCATAATGAGTTTTAAATTAATCTTTCCTTTTCATCAATAAGAGGCATAATATTTTTTGCAATTAGTTCAATATTTTATTCTAAAACATCTTAAGTAATAGTGTTCATTAAAATATAGAGGGCATCTATAACAGCTGCACGAACTTTAATTCTCTTCTTTGATAAAAGATCTAATAAAACACTCTTCTTTCCTTATAAGAATAATTCTGATTCTAATTTTTCAATAAATACACTAGGATCCTTGCTTTCTCTATTCAATTCTATAGCTTTACCAATAGAATTGAGGGACGAAACCAACAATCTATCATAAATTTCTTAAGATTCGTGTTCACTCAAATTATTGTTTTCACTTTCAATTTGCTTTAGGGTTATTCCTAAGTAGTACTTTAAGTTTAGGATATACTTTTCCATACAAAGACCAAATGCCTGAGCTTACTTTTCCTTAGGGAACATCTAATTTTAAAATAAAAATATTAACATCAAATACTCACCATGCAATTGAATTGCTATTTCATATTTTCCATATTATTTTAATAAATTTTTAAAATTCCTTTAGATAGATTATTGCGCAAAATCAAGTAATAAAAGTATAATCTATAATTTACCTTTTCAAAAGCTTGGCATGCAATAAAGGCAACATCATGAGAAGGATCATTCATTTGCAAGAACCAATATGGGAATAAATCCTTAAATTAGGCTTGTAAGCATTTACGATTTTTAGTAATGATAATCATCAAGACATTGTTACTTTCTTCAAAAACTTTTCTATCGTATTCTGAATTAACAAATTGCTTATACAAATATGTCCAAGTTGAGATGAATTATTCAAAGAACTCTTCTGGTTGCTTTTGGAGTAACTCCTTAAGAGTGTTTAATGCTTTTAGTTTGGTAATTTAACTTTTCTTATTCATTTGATTAAGACATTGTTAAATTTCAGGATCATATGAATGCTGCTAAAAAACCTACTTATCCTCAGTTTTCTCTAAAAATGTCTTAACTTCTGTGGATTTTTCTGCTTTATTGGCTAAAAACATTGCTGATAACTATGAGAACATGTTGACATTTTCATTTACATGTGTCAATAAACCTGTACTCTATCCTTACTTTGAAAGAGCCGATTTATCTTTTCCTCCCTTTTTCTTTTATTTTAATTCTACTGCGTCCATTTGACACGTTTTACTTGCTATGTTTGATTATTGAATATTAATATTAAACTTAGATATAATTTTCTTTAATTTTTGTAAAAAGTTTTTAGTCTATTTAGTTATTTATTCAATTGAGTATTATCACAATAATAAAGTTTGGATATCTTTTTTAATCTTTTCATTAATTCATATATATATTCTTCTAATAAATGGATAGTTGATTGATTGCTCATTAATATAATTAATGCTCAAGAATTAATTATAGATTTCTTAAAGTGTCGACCATTTTTTATTCTATTTCCTTTAGCCTATTAAATTATTAATAATACTTTTCAATAAGAATTCTTTTAGAATTTTAGAAATTTATTACTTGCTCTTCTTCATACAATACTAAAAATATTTTCTTTTCATTTATGGTTAAACAATTTTATTTTCCTTTTCCAAAAGAAAATTAAAATAAGATATTTTTTTAGTTAGCTTCTTAATGTTTAGGTAGGTTATTATATTTAACTTAATAAATTAAATTTAAAGCACTTATATTTTATTATTCAATCAATTTTATGCAGATGTTATACTATTTGTCTAATAAAATTAAAAAAAAGTAGGTTGCCAATAATAAATAAATGAATAAAAGGAAGAATTGAAAAAAAAAGGTGGTTAATTTTAAAATAAGAAAATTTGGTTATTGGGTAGTCGATGGTAGTAAAATATAATATATTAGTAATAATGAGTAATTATTAGTCATAATTAAGCAAATTTGATATTTTTATTACAAAAAATAAAACATCATAAAATACTATGAAGTTAAAAATATAATTTTTTAATTTTTAAAATTCTATTTTATTTTGAATATTGATAAAAAGTTTAAATTCTAAATAAAGGAAACAATCAACAAATAATTTTCTACGAAAAACTAATCAACAAACAGCATAAACCATAATGAAGTAGCAACTCTGCTTATGAAAAACACTATGTTTTTTAATTTTTTTAATTTTTAAAATTTAATACTTCAATTAGTTGCTAAATCTTAGAATAGACTTGCTACTAAAGATATAGATAGAGAGATAGTTGGTGTTATTATATACAAAATTTATTTTAATTTTATATCTTTGGAAATGTGAATTAATGGTATTAGAATAATATTATTCTGTCAGCTGATTCAATTGAATCATATATTAAGTTGAGAATCTTTATTTGCATTAAGTACTAAATAATAAAAAATAACACAAAAAATAGTATAATTAAACTTAACTTGATTGATTGATTTACTAGAATTGTGAATTTGGTTAAATTACTCAAAGTAGATAGATTTACCTGATGATACCATATAAATTTGATTTGACCAAATAATGCTATTTAATATAATGTATTATAGGAATGATATATATCGATAAATGTTGTTTGGTTTTTAAATGGAACTTTCTTCTTTTCTTTTATAGTCAATTTAGAATATTAGCAAAGTATTTATTTATCAAACAAACAACTTTCCTTGTATCTAATTGTGTCTATGTTCTAGTAATCTTATTTGATTTTACTTTCGCCTAGTGTTTCCACTTCTCAGGCCATGAACTCAATGAGTCAGTATCTCACACTAACAGAGGGTATTTCTTAAGTAGTAATAGATTTACTCAAACAGTTGTAATTGTATAACTACTTGGTCCCACAACTCTGTTATGGCAAAGTATACCACAAACTGTTCAAGTAGGACCTGCATTCAGAGCAGCATTTGTCTTCAACTGTATCCTCCCTGTTGGCTAGATTATTCAAAAGAGTAGTTTGAGCAATCCTGATTCTATTAACTTCAATTAGAGAATCTTCTTTGATCTTGAATTGAAAAATAATATCTTTGATAGTTTCCTACTCCTGCATATAATATTGCAGGCATCAGTCCTTGTTACCTTATTTTGCCTAATTTGCTTGTTAGGTAGATGGGCATTCAATGGAAAATATATACACAATATGTCGTTACTGCTTATCACTCTGTTATTGACCATGTATCTTAGTTATAATAAGGATTTATTATGACTTCCCTATTCAGTATTTTCTACTCTATCAAATATTCAGAGAGCACATAGAATAGAGCCTTGGCTACTTGGCATTTATTAATGCATATAATATTTGCAGTTGAAATGAGTCTCATTATATTAATGTAAGATGGACATGATATCTCTAAGAACTCCCCAAATTATATCGAACATTGAAACCAAAATAAAGGGATGGAGATCTTACATACTGTGGAGCTATTTCAAAAAATATTTGTGCATAATCATTATACTTACTTGCTATAGTAACCCTAAAATAGTAAGGATACTGATTGCAGCGATTTTCTTTATCTCATTTGTTTATCTTGCTTTTTTTAGGTTTTTCACACAGTTTCTTGAATATCAACAAACCATTCCAAGAAATATTTATCAGTATAGCTTTCGTTTTACTTGCTACCTGTACGAGAAATAGATGGTTAATACCTACTAAATCTCAGAATTCAGCTTTGCCAGTTTCTCTGGATCATTCAAACCCAATTCTCGTTCTAAATTACCACTCGTTCCCTCATTTCAAAAATAGGAATATAAATGATGTATTCAATTAAATGAATAAAATAACAGAGTCTTCTTAGTAAGGTAATCATTATTCTCCTATAGCAAAATATGATGGTATAGGAGCTACTATTTATATAACTTCTTTAGCATTAATTTTATCTTTAACAGCTCCTTCTACCATTATTTATTTTATTTAAGTGCTTATTTATTTGTCATTCTTTCTTTAAAATTAAATCGCTTTATAGGTAATTTAAATGATTGGCTAGGATTCTTTCCTCTTTTAAATGAGTAATATCTCCTTTCGCGGTTTTGAGTTTATTAGAAAATTAAAATTATTAGAAAAACCTTAGTTGCCAGCCTATGAATTGATGATAGTTGATAGAACTTAGAAAGGTTTCTTTATTTATCTATCAAAAATAAAAAAAGAATCACCTAAACTTTCTTGGGGGAATGATAGCCCAAAAGATAAGGCATATGGATTGTTCCTGACCAAGTCAAACCCTTATGCGAAGGATGAAGTGGAGAAGATCAAAAGGACGAAGGATGCCTGTCTTCGAAAGAAAAAGATATCAAAAAGGGATAAAACCCCCCACAAAGTGAAGTTAAACTTAAATACTTGGAAGAAGATGTTTCCTGATAAGTATAGCCAATCTAGTATGATTATTTACCATTTTTAATTATAATACCTTATAAATATAGGTGATTTTATCAAATATCACTCTCGAAATTAGAATGATTAATTCAAATTTATCAAAATCATCAATTATTTTAGGTTATATCTTTTCATAAATTTGTAATTAAAATACCTTTTTCTCTTCTTTTATCTCATTCAATAGGTATTTTTTAAAAAAATAAGTAATTATATTACTAAAATGCACTCAAAATACTTCCAATTAAGGCTTTTTAAAGTAAAATTATAATCATCTTCAATTCAAAAAATATGTTTTTGAGAAAATTCAAATTATTGGATAGTTAAAACTAAGATTACTTCTTTAATCATCTCGATTTATCGATCAAGTAATTTTGTTAAATAATATGAGGTAGCAAATTTACTATTTTGTAATTTATGTATGATAAACAGATTTATGTAAATTTGGTGAAGTCTTAAAAAGTATAGTAAAATGAAAATTTTCTTATTAAATAACAAATAATAAATATTTCAAAATTGATGAATTAATTTAATTACCCTTTAATTGATAACTCTGATAGTAAATAAGGCTTCTAAAATCTAATCAGATCATTTGTTCAAGAAAACAATCAAATTAAAAGTGAAATTAGAAATAAACAAACCAAATTACAATCATTAGATAAAATACAAGTTCTAATAAATATATATCTATCCAATAAAGAATTGTAGACATTTAACATTATATTATAGAATTTTCATTAATTTATTGCTAAAAAGTTTATTTAATCCAGTAAATAAGAAATAATTGTAAGAAAATAATAATGATCAATAGTACCTCTTAAGAATAAAAAAAATATTGTGATGATGTTTGGAGTAATCATACTTCTGTATAACCGATATTATCTTATAGCTAAGAAGTTTATAGAGAAATTGAATAAGAAAATAGTAAAGAAATAGAAAGTGATAACAATTATCCTCAATAAAATCATATTAATTTAAGCTCATTAAAGCCACAAAAAAATAACAAAATAAGAGAATAAGAATTAACTATATGTCTTCTTGAAGAGAAGGGGTCAAATAGAAAAGAGGATGCCCTAAATAAAAAAAAACTATTAGGAAATTCAAATTAAAGCACAATAAGACCTTAGTTAGGTTGGAAAGAAATTTCCTTATAAATTCCTCACTGTCTTGATGAAAGTTTTTGCAGGAGATTTGTTTTGTATGGAGATTTCTACTTTGACTTAAGTAATGAGGGGTTAAATTAAGAAGAACAAAAATTCTTAACGTCAAATAAATACAAACCAAATCTGAGTGTGGAATAAAACTTGAAATATGATTGTGTTTACTTAAATATTGGAACTCAAAGATTTAATCTTGGTCTACCCAAGTATTCCGATCATTTAGTGCATTTACTGAACTCAAAATAAGATTAATTCTAACACAGTTTAGCCGAATTACTAAAAGAATATTCAACAAAAGCTGATCAAATATAATTTTCATATCAAAAAATAAAAAGATTACATTAGAATAGCCCAAATTTTTTCAAAGAAAGAGCAAGATTATTTGAAAAATATTGTGATGAGGTATTGGAAAATCTTGAAAAGGAGAATAAAATATATTTACTAGTAAAAAGAAAACTGAATTAAGAGACAGGAAACTTAGAATACTATTAATATGTATTAAGTAAAGGTCTTATTTTCTTACTTGGTTTGGATGTCCCTAGCTTTGTGTAAATGACTATGCGTTCTGGTCGCCCAAATATATTTGATTCTATGTCCAACATTCACTTTATAGAGCACTAATTGTAATATATTTTGAATTCTAAGTTGCACCATACAAGTGAAGAAATTAAAGTAGTCACACTAGATGGATCTTTAATCCCTATAAAAATGCAATTCTTTATCCACGATTTTAAGGATAAATTCCCTCTATAATATCAAGCCTTAAATGATTATAGTCTTTTGAATGTGTTAGGCGTAATTGAGATAGATGTAGATCCAGCAATTATTTAATAACTTTTATAAAACAGAGAGGAAAAGTAAATAAAAATTAATTAAGAAATATCCCTCTTAACTTAAAGCCCTTAGTATAATGAAGAAAGCTATCAATTTCTACTAAAATACTATCTTTATAATTATTCGAATTAAGTAACCTATAAACAGTTCCTTAAAAAAAGGAATAAATGATTAAAAAGTAAACTAATAAAAATTATAATAACTTAAATTTAAATTAATAAATCATTCCTAAATCTCGCTTATTCACCTTCCTTATATAGATCATTATTTAATAGTGCCTTTTTGTGTAACCTCAAAGTTAAATCTTTGTCAGTTATTATTATCTTAAGTATATTTTATCTATTTTTAAAATTATTTTATTACTGAAAAGAAATAAAAACAAACAAATAACCTTAAAATTATTAAGATAAATGTTTTAATATAATTTTATATTCTGATTATTAAAACTTTTAACAATACCATTTTCTCATAAATCAGTTTATTAGAGATTTTCTAATTTCCTTTATTATCTTCATCAATATGAAAATAATTTGTTAGAATTTTCAAGAAATTATTTTAAAATAACAGCCAATAATATAAAGTAGAAGTCAACATTTAGAATTAAATGTTTGTTCTTTAAATATTTTTCTACAAAATAATTTATCTTCTTAATATATTTTTCTTCAAAATGATTTATGCTAGCTAAATTATCACTAGGGTTATATTATTTACTAACCATAAATAAAATCAGATTGATTATTTTAAATAGTGCCAGAATTTATTACTAAAAAAAGTAAAATCGATAGGTAATATTTTATAAAGGTTATTTTTAAAATCATACATAATTTAAAGTCTATTATAAAAAATATTTCATTGCGCAATTATATTATGAATTTCAAATAAATAAAAAGAATTAAGATAGATTAAAATATTAATAATAAATTAGAGTATAATTTTTAAAAAATATTAAAGTGTAGTGAGTAATCCCTTTCTTTAGTTTATTAGTTTTAGAGTTAATTAGAAAAGAATTATAATTATTCAATAAAGAATTGACTTTGATGGAAATTTATCATGAGAACTTAATTATTAAATGTTAATATTATTTGAGGAAACAGTAAAGTCTCAACCTAGTCTATATTTCTAATTAATATTGTTTTTTACTTTTAAAATATGAATATAGAATAATATAATTGTAGAAATTTGATAAGAATATGAAGGATTTGAAGAAAAGTTGTGGTGTATAGAAAGAATATCTTTCTATAAAAGAAATGAAAATAAAAAATAGAAAATATCAATGATTTGTTTGCATGCATTTTTTGGTTTAATAGATTTTTTTCATTTTAATTAATATCCTTCATTATTTTTCCAATTTGTTTCTTTCTTAAAATTACAACTAGTTAAAATTAAACCTACACTTTATAATATCTGTGTGTATTCTTTTTCATTGGAAAAATTATTAAATATTATGTAACTTCTATTTAAAAAGTAAAATCCTATTTATAATAGATAAATTTAGAATTAGTCTTATTATTACAATCCTTATAGTAAAGGACAGATTACTTCAATTTTTGATTTCCTGGAAGGAGGTTTTAATTTAAGTTGCGCTATGAGGATAGTGATTCTCAGATGAATGAATACTACTGAATTGAAATTTTCTTAAAACTATGAGTTAAGAATTTTCGAATAGTGCAAAAAAAAAAAAAAAATATGACAAGATGTAAAAAGTTAATATTTCTGACTAGAAGATAATATGATTGAATGAATAAACAAACTTAAGCTTTTAATATTATAAATAAGAAAAAAGAAAAGTATAGTCTGAAGTTAATAAATTGGATCAATTTTGTTTGAAGATTAATAAATAAATATAATATTCAGTAATTGGTCATATTATTAATAATAATTAAAAGAAATTTAAAGTATCATATACTCACTTTAGCAAAGTATGAAATAACCACAAAAACCGCTTGATCAATCATAGAGAGTCTTTCCCATTAGTCCTTAGGATTCAAACTATAACCTGAACTCCCATTTTTTCAATAAAACCACTGAAAATGGATTTAAAAAAACGTAGCAATCTAATTAAATTTATAATCCTAATGATTTAATTCCTGATAAAAATGATAGTATTTCTAATATATTGTATTAAATTTAATTGAGTGTCAACAGGTAAGGTGAGATGAAAGAGGACTTAACCAAAAGGGCATAGGAAAAATTTTAAAAAGTAGATTCTCATCTAGAATAGCTCGTAGATTAGATGAAGAGCAATGACGAATAGAGCAATGCTTCTAGCGATTCTGATAAGAATATGTCCAGTTTTGTAAAAAAATTTAGAAACATTACTTGGTATAAGTTGATTTATTTAGTATCAGAAGCATTATAAAGATGGAAAGGAACCTTAAAGGCAAACCGCATTCAAAATTCTACACAACATTAACTCGATATGATTAATGATAAAAGCTTCTACTAAACTGACTGGAATAGATAAATGAGGATTGAAATGAAGCCTCGTAAGAGTAAAACGATTGACTATAATTAAAGTAAGTTCATACGTAGACTTAAAAAGAAGACACGTTTTATTCGCAGGTATATTAGGGAATTCTACCTAAAAGTGTTAGAGTTTAGTTAGTTTCTATACGTGCGTACAGTTAAAGTTCTAAGAATCATTCCCATATTTGATCCATTAGATAATATTGTCCTTTTTTGGGAGTCGCTCTATTTACTTTTTTGTATATTCCTATTTGTTTACTTACCTTTTAGTGTCTCTTTCGAATAAGAGAGAGCTTTGATAATCAGTGGAGGAGGATGGATACTTTTGATAGTATTTTTAGGGATAGATCTTTTGAAAAATCTAAATACAGCAGTTTATGTAAAAGGAGAATTAATAAAATAACACCTGTTGATTTTTAAAGAGTATGTTTATTCATTAGAGTTACCTTTGGATATTTTAACTTACTTTTCTGCAATTGGAGTGCTTTAATTTAACTATAGCAGGGCAATCTTTTTATTAAGAATATTCTACAAGCCAAATTTGGTATAAAAATTCAAAGATGCATTCTAAATGTCTGAAAAATAGATTGCAACAGTAGATTTGCTAAAGCTATTCGCATCCGTTTTATATCTTTGTCATATAGTTGCTTGTGTTTGGCATAAAATTGGTGAAATATAGTAAGAATTTGATTCAGGATGGATAGTGAAAAACTAATTTTAAAACGAATCAGTATTCACGAGATACGTTAATAGCTATTTCTTTTCAATCATTATGATGTCATCTGTAAAAGGTAATATCTAACCAAATACTAATGCTGAAAAGATCTTTACAACTTTAATCGCTTTTGGTGCTTGTGTGCTTTTTGGTTACACAATTACTTCAATTACTATTATTTTGAGAAACCTTAATACAAAATGGGATAACTTTAATATGTTAGTAAGCGAGACAAGTAAGTATATGCGCCGTTATAATGTTGATCTTTCCTATCAATCTCGAGCAAGAAAGTACATAGAATATGTGAAGGATGCAAGTTTAGAAGAGAAGCGAAAATCATCTAGCGTATTGAATTGTTTGTCAAAATAGCTGAAGGATGATATTTTCATCAATATTTATTAGCAAGTAAGACATTTTCTTTTATCCTTCAATCCATTTTTTAAAGTAGAAATTTAGATAGTAGCAAGAAATTTTTAAACTTATCTAATAATTTTTAAAATTCTGTAAACAGATAGATAAACCAACTAAGAATTTTATAATAATTTTCTTATCATCAGTTTATTTATTTGATTGCAAGTTAGTTAGTTAGTTAATTAATTAATTATCTATAACTTATGTAATAATAGTCACTCCACAAAATTCCTTTCTTTTAGAATCACTTCTCATAAGACTGCATTAATTAATTAGCTCTCAGGATGCAATCATCATTCTTCGCTTCTGATGATGTTATTATTAGTAGATAATAAATTAGTGACCCAGCCATTTACTTTATAATAGAAGGCGAAGTAATCGAATACTATTATTCAAATAATGATCTTCAGGTTAGTGATAACCATTAAGTAATTCGAGAAAAGAAAAAGGTAAAACACATTGAATTATTTCTTAATTTTTTAAATATAGATCTGATGATAATTTTAAAATCTAGTAATTTCATAATTTATCAATAATAAAAAGATGAAAAGTTTTCTTAATGCTTTCTTTCAAGTTTTTCTTCAAATTTTTCCACTCACAAAAAAAAAATCTGCTTGAATTTAAATTTTATTACCAATTAATTTTCCTTCACTAGATTATTCAATTAATTTCTTTAACTATTAATAAAACCTGAAGTTATCTATCTATATTAATTTAATATGATTTGATTTATAGTATGTGAAACTTCAATTATGAGGAATATAATAAATAAATAAATTGTAAAGAGTTTTTAATTTTGTTAATTTGAAATCTCTTTGAAGAGGAATTTTTTTATTATTAAAAATATATTTCTTTAAATTAATTCTTTATTAGGGCGAAATAATTGGTCTGTATGAGTTTTCTACATAAAACTATTAACCTCTTTGCTATGCTAAAAGTCGAGGAGTAACAGAGTTGCATTTTTTGAAGTTAAAAGATTTTTTAGAAATAGTTGCAAAATTCCCTGAAGAGAGAGAACATTATTATAATATGAAAGACCAACTAATGATAAATAGAAAAACTAAATATATTGAAGTAGAGTGCTCTCTTTGCTATGAAAAAGATCACATTGAATAGGATTGCAATATGACCTTTTATGAATAGCGCAAGAGGTTGATAAATTTAAAATATGGAATAGTGCCTGGATAATAAAGCAAAGTTGAAGAAATAGAAAGAAAGCTCCTTTCATTAAGGTACCATTCTTTAAGTGGGCAAAAAAAAATATAATAAGATATAAATTAATTCAGAGAATAAGCATTAAATGAAAAGGATATTTATTAATATACCCTCCACAATGATGAAGATATTGATCATCATCATCATAATGATCACCATCATATTGATAATTATCATAATAATAATAATGATCATCAACTTAATCATGAAAATCTCAACAAAAAAAAGCAGGTGAAAGAGAAAAAGTAGGATAAAAATCAAAACTAGAGCAGTGATAATGCTAAGAATGAAAGATAATCAAAGAGAGAGTAGAAGATTTTAAATATAATAAATCAATTCAATCAAGACAAGATGCATAACTTGTAGAATGAGTTCATGCTTAATTTTTTAAGTCCAGTAGCATCTGATGCTCAATAAGAGGGTTATTCTGACATGATATTAATTGATCATCAAGATTAAAACATTTATCTTGATTAAGATGATTTAAACTTACTTTCTCCATCTAAATTAGAGGATACCAGTATATTTGCATAAAAAAGTAAAGATAAAAATTCTTCAATTTAAATTAGTAGCAATAATTATCTCAAAAAGAAAGATAATGTCGTAAATACTGATGATGAAGATAATTAATAACAAGGTACTCATTCAACGATACAAACATACACTCCAAAAGAGGGTGAATTAATTAAATAAACCAATAAGAATAGCAATAATCCAAATTATTTATTAAAAAATAATTTCATGGTTTAGAATTAGAATTAGGAATAAGGAAATGAATAAAATAACACACACACCTTTACAGTAAACTAAGACTATACCACAAATATAAAATCCCATTTCCATGAAAAGCTATCAATTTATATTACAAATGGGGATGATACTTCTAAAAGTACTAGGGCTAAGGCTTTATAAAATAGAAGATAAAAATCATTCAAGAAATAAGCTTTTTCAGAGGAAGAAGAAACTAAAATAGCAAATTTTGTATCGACTCCTCATAATCTCTAAATAAGCTAAGAATTTAGATAGCAGATTCAACAAATATCTAACAAGAATGACTCAAGAAAACCCACATTAAATTTAATAACAGAGAGATCAGTAGGCCCAGCTTCAGAAACTAAGATGCTTAATTCTATTGTTGAGCAAGAGAATGTTTCAATAGATTTTTCATCTATCTTTAATTTCAAATATTACTTCCCTCATAATAATTTCTAGAGTATCTTTAAAGTAAAAGGAAGTAATAATAAAGCTAACTAAAGGAGAAGTGTTATCAATCCACTTCTACACTCCTTAAAAGATAAGAGTTTTATTTCTAAAAAATCATAAAAATGAAAAGAATAGTATTAATAAAATAAAAAATCCAGATTATATAATTTAAATAAGTGTTTTAGTTTAGCTAAATAAAGACTTTTAGAATTTTTAAAATGAAGATCAGCCAAATAATTCTAATAATTATTTGTTATAGTTTTTCTTTGTTCTTAAATATTGATAATATTTCTATTGTAGTAGCTCTTACTAATTTATCGCTTTAAATAATGCTACCTCATTTATTAACCTATTCTATTATTATATTATAAAATTGGTATTATTTGCTATTAAAAGAAAATACTTAATTATTTCAAATTAATTAATTATTACTTTATATCGCTATCATCATAATATTAGTTATAGGAAAGTAATTTCATCTAAAAGAATAATAATCCATTATTTTGAAAATTAAACATAGAATAGAACATACTTTCTCTGATGTTCTTTCATATTATCACTAATATTTATTCTACGTTCTTGTTTTAATATTTTATACTACTCAACAAATCAATTAATCAATCAACTAATATGACAAATTTGTTAGATAAAGTTAAAAATACTTAGAAAAATATTAGTGGATTATATCTAATTATTTAAAATATACTTAAATTCAAAATTCTTTAGCATATTTTTTATAATAAATTTTTAGTTTGAAAATATAAGAAAAAAATTAGAAATAAAATTAATTTAGTTGAGAATTTAAAACCCTTCTTAATCATGAATGAAAACAATAACTAAAATTAGGAAAATTAATTTCACCATTTCAACCATTAAAATACAGAAGAAATTGAATTATACAATTTTTACTAGAGTTTGTTAATGTAAATATATGATTTCTTTTCAATACTATAGAATTTGGTAAACTATTCAGTAATTAAATACTAGGTCTGATTCGAAGGTTTGGACAAATTTAACGACTGACAAAAGTGATTACTTTATAACCAATAATTCACTCAGATTAAATAAAAAATTAGTAAATACTTTGAAAGGTAAAATTGGTTTTATTTTTTAGAAGATTGATTGATTGATAGTTAAGAATATTATTGTAATACTATAGTTGAGAAGTTTATGGCATAAATTTGGAATAGGATAAAGAGTGTTATAGCATAGGTTCCAATTTTAGATCCTTATAGCAAAAAGGTACTATAATGGGAAGCTATTTATACTCTTCTTTCTGCATTTCTTTATTTCTATATACCTTACTCAATTTCATTTAATGAAACTACTTCATCTTAAGAACTCTATCTGATATAAATAGTCTCTGTATTTTTCGTTTTAGATATCATTAAAAATGTCTTCACAGCTACTTATGTGAGAGGAACTTTAATTAAAGACCAATTATAAATTATCTCTTACTATTTTAAGAGTTTTGGCTTAATTTTAGACTTAATCACTCTCTTTTTTCTTTTGAATTTTTTTAAAATAAAGTAACTACCAATGATTTTTCTTTTAAGAATATTTTATAAACCTTCTCAGTTAACGAGGTTTAAATAAGTGTATATAGTATCTAAGAAGGCACACATCGTTTTAAACATTCTACAGCTGCTTCTTATAATATGCTGCTATTGTCACAATGTTGCTTGCATATGGCATGAACTCGGAACTATATAAGCATAAGATAATAAAGGTTGGGTTGTAGAAACTGATATTTTAAATTAATCCAATTTCATTCATTATATTGATAGTATTTATTTTTCTTTAGCAATGATGTGTTCTATTAAAGGAAGTTTTAAGATATAGACACCGACAGAAAAAATATTTGGAATTTTATTAGGACTTTGTTCATGTATCCTATTTGGTTTTATTAGCAGTTAAATTATATAGATTATTAGAGATATTAATAACTTATAAGAGTTCGTACAAAAATAAACTAATATATTATAAAATTACTTCTGTCGTCACAATGTTGATCAAACTTACTAGCAGCAGGCTAGGTAGTATATATTAAATATGCAAGATTTTGATTTACAAGATTAAAAGCTAGTCGATTAAACTATGGATAGCTTACCTTAAGATCTGAGATAAGATATTCTTAATAATATATTTTAATAAGTAATTTAGTTATTTTAAGCAACAATTTATTCATTTCTTTTATTTAAAGACAATTAAGAATTTTCATTTCTTGAAAAATAATTTTTCAGAGTAATTTATAAGTTAACTCTCTTCCAAGATGCAATCGCTTTACTACACTTAGGATTAAAATATTATACTAAGCAATAAATTATAAGAACCTTGCCTATACTTTATTTTAAGAGGAAAGGTTTAAGAATATATCTTCACAAATAAAGACAATTAAAACGAATAATCTGAAATTAAAATTCTAAGGATGTTATAAAATGTAAATTCCTTGCTTTATGAAACCATATGATTTGATTTAATTTTATTTTAATTTCAATTTAGAATGATGTTTTTGGAGTGGTACAATTTTTTACGGGATCTTAGAAGTCATTTTCTAATTTTAAAAGCATAGCTAAAACAGAGATTCATGTTTTAAAATTGAAGGATTTCATGGAAGTTCTGGCAAATTTTAAGTAAGAGAAGGAACACTATTTCACTATGAGAGATCTAATAATAATTAACAGAGATTATAGTAAACTAAATTTAAAATGCAATGTTTGTTAAAATAGTAACCATATAGAATCAGACTGTCCTATTCTATCGAAAGAGAAATTCAATTCTTTTATGATTATATAAAGGAATTAAAAATATAATTTAAGAGGACGATATAAAAGAAGATAAACATATTTATTCCATCATTCACTTACATAAATAAAAGAAATTCAAATTTCATTAAAAAACTTTATTTGCCATACATCTTAAATAGCAAGTAAAAGTAAATAATCTAATTCCTTAATAGATTAAAATACATTTTAACCAAATAATATTTTAAAATCTGTTAAAAAAAACCAATAAAAGAGATAAAAGAGTGAAGAATAAATTATACAATTTTCTTAATCTATAAAAAATATAAAAAATAAATATCCTTCTAAATCTTTCCTCTTAGATTTGGATAGCCAAAGTACCTATGATAATACAATCAAAAATGAGAATAACTAATAAATTACAAATAATTCTCAATTACTTTCGTCTTAAGATATTTCTGAACATTTATTTAATTTAACACCAGGATTAAATAGTATATGTATAACTTAAAGCATTTTTAATATCGATAGCAATTAATATTAAGAATAAGGCAATCTGCTAAATAAGAGTTTAAAACTATCATTAAATTACAATTAATCAGAAAGCTTAAACAAAGATGATAGCAGCTTTAAAAAGAGCAACAATATAATTGATGAAGAATAGGAAGAAACTTAACAAAAAAAAGAATAGATGGAAGCATCATAATTTAGTTTTAAGAATATACAAAATAGCAGTGGATTTTAGTTAAAAAGGAAAGGAAATAGGAATAATAGTAATTTCCTAGTAACTAAAAAGAATTTATAAGAATATATGAAAAGTAGTAGTATATAAAATTATTTTTTTAAAAACTTAAAAGAAGCAAAAACTAAGATAAAATATGGTTTATTCTACAATAATTTTTCAAAAATGTGTGAATTCAAAATATACTTCCCTCATAATAATTTGTCTTCAATTCTTAAAATTTTAAATAGCAAATCTTAGGATAGATGACAAATTTATTACATCCAAAAGGATAAAAAGAAGATAAGACTGACTACTTAAAATTTATTTATTTTAAATACTAAAATGGCAACTTATATTATATTTCTATAATAAATACTTCTTTTGTATCATTTATCTTAATATGCATGTATGCATGTCTCTAATTAGTTTCTTAATTTTAAATTTAGATACTTTTGTTATAAAAGTAAACTCATAGTTTTATAAGAAATAAATTCATTCATTTTATTGTAATCAAGCAATAAAATCTAATTACTTACCAATTACCAACAAAATATTTGATATTTTAATATTCAGACTTGATTTGAAAGAATCCTAGAAAAAAGCCTCAATAGTAAGTTAAAATGATAGATTTCAACTAATTAAAATATAATAACTGATTTTAGTTAAATTAAAATAGATAGTATAAAAATCTAAAAAAATATTAAATTAGAATTTATTTAAATAAAAATGGGAAAAAAATATTTTAAAGATAATCAGGAAATCATTTCAGCAACTGGTAGTAAAATAATAAATTATATTCAAATTTGTTACATTTATGAACTTAATTCCTTCTTTTCTAACAATCATTACTTAAACATCAGGTAGTGGACGATCAGGATTGAATTTAAATTAAATTAATTAATTTGCTCTATATATATTCTTTTTTTCAAACCAAGCGTCAGAAATAGTCAGTAATTTACAGAGTTTTACATGGGATGGAGTTTTGAACTTAAATTAGTAAGTAATGATATATGCATCAAGAAGAATCTTAGATATAGATAATATAATCAATATTTAATTAAAAAATATAAAGACATTACTCTTTTCTATTTACAAGTAAAATATAGTAAGATGGTTAGCGTCGTTAAATAAGCAGGTGTTATCATTCGAAAAAACATCAAACTTAATATAAGATCGTATGAGTATCTCAAGGATTTAATACCCCCAATCATTTCAGCAGTATTCAATATTGTTGCAAGTAAATATAAAGTTAATAATATGAAGTAAATTATAACTATTCTAATAATAATATAACAGAAACTGCTCCTTCACTCTCTTTTGCTGCAGCTCTGTATCTTCCTTTATCATTATCTGGATTTTTAAGGTCTTTTGTCTATAGTTTCATCAATGAAAAATCAGAAAAATATAAAGAGACATAGAAAGTAAAAAATATTATATTTTTGAGAAAAGCTAAATAAAGCATATGAATAATCTGTTTATTTCTTAAATAATATAGATCATGGGCCTCAAGAATTTCTCTTACAACATAGCTTGGTTTATCTTTAACTATGCTAAGGCATTTTTAGTAAAATTTAAATAGTTTCAACATTTATTAAATTTGATTTTATTTCTTTTATTAAAAGATTGGTTTAGTTTATTTAGCCCCTTGTTTAATTGCAGGCGCTTTTACTACAAGCAATTTAAGCACAGGAGAGATTATCTTGGCTTATGTCCTCTTCATCTTTGCAGCTTTAAATTAATGTTATATGTACACAACATTCTTCTCTTCTCCTAAATTACCTTCTGATTTAATCACTTTAATTCATTTGATTGCTTCTGCACTTTAATATCTTGCTGCAGTATCATCTGTTTAAGAAAATACTTCAATTTTAAATCTCTTATCTCTATTCCCTCAAACTGGTATTATTTTCATTTTTTTGCAAGCTGGTTGGAACTCTGAAAATACCTTTAGCTACACATCTATGCAAAAAAATTATACTTATAGCAATGGTATATCTATGCTGATTTTTGATGCTGTGCTCTATTTTGTTCTTTATCTCTACTTTGATTAAGTAAATTTTACTTGCAATTTATTACAAATCATAAATCCTAATAATTGTGGTCTAAAATTGAATAAAATATATAAAAGAAGAAGTACCAAATCTTTTAAAATAATTGAGAAGAAATTTTATTCTTCTATCCTTTAATTTACACCACAAATAATATAAGGGAAGAATTCTATCTAATTCAATGCAATTGTTTTTTAATAATTTAATTTAACAAAACTTATTTAATTTTATGTTGTCAATTTTAATAGGTTGTAAAGAACGAATACGGAACATAAAAAGATGCTTTATTCTTTATCAGCTGGATCTGGAAAAAGAAAAATAGATAAGCTATAAGCTCTGATAATCAAGAACTTAGGGCTAATTTAAGTATCAATTAAGACTAAGATGAAGAAAATAATTTCTCATCAGTCTCAAATGATGATTATAGCTCTGCCAAATACAAAGAAGAATTCAGAAATGTAAATAATCTTAAAGTAACTATCAAAGTGAGAGATTTAGTCAAAAAATTTGGGGATTTTACAGCTGTTGATCATCTTTCTGTTACTCTCTATGAATAACAAATCTTTTGGTATAATTTTAATTTAGGTTTACAAAAAGAGATTTAATAAATTTTTTTTATTAAATTTAGCCTTTTAGGTCATAATGGAGCTGGTAAAACTACTACTATTTCTTTATTAACAGGCCTCTTATCTAAAGATTAAGGTTTAGTTAATATGAA
Source organism: Tetrahymena borealis (assembly GCA_000260095.1). Lineage (NCBI taxonomy): Eukaryota > Ciliophora > Oligohymenophorea > Hymenostomatida > Tetrahymenidae > Tetrahymena > Tetrahymena borealis. Next base: position 280,161 of record JH651244.1, on the reverse strand, counting down.
TGGACTTGATTTGGATAGAGACATTGATACCATTCGTTAAAATATTGGTCTGTGTTTGTAAAAGGATGTCTTGTATGATAATCTCACAGTTGAAGAACATCTAGAATTTATTGGCTAAATTAAAGGAAAGGAAGAAGAAGAACTAAAGGATGAAATTAATTATCTTATTTAGAAGTGCTAATTATCTAATGAAGTTGGTAAAACTTCCAAAATTCTTAGTGGAGGTAATAAGAGAAAACTCTCCTTAGCCATGGCACTCGTAAATTCTTTTATTTCATTGCAATTTATATTTTGATTACTCTATGATAAAAATTTAAAACACGTTTAATTAAATAGATTGGAGGTTCAAAGATTGTGTTTTTAGATGAGCCTTCTAGTGGTTTGGATTTTAATGCCAGAAAAGAAATTAAAGATATTCTTCTTGAATTGAAAAATGAAAAAAGAACTGTTATTTTAACCACTCATCACTTAGAAGAAGCTGAAGAATGTGCTGATCGCATAGCTATTATGGCAAGAGGTCAACTCCTTACTCTAGGTACAAATGATTTCATTAAAAGAAACTTTGGTGTAGGTTACCATCTCACAATTACTAAAAAATCTTCTGAATTAATGAGAAGTCAGAGAAGATTCTCTTCTGATAGACCTCACACTACTGGTTACTAAGGTATTTAATAGCAACCTTAATAAGCTGTTGACTAATAATAACAACAAGGGTAATACTAACTATCACCAGAAAAATGTAATCAAGTTAGATAAATCGTTAGTGAAGTTATCCCAGAGGCTAAATATAACCCTCAAAGCGCTTCTGGTACTGCTTAATTCACTCTACCTTTTAATAGCAAAGATAAATTCGCTAATCTATTCTCTACCTTAGAAAATGATAATGAACTCACTCTCGATCTTGAAATGAATACTCTTGAAGATGCATTTATTAACATAGGTATGGATGAAGAAAAGTACTTAAATCCTGGAGAGCAAGCAGTAAAATAATACAAATTATTTTCATTTATTTATTTCTTTTAATTTATTCAGGGTTAGGAAAAATTTACTGATTTCTCTAATATCCCCATTCCTGATTGCTTAAAAAATGCTCCAGTTTATGATTTTGTAAACCAAACTTTGGCTTGTTTCTAAAGAAAGGTCTATATTACTATCAGATCAATGTCTGTTTTGATAAGTTTCTTCTTGCCTATGGTTCTTTAATTAACTGGTGTATTTGTTGCCCGTTATGCTATAACAGAGAGTACTATTGATAATAGTGATACAAATCCTGATTAATAAGTGTCTCTCTAAATGCTTTAGATTATCATTTTTGGTAATATAGAAATTTAATAAAAATGAAAAATTAAGTAAAAAATTAATATCTTATAATTAACAGGTATCTTTGGTATGATAGCTTATGTTTTCGTAACTACAAATTTCTGTGGTGTTCCTGTAATGGAAAGAGAATTAAAGTTGAGATATTCTTTAAATGTTATGGGCTGTAGAAGTGCTCCTTACTGGTTGGGAACATTTATTTTTGATTTCATTTTCATTTCAATTAATCTCTATATCTTCTTCATCATATGTTTTATCATCGGTTTTAATGCTATTACTGACTAATTTGGGTAATTTTTTGGGTTGACCTAGGTATTCATCTTTGCAGTCATTACTCACTCATACCTTATCTCTTTCCTTTTCAAGAGAGCTCAAACTGCTTATAAAGTAATTTGATATCTATTAGCAAAAGATATTTTTAATTAATTTAATTTTAAATTAAATATAGCTCGTCTTCTTCCTCAATTATATTTTCTTTTACACTATTCCTGCAATTATTTCATCTAAATCTTAATCAGCACAGGTAAAATCATTTAAAATTATTGTAAAATGATTAAAATTATTCTAAAATGTAGGGAATCATGGTTTTAATTTCCCCTTTCTTCTGCTACAGTTAAGGCACAAATATCATTGCCAAGAATACTTTACCATATGCTAACTAGTATTTAAGTAAAAACTTCCCTTCTTGGTAATAAGACACTTGGTAGTATATCATGATCTTACTTGGTCAAGGTATTTTCTTTGCTTTCCTAGCACTTAGAGTAGAAAGAAGAATCGAAAAATTCAAAAATGAACCTGAAGTTGATTACTCATAATTCGAGTCTTAACCTTCTGCACCTGAAGTTGCTGCTGAAGATGCTAGAGTTACTAATCCTAACTGTTAGGATAAGATTAAGGTATCTCACCTATATAAAACTTATAAAATTGATAAGAAGACTCCTCCTTACACAGCTATTAAGAATAATACTTTTGGTGTTTAAAATGGTGAAATTCTAGGATTATTAGGTCCTAATGGTGCAGGAAAATCTACTACCTTCAATATTCTAACTGCCTTTATTCCAAAGAGTTAAGGAAGTGTCAAATTGAAAAATATTGAAGTAGAAAGTGGTTTGATGGAGATTTACTAAGATGTAGGTATCTGTCCTTAATTTGATAATATCTATGAAAGTTTAACTGTAATTGAGCACCTCCGTATGTTTGGTAGAATGAAAGGATTAAAAGGTTAGAATTTAGAAGATAGTATTCAATATTTCTTGAAAGTTATGCAGCTAGAAGATTACATCCACAGAAGAGCAGGAAAACTTAGTGGTGGTAACAAAAGAAAATTATGTGTTACCATGGCTCTGATTGGTGGACCTGATATGTAATTCTTTGATGAACCATCTTCAGGCGTTGACCCTATTGCAAGAAGGTAATATACATATCTGAATAAATTTTGTTAATTTAAATTAAATAAAAAATTACCTAATAATTATAATTTATTAATAGATTCTTATGGAATACTTTGAGTTAAAGTTTGAAATTAAGAAAAGGAGCAATTGTGTTAACTACTCATAGTATGGATGAAGCTGAATCCCTTTGTTCTAAGATTGGTATCCTTATCAATGGTAAGTTTATGTGCTATGGTACTCCTCAATTCTTAAAAGAAAAGTATGGTGAAGGTTACAAAGTGTCATTCAAAACTGATAGTAGAGACGTAGCTATCAAAGAAGTATTAGGTACCTTCTAAAATGCTAAACATTTAAGTGATTCTAGTGAAAGTGAAACAGTAGCTTTTATTTTACCTTATTAAAACTTCTCTTTGAGTAAAACATTCAATTTCTTTGAAAATAATCTTGGCACAAATAGAGGTTTAATCTCTGACTTCTAAATATCCTAGAGCTCTCTTGCTTAAATCTTTGTTTACTTCTCCTAATTCTAATAAAAAAGAGAAGTATGATGTACAAAGTTTAGATAAATTCAATTATAACAAATTTTTAATCTTAATTAACTAAAATTAATAAAGTATCTGTCTATCTATCTATCTTACTACATAGAATTAATATGTATTAGTATATTATTAATTGTTAATCAAAATAAAATTCTAAATTTTTTAATAAAAAAATAATTTAATTTGTAAAAAATGTATTAAATTTAGTTTTTGATAAGATAAATTATGTATAATATTTACTACTCTCTATAAAAGTAATACCTTCTTTACAAAATATAAATCAATAAAATCATCAATATTCACTTTTTTGTATTATTAAATTTGGGAATATACAATTCATTCCTTTCGTGTTGTTTATTTCCATTCTGAAGAAGCCATATTCTCCCCATTACGAACCCATACTATTTTTACAAATCCAAAATTCTTTTGATGAAGTAATTTCCTATCCCCATCCTATAATAGTAACCCAATGATTTTATAGTTTAATTTGATTTTATTTGGTAAAGGAATAGATCCCACTTTTATAATTTATAAATTAATCATCTATTTCTATTTAGCATGCAATTGGACCATTCTTTTCAATCTCCCTTTTCATCTATTATTCATTTCATAAATAAAATACTTGAAATTAATAATATCTTAATATTACTTTTATAGAGTCCTCTGAATTAATTATGGTGTAAGAATTAATAAAATATTTTGTATAAGAAAAATCTGATGGTAGGCTTGTGCAATTATCATCCATATGAGTAAAAGGGTAATGAGGTAAATAGCAATATTTACATTAAGCTAATCCACTACACCTGTCTTAATTACTTTCAAGATCTACTTATCCTTCAAATGTGTTGCAGGATTCATCAGGAATACCTTATCTAATTGCCATTTCATACACATCTTTAGGAGATAATGCAGGATTAAAGTTGCACTTTCCATTATTGATGCAATTAATAACAGATTATAGAGCTAATCTGACAGGAATTTTTTATTCTAATTAGTGTTTCCAATTAAAAATATTAATTCTATCTTCTATAGAACTCAAAGCCGCTTCAGACTATAAAAATATTTAAAAAATAATTTTTAATACTTGAGGTTATTTTAATTAATCTTTTAAAACTAATTAGACCTATAATTAATTTATTTAAAATCTGTTTTTATAAGCAAAATAATAAAAATACCCATGATATATTTATACAATTTTATGGTGCAAGAAGATTTCTTAGAGGTGATACAAAGTTTGTGTTATTATAGTTACGCCAATCAATAAAAACTTTTGTATTTTTAATCTTTTTATCTTCATATTAAAGCAAGTTTGGAGTTGCCCAAACACATTCTTATTCTATACCAGCATTATTAGATCCTTTAAGTATTTTCATAAAACCACCATCCCCCCAAAATGATCCATAGGTATTTCTTATAAGCCAATACTTGAGTGTAGTGTTTAGAGTAGCATTAAATTATTCTCCCCACCCAATAATAGAAACAGCATGATCAGTTTAGTTACTACCACTAGTATCAATATATATACCAGAATGGTATTAAAAGTCATAATAGGGATCAGTTCTCATATAACAAACAATAGGCCCATTGTGATAAATTTAATCCATCATACTCTCCTCTCCACTTATAAAACCGTAATCATCAATATTAAAGTATTTATAATTTTAAACTGCCTAATTGCAATCTGAATTTGTAATGTTGCAAGTACTACAAAAAGTTTAATTGTTACATACTTTATTATTTTTTTCTCCTTTAGCTAAATAAGGGGCACATGTTTCATCAGTAATATTATTCTCTTTAATCCATCTATAAACTTACCTAATTTAGCCTCCATAGCATCCATAAGCATCGTAGTCATCGCAACTCAACAGGACCTAACTACTTAAGGTAGTTTCTGAATCACTAATTGAGTATTCTCTTATATTGTTTTAATCTTTCTTCCTATTTAAATACTTATTTATTTTAATCCTGTCACTTAGAGCTTGCGCAGTTGACATTGCCCAGCATGAACCACATGAGTGAGGAGACTTCTAGCTCTACATAGAAGTTATTAAACTTCTACCTTCATAATTATCCCAGCTAAAGTATTTAGGGTATTTTTTTGTGTCTTAGTATCCATAAATTGTGGATAAAAAGAATAAAATTACCAAATTAATAACTAAAACCTTCATTTTTTTAAAGTTAAACTTGATGATTCTGTTTGATCAATCAATCAGATTATTAATAAGATTAATTTTTTATGATATTTTGATATGACTCAAAAAATTTAGTCTAATTAGTAATTAAGAAATACTAAATATTGACACCTTATTACTTGAGGTAATTGTTGGCATAAAAATGAAATATATATAGACAGAGCAGATAGCCAGATATGCAGATTATCAGATATACAGATATAAAGACATAGAGAGAGACAGATATTTTTTATCAACATTTTTTAATTAATTTAAATAAATTAGTTAAAGAAAATGGAAGAATATTTGAGAAGGTAAAATATTATTTAATCAAGCTTATGTGGAGTTGTATTATTGAATCAATTATTTCTTTTATTATTTTTTAAATAGTAGTTACTGCTTTTCGTATTTGGAGTAGTACCTTCATTTAATCTATTAGAATTTTGTTAGCTTCTTTATTTCAAATAGGGGTAACACATCTCTTCTTGAAAGGATTAATATAATTATATTTATGGTTAGCTGTTTTAACTACCAAAGAATTTATAATCGAATTAGCTTCTATTTAGATTCTTTTGCTAAAAAGAAGGGTAATTATTGTATTAATATTTACTAAAATCATTTTTCATTTGATATTAGTTTTAGTTTTAGTTTTACAGCAGTTTTTGATTAGAATTATAGTTTTTAAATAAATTATTTTATTTCTCGTCTTGAGGTGAATAATTCCTCTCATTAAATTAATATTTAAAATCTTTTTTATTAGAATTTACTGGTTTTTACTTTTCATTGAAGTAAATCTATGTATCGATTGTATTACTTTCAGTAGGAGTGGTAGCTTCAGCATCTTAAATTTTCTTTTTTTTCTTTTCTTCCCTTTCAGTTCTTTAACATGGAGCGTCTGGATGAGATCTTGCCTTATGACCTCCAAGCTTTTGTTTTGAATCAAAGGTTTTTTAGCAAATTTAGCACTAGAATTTCTTGCTACCTTCAATGAAAATTACTGAAGGAAATTTTTTAGATTTTTTAATAGGTTAAGAGGTATTAGAAAATGATTCTAGGTTATTAGAAGAAATCTCTTCCAAATTTTCCTCTTTAATTTGATTCTTATTAAATGGAGTTTCTCTAACAATAAATTAATCTTAGTTATAAGATGTTTGAAAGTGTTCAATATAGTTGTTTTTCTTCATAATCGTATATTAAGGATCTTAATTAAAGTAGTTAAACTTTTAATAGCTACTATGTTGTTATAGGTCATTCTGAACATTGTCAACAGTTAAAAAAGGTGAAGGTGTTTTTTTTTACTCAGAAGTAAATGGATAGTTTTAAGAATATGAACATTGACTCACTTTAAGAAATGAATCAGACTAATTATTTTTTTAGTGATAATTTGAGAACATTTCATTTAAGATTTTTCTTGTGTCATTTTTAGGAGTAGAATCAAACTCATATTTCTACTATCCCCTACTAGAAGAGTGTTTTTCTCTTTATATAGAAGAATTTAATTGGATTTCTTAAGTGAGAATATTATTTGATTGAGTGCTTATTTTTTTCATACTCTCTTCTTCGGTTTTAGAAAGTACTGAACCTTCATCTTAGCTTGATGTTTAATTCAAGCTTTAATTCTGACTTATACAGAATCTTTTCTTTGTCTTTTTAATTTTCTTCTTCCTATTAATCTTCTTCTCTGTAGGTTTTTGATCATCTTCTTTATCTTTTAAAATCTTTTGATCTGGCTTGTCAGCATCTAATTCTATTTCTATTTTTGTTTTCTTATCTAATGAGAGATTCTTAAGAGTATTATTAGGATATATATCGCTAGCAGATTAAGCAGAATTTTCTTAAAAAGAAACTGAGGATTAGTCATTTTTACTCTTATTTTCATTCTAAATTTTATTTAAAAATTAAATATTATAAATTGTAATTTTAAGCAAAAAAAATATTTTAGGAGATAGAATAATTAATTTTTTAGCATAGAATCTCTAATTGAATTTTGGAATCTATTCGTTTTAATAATCCAAATATAAAACAATTATTTTTTTTCATAAATAAAACTTGTACATTTTAAAAAATTACTTCTTTATTCCTCTCTAAAATGAAGCTGCTTGCTTGAGTAGAGTCTGTTTATTTTTATTCTAAGTTCTCAGCTTTGATAGTAGTGATTTGTTAGTTGAAAGGGTTCTTTCCTAATATTCTACCACTTCTTGTTTTCCTTCTATCGTCTAACCCTTCTAAATCATGAACATTCTACTCTCTTTTATTTTAACAAAATATTAATCCATGAAATTACACCAAATTTTTAGCTATTTTACATATTATATTTAGGTTTAATTTGTTCGTTTTAGTATTTAAAATACTCTTGCTAGCTAGCAAAGGTTGGCAATGGATCAGAAACCTCAGTATCAATATCATTAATAAGCTTGTCTAATAAACTTTTGATGGATAACAAATCAATTTACTATCTTTCGATAAAACATAATAAATAAGATAGGTCAGAGAATGAAGTTTGTTTTTTTTTATATTCTCTCATTTGTTTGTTTGTTTATAAAGGTTCTCAATATTTTAGACTACTAATTTTTTTATGGTTTAGTAAACTTGTTTTCTTCAATTTTTTATTAACTAATTTATTATTTTTTGTGGTTTTTATTTTTTGAAAATATGCTCTTGCTATTCTATAAATTTCTATTGAAAAATTAAATTATTAATTTGATGTTGCGATAATCAATCAATAGATGGTATCTTGTTGGTATCTTTTAAGATATATTAAAAACTAATATGATTTAAAAATAAATTTACTAACATGTCAGTAACTAACTGACTGGTTGTTTATCATAAATTTTTTAAATTAGATATCAATTTATTAATTATTTACATCTTCACATTATTTACAATAGAATATTTTTTTGATTTTATATTATAAAGATTAATTTTCAAATTTCTATTATATATGCATTAATTTTAATATGTATTTTATATTTTCCTTTACATCTGAAATCTGATCTAGGTTCAATAGCTTATTTCTTTAATCGGAGTTAAATCTTTAGGCATTTTATTTAGCTTATCTAAATTATTGTTAGTATTTATAATGTTTATTTTCTTTCTTTTTGATTAAATCTTATTAAATACCCCACTTCATTTCTTCAAAAGAAACTTTAAATAAATAAATATTTTGGTTAGGTGGGTGGGTGGGTTGAATGGATGACTAGTTTGTAGGTTTGCTTTTTTGTTTATTTTGATTTTTTTGTTAGTAAGATAAAGAAGTAAAGAAGTAAATAAGATAATATTGAATAATAAAAAATACAATGGATGATAACTATTAAATATATATAAAACTGAGAATATATGTATTAATAATTAATATTATATAATTTAAATTCTTTGGCATTCATAAGCAAATACATATATTAATCATTTTAATCATTTTTATATCTTATTTCATTCCTCCTTTCAATCTTTCTCAAATCTCTCAAAGATGGAATTCTTCGATAAGAGGTTCCAAGTTAATTTCTAAAGTAGAAACAGGATAATTCCATTAGAAGTTTTTAACAACATCGGGATGTAAAATACCCAAAGCCTAACATTTATTAAAATTAAAGTTAAATTAAATTCTTTTTAATATTTTTATATAAATTTCTTACACCAATCTTTATATCGTTGTAGTAAATATGAGCTTATCTGTCTAAGAAATAAGTGGGTTCTATTTATAAATAAATAATTTTAGTTAATAACTTTTGGTTATACAAATAAAAAAATATTATTATTACCTTCAGAGGGAACTAGTCTGTATCTTCTAGGAGCCTTGGAAGTACCAGTGCTATCAAGAGAAACCTTGAGCTTTAACATAATATAATCTAATAAACCATGGACAACTTCTAATTCAGAGGAGTGATTAGTGTAAATAGCGCATAATCTTCTTTCATTTCTAGTGTTAGTTTCAGTGGATTCGTCTTTCAAAACAACATCACCAACTTCGAACATATTAATAGGGATCTATTTTAAACATTTTTATTATTTTAAATTATCATTTCAACAATTTGATGATGATATATACCTTATTCTTTCTATTCGAAGCGAGCCACTTAAGACAACCAGGGAGAAGAGTAGTTCTAGCAACATTGAAATCTAAAACCTTGGGATTTGCAATAGTAACCATTTGTTCATCTTTTTCTTTTTTAAGCTTAGTAGTTAATTCTTCTTCATTTACTAAAACAAAGTTAAGACCTTCCTTATAACCTGCAGAAGCAACTTCTTCACGAATCAAATCACTCATCTTATTGAGTAATAATTGCTTACCAACGGTAGGTGTCTTGGGCATTCTAGGAATGATATTCTTGAAACCGTAAGCAATGCAAACATCTTCAATAATATCGCATTCTTGAAGAATATCTATATTTTATTTCATAAATTTATCATTAAAAAGCTATTAATTATTTATTTATTCTCATCTTTTAATTTCCTATTTTTCTTTCTAAATCTCTATTTCAAATTTTTATAAAATTAATTTATTACCTCCTCTAGTGATGGGAACAGCAACTTCAATTTCGTTTTCATTAAGAACATGAGAAGTAAGACTCATTCTTTCAAGTAATTTGCATGCTTATTCAGCAGTAACATTAATGGTACCGATACTGTTGATGTTAGAAATCTTAGAGGTGAATTTATTGATAGTGAATTAAGGAGTAATATCAGTTCTATTTTCTTCTTCATAGAAAATTTCAACTTCTTCAACAGTGAAAGGTTCAGCACAGTATTCAGAAAAAGCAGCTACTATACAGTTCAAAGCGATTAAAGCTCTGGTGTAATCAGTCTATTTTTATAATATAAATTTAAGCTTAATATTATTTAAATTTTTAATTTACAGCAGTAGATTCAATGAAAACATTCTTAGTAGTAAGCTTGATTTTAGAGTGGTCACCATTAATAATAGGAGGAAGTGAGCAAACTACTTCTTTGGAGTCAAGAATGACAGGGTAGACAGGTGAATCTCTAATAATAGGTAAGAAATCTCTCAAATGAGAATCTTTCTATTTATTTAATATATTAATTCATTAATTTTTTTATCCATAAATTTATTCTTTTATATTACTTCGTAGAATTCCATAACTCTGTTACCATCCATACATTCGGTTTTATCAAGAGGAGTGAACTTAATATCAGCAGGAGCTCTAGCATCATAAATGAAAGGTCCGGAGATGGTATCTAAATCATGGGTACCAATGGCAACAAGTCTTCTTCTACGGCACAAATTGTGATGCAACTTATCTTAGAAATCAATAAAGGAATCATAAGCTTCTTGGGTAAAAGTGACATTTCTCAAAACGGCACCAACAACGAAAGGTCTAATACGCTTGCACTAATTTAAAATAATTTAAAAGCAATTAATATCCTCTAGTATTTTATGGAAAATATCTTTTGATTTAATGAGAGAATTGCTATAAAAATTGAAGTGAAGATCATTTCGAATTGTTGAAATGATTTTCCACCAATTTATTTAACTTATTTTACTATTTTTATTTTCACTTAGATTATTTTTATACTAAAATGTAACATTTTTCATAGCCCTAACTATTAAAATTATATTATAATATTATTACATCCTTCTTGACGATGATCTTTTCTCTTTGTTCAACCTTCTTAATGTGATAAACTGGAGGCTTTTAAGTACCAATGAAGACACCTAAGGCTTGGGCAAGGGTTTCAACTGAAAGTAAATCAGGTCTGTTAGCACCAACTTCAAAAGCAAATTCCTTAACCTTTTCTTCCTTTCCAGTCTTCTTATTCTTCTTGGATACTTCCTTTTCTTCGACTTCGATACCATATTCGAAGCATATTTCTTCTAATTCACGGAGATCTTTTGATATTAAATAAATATAAATGAATTTTGATTCTATTATGAAAAAAGTTGATGTTTATGATGAGAAATCTAACTTTTCTAATGATATTTATAAAAGTGTAATTTCATAATCAATTTCGATCAATATATTTCTGCTTATTTTATTATCTTTTAAAAAATTCAAGATATTTTATTGACATCTATCTATCTATCAATTTATCCATCTCTTCTAAGCTATGATTTTTAAAATGTAAGAGTATTTATTACTAATAGTCTTTCCTAATTTCTTGTAGAAATTTTCAATGTTGACAGTCACGGTAGGCATCGCTTATACTTTTAAATGATTTGATTTTTATTTTGTTTCTTTTGTATTTATTATTCTGGATTAATTTATTTTTCCTATCTATTTAAAGAAATTTGCTTTTTTATTTTTTTTTCTCTTCTTTATTTTAAAAGCAAATCCTAGATACTTTTCCGCAAAAAATATTAATCGTTGACTGCATATCTTAATTTTTTTAGAGAAAGTCCTTAAAAGAATATCCCTCACAAGCATAAATATCTATTATTTAAAAAGCAGATATTCTTTAAATCAAATCATTTTTCATTAACTTAACCAAATGAGAATTTATTTTAATCTTTTTCTCAAAATTCTGTTGTACTTGAAAAAGAATATCTATTTTGGATTAAATCCAACCCTTTTTAAAATGAAAAAAACTAATAATGTAAAAATAATATAAGTAATTTAAATGAAATATTATCTAAGAAATTTATTTATTAGTTTGAAACAATTACAAAATATTTTATTTAATCTTAGAAGTAGCTAAAATAATTATCAACAAAATATCAATTAACAACCTAAACTCTCTATGTATTATTCATAAAAATGTTATTTATTTTAAATGTTTAGTTCAAAGCTAATATTATTGGTAGAAATAATGGATATTATTAATCTAATATTTTATTAGATAAATAAACTATTTTTAGAAATTGATTTCTATTTTTAGGGTGATAAAAATGATATATTTTTACTTAAAAGATTATTATACTTTTTTAAGGTTTTATTTTACCCATTTGTATAGATATTCAGTAGTTTTTTTGTATGTGAGTAAAAGAAAAAAGTTGTGAAACTTTAAGTTTCTATAAATCATTCAAATTGTAAATATTATAAAGTTAATCGATATTTAATTATTAATTAAATATAACATTATAGATACTAGATAAAAAGGATAAAAGTAGAGTAACAATTTAACACATTTGGTTACTCAAAATAAAAATAGAAAGGCAATTTTTTAATAAGTAATGAAATCTAATGAGGCTGTATAAATTCCAAAACAGAAGACATTCTTAGATATCCGAAAACAATTATATGAAAGGGAACAATAATAAATGATTTAATATCAATAAAGTTTTAGAAAATCATTTGAAGACGAAATGAGTTAAATGTAAGTCCGCCAGTAGTTTCTCATAAAGTAGATGCAAGCAAGAAGTTAAGTAGGAGTTAATTTGAATTCTGATTCAAAAGTAAAGCCAAAGACTAGTAATTAGACTCATAGAAGAGCATAACTTAATCACTAAAGTGATCCTTCAGCAATAAATATAAATACCATTCAGTACATAAATAATAGTTCTCTAAGAAATACAAAGACTTCATAAGATAAAAGATACAATGGCAGTGATCAATTTTTCTAATAATATGTTACTCCTACATCTTCTTAGCTTGTAAAAAGAGCAAAAAATAGATCTGATTAAAGATAATCTCTTTCTACTCCTTAATACCAGACTTTTCTTCCTGGATCATAGTAGCATATATAAAGCTAATAGATAAAACCTCTTTCTACTACCTCATAAGCAAAATTATTTAGTCCTCATATTGCTGAATAGGGTAGGCCTATCTCTATGCAGGAGAGTAAGAGAAGGATTTTAAAGAATTTAGATTTTATAGAAAAAAATATGAAAGATGAAGGATATGCTGAATTTAAGTAAGTAGAAACAGAAACTTTAAATAAACATGTTATGTTTAACTCACTAGGTGAAGATATTCCTTTCAATAAGAGAAATATGCATACAGATAAAGTATATTTTAACCATCATATGTCTAGGCACTCTCATATACCTGAATATAAAAAGAATGGCTCTGCTACTCATTTATAATCCTAAACTGAAATAGATAAGCAGCCACTTAGTAAAGAAACTGAAGAATAAATTAAAAAAATAGCTTAAAAAGTATCATAAAATATAGGCGATCAGTTCTTTTTATTTTCTGTTGCTAAAAATAAAACCAATTAAAATAATGATAGTAGTAAGTAAAAAGAGTCTGAATATGAAAGAACAAGAAGAAATATAAAAAATTCTAAATCAACTAAAAATCTAGATATACCCTTACGGGATTTACTTATTTAAGATCCAAAGAAAAGAAATGATGCAGATTAGCCAGTATTTTACCTCAACTTATAGTAAAAATTTGATTTTTATAATGGATTTAAAATAATTCTTTTAATTAATTAATAATGGATAGATAATCAATTAGAAATACTTGGTAGAGATCTAAAAAGTAGGTAGAAGAAATGATGAATTTTAACAATGAATTAATAGAAGATTTTAAGAGAAAGAAGATGAGGATAGCTTCCTCAAAATAAATTCCTAGTTTTACATCAATATTCTAAACTTCTATATAATAGGAAGCTTATAAGCTATCTCGATAGATCTTAGTTATTGAGATTTATAATCTATAAAATGTTAAAACTCATTTAAATTTGAAATACTGCTATCTCCATCTACCTTCAGTAAATTTAATTATCATTTTACTATAAAATAATGCATACTTAACCTTAATATTTACTAAATTACTTATTATTTTAAGAATTATTTTAAAATTACAGATAAACATAAATACTTTAGATGTTTAAGAGTAAAGAGATTTCAAAGAATTTAAAAGAGTGATAATGAAAAAATTACGTATTACAGCAAACAATATTTATCTCTATCATAAAGATGGTACACCAGTTTATACACACAGATAATTGAGAAAAGTAGATTTAGTAATTTTTGCAGGAAACTGTAGAACATTTGCTGGTATTGATAAGATATTCAGTAGTGAAGCTAATTTGATTACTTTAAAAAAGGTTTTAATTGTTATGCTCTTTAATCTGCACATATTAATTAGCTTTTAAATAAAAAGGTAATAGAAAAATTAGAAAGTAAAGTGAATGTAAATGAGGATTTTATCAATCTTAATAATAGTTAAAATAATGTAAATATAGATATGGGATTAGTTTTAGAAGGATCTTCAAATAATAATAGCCCTACATCTACTCCTTTGACTAAATAAGGATCTAGAACATTAAAACATAAAAATTCCTCGATGAGTTTAACTTCAAAAAATGCAACTCCAAAATCAAATTAAAATAGGTCATAAGATAATAAAGCAGCAAAGAGAAGTTAATTTGCAGATTATTTTAAAGATGATGAAGATAACAATAATAAGAAAAAATTCTTCTTTGAAGATGATATGGAAGATGATGGCGAAAATGTACCAGAAAAAGAAGTGGTTGATGTGAACACATGTAATTTATAATTTAAAAAGGTTGGTTAGTATTTGAATGTAATTTTAAATTAATAGATATAAAGAAAGTTATGAAATATCTAGATCTATTTTTCTCTAAGTTTGATTATAATTGGAGAGTTGATAAAGAAAAAGAAGAAATAGATCTCTATCTAAAGTATTAGTCATCACTTCCAAAGCGTATGAAAAAGAACAAGATTATTGATTTTAAGTTGAAGGGGTATAAACAATTTATTTCTTTTAAATCAAAATATAATTTTATGTTTTATTGGAACAAGATTCGAACAAAGGAAAGCAAATTTGGAGAAGTTAAAAAGATTAAATAGAGATTTATTTGCCTCTAATATTGGTAAAACTCTTTAAGAATATGAGTTAAATGAGAATGATCTGAATAGTGTGTATTTATTGTATCGATCAATTCTGAATATATAATCCTAGCTAATTTCTATGGATAATGTAATTAAAGAGGATGATATTATGCTAAAATTAGATAAATTTGATCATCTTACTTTGGAAAATAAAGCATTTGTCGAGTCTCTCTGCAATTATTAAGAGATAATCAATTGGTAAAACTTTGTAAAGATGCTTAAGAATATATCAAATCTTGATGATGAAAAGAAAATAGATATGTTTGTTTAAGTAAGTAAATTACTCACTTTTAAATAATTATCAAAATTTCTATTCTAATTAATTAGGTATTTGATAGTGATAATTCAGGAACTTTATCCCTTGATGAAATATCCCATTTTGCTAAACTCACTATGGAATTCATCATTAATGAAGATAATTCTCCAGGATTTACAAAACTTCTAGAAGATTATTTTACTAAGCTTTTATTTACAAGTTTAAGAGAAGAAGGAAAATCAGAAATACCGATGGAGAAAATTAAAAAGACTATCCTAGAAGTAATTTTTACATTTGCAAAACATGCTAATCTTTAACAAATAACTATATCTTTTAATAGAAAAATGAAAACTCAGATATTTTATGCTTCTTTTGTGGAACCTAAGCACCTGAATCTTGATTTCTAGCGAAATATTGAAAGTATTAAGTTATAAAATAATTTTGTTAAAATATGTTTGCTTATCATTTAAAACTGTAAATCATTTATTTCCCTTTTGAGTAACGGAAGAGAATAAATTTTTAATAGTATTAATCAACTGAATTCTTACTAATTTAAGAAAGTAAATATCAATAACAAATAAATAAATCAATAAATACTCTTTTTACATATTTAACTTTATATTTTATAGTCACTTTTATGAAGTATTCTATTATGGAGAGAATAGTTCTAAAACATGCTATATTTCATCTTTTTATTTTTAGGACAATTTATGTTGAGATACAATTTCATTAAACACTTGCTATTACTTTAAAATATTTAAAATCTCATAATATTTATGAATTTTATCTTAAGTCTTCTCATCAGATAAAAGAGCCAAGTGAAGAAGATCTTTCACATAGTTCAAAATTGTATTTAAAATAGTTTCTGCTTTTTCATAATTTGGGTTTAATTTAGGAAGTTTAAGTAATATTGACAGTGTTTCAGCTAAGGAGGAACACTTATTAGCTAATTCTGATACGTTTCCCTCTTCAATTAAAACTTATATTTCTTCTTAATGAGTATCTAATGACATAACTATATCAAATATTTCTAAATTGTGATTTAAACGGCTTTTTACTTATATCATTTCATAAATCTCATCAAAAACTGCATTATTCAAACTGGTGTTTATCATCCTATCAGCTTGATTATTGTTTTATAAAAAGCCTTCTATTTCGCATAAAATATTTACAACTTCTTCTTATTTTTAAAGAATATTTTCTTAACTCTTTTAAACTTTTTCTTGTGCACTAAGAAGATCATCTTAACATTTCTATTGAAGATATTTCACATTAAATAAAATTTCAGTTAATTGCATATCTATTGATTGCTAAGTGTAATCCTCTCCCGAGTTTATATCATATGTATCTAGTTGCTTATTTTATTCTTCATTCAAGCTCCTTAGTTCTTTTTCGAGCCATTTCTTAGCATTAAAATTCTATTATTTTAAATTTTCTTCAGTAGACATTTTGTTTGGATTTTTTTACTTTTTTTTGATCAAATTTCTCACAAAGATATTTTTTATAAAATATTAGATTTCTCCAAATCATGTAGGGTTAATAAGAAACTATTATCATAATGCCACGATTTACAATTTAATAATAGTATCTTGAATAAAAATTAATGATTAATATAAACTGAAAGGAAATTTATAGAAAATTTTTTTAAAAGATGTTTATTTAAATTTAAAAACTAGCATAGTATATCCTATTTAATGGATATTCTCCCCTCCTTCGTAAGATTTCTCAAATATTTATTTAATTAGGAATATGACAATAAAATTTTTCTAAATCTAAGAAATACCTTAAAGCAAATTAAAGTAAGGAAGAAATATTTTAGATTTGATAGATGAAGATAAAAAAGAAAAATAAGTTTGATAAATATAAAAATGAGTTAGTTAGTTAATTAATCATGTTAAAATGATATAAAATATAAATGTGAAGAGAATAAAAATTGGAATACAAGATAAAGTTTATTTATTTTTTATTTATTTAGTTATTTATTATTATTATTGTTTTAATTTTAAGACATCAAATTTATTTAAAAAGAGAGAGAGAAAGAGAGAGATTTTTATACAAAATGGAATTACTCAAGCAAATCCAAATCCTTCTTTTCCTTCAGAAATAGCCATAAGTAATTTCTTCTTTAATACTTCCTTTGTTGGATAGTCAGGGATATCAAGCTAGTTGAAACTAATATTTTATCAATATTAATAAATATCTTATTATCTTATATATAATTTAATTACCATGTGTGAGCAATTGGAAGTTTCTTAGGATCATAAGCTTTATGTATTTAGAATTTCTGTAACCCAGAAATACCTCTTAAGCCTTTGAAGCCTTCGACAGGAACTTTAGAAGTACCTATTAATTATTTTTCATTATTAATATTAAATAAATTTTGATTAATCTTAAATTATTATCAAATTACCTGTAACAAATTATAGGAAGGATGCTCTCATAGTATTGTCAAATTCTTCCATAATTTCCCAGAACCACTCAATTATCTTGCTATTTTGAGTGTAGTTCTAGTATTCTGTATTTTCTCTAAGATCTTAGACTAAATTAATTGGAAGAAGAAATATTATTAATTTTATTTTCTAAAAAATTTTAAAATAAATTATTTTACTATCAATATCTGGAAGACCAGAGATCATAAGTTCGAGTTCATGAGAATCAAATATTTTAACAAGATCATGAGGAATCAATTCATGGAAACCTTCTAAGAAGTGTTCAATTTAGGCTTTAATATTCTTAGCCATTCTAGCATAACAAACTAATTTAACATATTCTTGTTTATTATCTTCAGTGACCTTAATGTTCTAGCCATTTGGCTTTAATTCTACGATTTCTTTGTTATCGAATTCATTTTCTTCATAACTAAAATAACCAATAAAATTTAATTATTTGATAAGTTTGAAAAGAATTTTAAATTTACCAGAAAGTTAAATCATCATCCATTATGGAAATGTCGTTATCCATAATCCACTTTAAACCTTTATAGAATTAGTAATCCTAATCTTCGATATCGTGATAAGTTAATGGTTGCCCTAAAATATGCTTATAGAAAGATCTAGTAAAGTATGCATCTAAGTATTAACCTTCGAACAAAGCCTAAATTAAAAAATCAAAATTTAAAATGTGGTATGTAAATCTTAATAATTTTTTACCTTTCCTACTACTCTACCTACGAATTTGAAGTATTGAAGATGTGGTTCATTTAGATATGAGTTCTTATTGGGTTAATAGGTATTACCAGTTGAGGAAGGTTTAAACAAGAGATAATCTGGATTGAAAATTGCTTTAGAGAGAATAATGAACCACTCACGGATCAAACCACCAGCATCAATACCTTCTTCTTGATCAAATTCTATTATGAATTTTTGTTTGAGTTCTTCTGGTTTCATAGCATCAATTTGTTAGAATGAGTCTTCAAAAATGTGTTTTCTTCTAACTTTAATTCTTCTTCTTCTCTAAGAAGTGGAAGCAATTGTGAGCTTCAAATTCATCATTTCTTATTTAAAGTAGTTCTTTTTATTTTCAAAGTCAATCAAGCTAGGGTGTCTCTTAAAGATGATTTCGAAAGGGTCTTTTTAAAGAACATCATTCATTTTTCTATTATTTTGAGATTTCTTTTGTTTTAAATTCTATCTAATCATTTAATTGATGACAACCTTGCATTATTCGCAAATAAATTTGAAAATCTATTAGATGTCTAATTCTTTAATGTTCTCTTTAAGAGTCTATTTTTTTTTTTGTTAAATAAAATAAGTCAAAATTTATAATTCAAAAATAAATTACTTCAAAATCTAGAGTGGAAAGATCTTCAGTGTTACCAACTGTTTCATCATCAGCAAGTGTAGAAATCTACTTCAATTGTTGAGATTTTTTGAGAGGTTAACTTTTCTTAATAAATTCAAAGTCTTCATCATGCATAATTCTGAAAATAATGAAATAGCTTTCCATGATAGGCTAAAGTTTCTCAATGGCAGTGTTGTAAGATGAGAGATTATTGGGTTCATATTTACCAAGGATAGAGAAGAGTTCTGCACAGTTCATCCATAATTCGTTGAAATTCTAATGAGAGATAATTTCTGAGAATTTTGTTCTAATTTCCTTTTTAATATTTTCTAATCTTTCTTATTCTTTGATATTCTATTTAGTGGTTTATTTCTTAGCACTAGATTTATTGGGATCACCTGTATTAGATACAATGCTTGTTCCTCTATTTCTGTGCTAGGTATTTTCATAACCTTATGAAATTGAGCTAAATCTATTTCCTCCATAGACATTTGTATTTTAAGTTCCAGCAGATGTGTCCTATTTCTTTTCTTCTTCCTCTTCTTCCATTTCATTTTCATTAATTGGATTATTCAAATCATTCTTAGAAGCCGATTAATTCTTCTAAGCACCTTCTTTTTTGCTTTCTTCTTCAAGTTGATAGAAAGACTTTTCAAATAATTCATAAATAATCTAAAAGATCTTCTAAATCTTTTTCTCTCCAGATATAGAGAATTCAATTTAACTAAGGTGTATCTTAAATTGGGAAGAGAATGAGGGAGAATTACGATCGAGACTCTTAATTGATTGAAGGCATTTAACAACTTACTTGTTAATTTAGATACTGAATAACTTAATGATATTTCTTAATTCAGCAATAAACATTTCTAAATTATTTTTATCGTAGCAAAGCTAATTAATAATTAATGAAAGTTTTTTAATAAGAATCTCATTTAGGCATTCGCTTGAAAAGATAGAGCAAATCCATCTGATAACATCTGGATGCAGTTAGAAACTATTATCCTTTGCAAATATTGAGTGCTTTGAAACTCCATCAAAGAATTCTCCTTCTTGAACGTCTTTCAATCTATTTTATGTGTTTTAATTATTACTTGAGCTAGCTGCTCCTCTTGCATTTACTCCTAATTAGGCATTTAGTGAAGAAATAGTCTCCTCTTCTATCTCTTACTTACCAGAGTGATATTAGAATAACTTTCTAGTAATATTTTATATTGAGCTAAGCAAGTAGTTAAGATGATCATAGTTGCTACGGAATGGCTCTTGTGTGAGTAAGTAAATAAATTAGAAGTAAGGTAAAGAGAAAGATTTTTGAGCATATAATGAGGAGTTAATTTCAGCTGCAAATCTTTTTAATTCACGGATGCAACCTAAGTTTCCTTTTTCTTTTTCTATTTAAATTAATGGTCTCATATCGATGAAATTGTTTCTTTCAATAATATCTGTATCAACAAAGAATAAAACTCTCTTCATTGTTAGCTTTTGAATAATCCTCAAAATCTTCAAGCTGACATCCAAATAAACCTTCTTGTAATCAGTTTCTTTAGAATTTCTATGGTAAGTATTAAGAAGAGGGAAATCAAAAACATCTTCTTCTTGTTTCTTTTCGTCTACCATAGTAGATTAATTCTTATCCTTCGAGTAGGCTTACTTAATTTCTTGCATGTTAGGATTCATTAAGATAAACATCAATGAATCGAATACTTTTTATTCAACAGATGGATTCTTGCAAATCAATTCTAAAAGTTGAAGAGGGAATATATTAGGCTACTTTCCTCCATAATAAATCAATCTAAGCACAGATTCAATAAACTTATCATCAGTTTCAATAAGTTTCTTATAAATGAATTGATCTTTATTGATCCAATCATCAATAAGACGAAGCTGCTTCTTTTGATTTTTAAAATTATCGTCTTTGAATATTTCATTTACCTATTTTTAGTAATTTTTTAAATTAAAATATTTACCAAAAAATTATAAAAAATTACCATTTAATTCATTAATTATTGATTTTATGAGGGAGATTGATTAGTTCTTTATCTTTAGATATTGAAGTCATTAAAAGTATTTCTACTTACCTATCCATGAGTTTCTCTAAGTCTTCTTGCTTCCTCCTACATTTCTGGAGTAAGAGTTCTTAAGAAATCCTCTCCAGATTAAAGCAGGATATCAACTCTTAAATTTATATCAGATTGGTTAACAAACTCTACATTTGCTTGATTAACTTGTTAAGTTGTGGAAGCTGCCGATGTTGCAGGTTAAGTATTTGCACTTCTTGCTGTATTATTAGCTTAAGCAGGTTATTAAGTAGCAGTATTATTTTCTGTAGAGTTTTACTATAAGCTATTAGGATCAGCCTATGTACTACTTATCTACTCATTAACTTAAGTTGTAGTTGCTTATGGTTCATTATCTGAGAATTATAAGTAAGAGAAAATCATTTCTTCCTTAATGTCATCAGGCAATTCATCAAATATTTAGAAATCAAGTCCATTACGAGTTAAGAAACTTGCATCTAAGTTCAAACGAGAGAGTACCATAATAGAATTTTAAGATAAATTAGGCTAACTAGGAACAGTAATATTATTTCTTGGTTATTAAATCTAAGAAGTATTATTTGCTTAAGATGCTAAGGCATTATTAGAAGCATCTTAAGGTTAAGAAGGTCTTGTTTATTCAGCAGTAGATTCTTACTCCATAGTTTCAGTAGGTTATGCTTAGATTCTATTCTATTCTTAAGATTATTATCTTTAAACATTTGGTTCTTAACTCTAACTACCTGCATTATTTGAAGCATCATTTATGCTACTATTGCTACTTTATCTTTAAGAACTATTATCAAAAGAAGCAATCAATAAAGGAGCAATTTAGTTAAATCCACTGACCAACTAAGCAATCTAATCAGTGTTAGCATTTGAACTTGAAGTAACTGCAGTATTTTAAACTGAACCAGATGATTATTATTGTCTCAATTAAGAGGTTTCTACTGTTTAATTGGATGGTTCTGAGGCAGATCTTGCAGCTAAATAATTAAATTTAAATATAAAAATTTTTGTTTTTTAATTTAAATTATTACTTTATTAAATTTCTCTTTATTCTAAAGAAGCTTAAAGAAGAGGTGCTATAGAAGTAAATTCACTAACTATCTAATTGATCTAATCCTAATTATTTGTATTCTAGTTTGAGGGAGGAGTAGCAGCAGCAATACCAGTAGTTGAAGTAGTTGTATTAGGTTAGTTAGCTTATAAAATGATATTAAAAGAGTTAGTCAAATTTCTTTAGAATTCAGTTAAGTCTGTGTGCAAAGCATTAGATGGTACTGATTACTGTGAAGTAGCAGATTCCTATCTCTGTGCAGGTACGCTAGGTGCTGATAATTCTGTTTATTCTTCTTTATTAAAAAATAGTAAATTTTATGTTATAAATATTTATGATTAATCTTACAGATCATAGAGGGCTAAGGTTAGGGTAATTATAATTATTGATCTTGTTATTAGTTAACACTATTAGATTCTAAATTTTCATTAGTGCTAATGTTATTGTTGTTATTATTGTTATTTGCATTGCTATTAGAAGTTGCATTCATTAGAATATCCATTGATTATAGATTAGAAATCTATCCTAGTTGGGGTTATGAAGGCATTTATCCTAAAGGGTTTCTCATTGATAAATTAAGTTAGCCAAAGTCTAGTGGTCCTCCTTCAAGTAATGTAGATTGCAGATTACCTATTGATGGAATGTTATTATTTTAGGAAATTCTTCCTATAAATAAATATTAAAATAAATTCTTTAAATTTATAATACAAAAATGATTTTCTCAAATAAATAATAAATAGCTTTATAAATTTACCCATTAACGATCTTTATCCTCCAAAACTGCTTGTATTCAATATCTAGTGAGTGTTACCGAACAATGCATTCTATCTAATTAATTGGTTGAAATTAGAAATTCCTAGAGATCCTAAATTAGTAATGCTTCCTCTGATGAGTTAGTTTAAATTATTAAATGTACTATTGCTAGAAGTATTTCTTTAAACATTGGCTGTAGCAACTTGTTGAATTAATTCATTTAAAGAGCTTCCCGGGATATCAGACTCTTGATTTTCTACAGGACGATTCTATTACTAATGACGGTTATGCATATGACGATTGTATTAACTCATCTACATATGATGAGGCATTCTAACACCTAAACGATATTAAGTAGCACGTGTTAAATCTCCATTTTGATGAGCTTAAGCTGCTTGACTACGTCTATCATTAGCCATATAAGGAGATGATATCATTTAAGTATTTCCTAAGTCTTATTAAGGTTATTACTGTAGATTTGAAAGACTTCCTTAATTATCCATAAAGTGATGTTAAGTATAGTTATTTCTAGAGTATTTAGTATAAGTACTTTCAAAGTTAGAGTGCTTATAGTATATTAGCAAAGCAACATAAACTGATTTATCGAAAATCTTATTTAAAATGTCAGCTTAGATGATTACTTCGCCAGTTCCAGTCTTTTTAGGGGAAGAATTTACTAGATTTTGCTCATCTTCTACTTCGCCCTTATTAGCAGATTATTATTTCTCAATTAAAGAGACTTCTCTCTAAACTTCTTTTAAGCAAGTATGATAAGCAATATTTTACTAAGTTGTACCAATATAATGAACCTAAATGAGCTATTAGCACCTTCTGTATGAATCCTTAAGACATTCGCTCATAGTGATATTTGTAAATTCTGTTATTTCTCTAGAGTTTTATTGTTTCTTACAATCAGGATCTTCATTAACTCTTTCTTTATACTTTGAAGATGAATCTTTGTCTTGAGATCTTCTATTTCTATTTTATCCAAAGTTAACTTCTATTAAATCATTGATAGCGTCCACATCACCAACTTCTTCATCATCTTCATCTTCTTCCTCTTCTAAATGATTTAATTCCTAATTGTTTTCATGCTCTCCTCTTTCACCATTTTAATCATTATTAGCTTGATCTTATTCATTATTTTGCTCTAAATCTTCATCATACATTTGACTCAATCTATCTTCATCTCCTTCCTCATTTTCATCATCTTCAATATCATCTTCATCATCTCCGATTTATTCATCAACGAGATTATTAATATCAATAACATGAGGGTGGTCTTCAAAAGCTTCATCTACATCTTCATCATCATTATCTTCACTATTATCATCGTCATCATCCTCTATATGACTTCCATCTTCAGAGAATTCATGATCATTCCAAACGTTAGATTCTTCCTCACTCATTAAACCATCGTGATTTTCTTCTTCATCTTCTTCTTGATGCTCATGGTTATGTTCATTTTCACCTTCATCTCCTCCTTCTTCTTCCTCTTCAACGTCATCATCTTCGCGATCACGGACATCAACTTCTTATTCTTAAGAATTTTCTTCATAAAATTCATCATTGGATGCATTATCTCCAATATCAGAAATTTCATCACCAGAAGAATAATAGTCCTCCCAATCTTATTAGGAACCTACTCTATTACTTAATTCTTCATCCTCATCAAATATATCTTCTCCTTCAATTTCCTAATCCTGATATTGGACATGATTCTCTTCATCTCCTTCAGGTTATCCTTCAATAATTTGGATTTGATTTTCTCCTATAAGAGGGTTACCATCAGGTTGGACTTTTTAAATAAATTAATAAATATTTAATAAAATAAAAATAAATTTTAAAGTAAATAAATTTTACAATCTAAGTAAATGGCTACTTCTTCACCATCATCATCA
The DNA here is from genome assembly GCA_000260095.1 of Tetrahymena borealis. Classification (NCBI taxonomy): domain Eukaryota; phylum Ciliophora; class Oligohymenophorea; order Hymenostomatida; family Tetrahymenidae; genus Tetrahymena; species Tetrahymena borealis. The sequence goes on along the minus strand of JH651244.1, from coordinate 255,203 downwards.
TCTTCTTCTTCTTCCTCCTCTCCAGCTTGATGTCCTAAATTAATATCTACTTCTTCATCTTCATCCATATTAGACATTTCTTCTTCTCCCAAAGATAACTCATCCTCTTCGGCAATAAAGTCTTCTTATTGATTGCCCATAGATTACTATGAGCCAGGTTCTTCATTATCATCATTTCTATTAGCGCCTCTTCTTGCTAATAATCAAAAGTTAAATTGATAAAATTTAAATATTAAGCGGTAATAGTTACATGAACGACTTGCTGCTCTTATTCTTCCAGGGAGGGAAGAGTTTCCTTAATAGTCACTACGTTAGGAGGAATTTTCTCTGCTTTGAACATTTCTTCTCATTCTTCTATTGAGACCAATTCTTATATTGTTAAAGAGAAGTAATTCATCACCATCTTCATCATCATCTAAATCTTCATCTTCTCCTTCATCTTCCTCCTCTTCAACTTCATCTTCATCTAATTCAACATCATCATCTTCTTCTTCCTCCTCCTCTTCTTCTCCTTCGCTTTCATCATCTTCTTCATCTTCATCTTCCTCTTCATCATCGTCATCTTCATCATCACCTTCTTCATCTTCCTCTTCATCGACACTTTGATCATAATTGATTTAATCTTCTTCATCTTCCTCCTCTTCCTCTTCTTCTTCATCATCTTCTTCCTCATCATCATCGTCTTCATCATCTTCACCATCATCTAATCTTCCTGTTATTAAATGATCTGCTTCTTCATCTCTATTTCCTTCATTAAGAGGATTTCCTTCTGAATTATCGTTAATACCACGGAAGAGGCGATCTACTTCACTAGTAACTTATCTTCTAGCTTGAGTAGCTAAAGAGATGAAATTATTTGCTGCTGTATTTCTTCTCAAATGGTTTGATAGGAAAGTGTCTTAAAGCGAAGAAGGGTCTCTATCAGTATTCATTCTAATAGAGACATTTCCGCCAACTATAGGGTTAAACATGTTGAAAGCGTTAGGAGCGTTTTAAGTGAATCTGCTAAGAGCACTTAAAGGATCAAAGTTGATTACATTTCTGTTAAATAAGTTCAATTGATTTAGCCCATTATCTCTGCCAAAACTTTTATTATAATAAAATTTAAGGAAATTAATACTATTTAACTTTTAAAAAAGAAACTTACTTGAAATTAAATTGATGTCTTGTACTGCCAAACTAGTCTTACTGATAGCCAGAAAGGATACCTCCAAAGTTTCCTTAATGTTATACAGCATATTATTTAATATGATTCTAAAATCTGTAAGGTAGGATTTGTGACTGAATAAACTTGCTCATGAAGTCATCATTCTTTTTCTTATTATCATTTTTACCTCCGCTAATGCCTGAAGGATAGAGAATGAAATAATAATTTAATATATAAAGCATTTCGAGGATAGAAGTAACAAATACAATCACATTTTGCATTTGACTCATCTTAGAAATGTCGAATTTCTTTAAAATATCACCATAAAGCTTGGCGAAGTTAAAACCATTTGAATCATTGAAAACATTTTCTAAATTTTCCTTTTCTCCTTTATGAGGATCTTATGTGTTTATACCTAAGCCAGCTGCTTAAGATTGCTACTATTAAGTATTCTCGATTAATGAAGTCAAATCGCTAGTGAAATTTTTCAAAGAAAGCTTAGCAACTTCTCTAATATTAAGCAAGTTAAGGTGCAGAAGGATATTTGATATCAAAATATGAATAGTATGAGGCTTTTCAAGGATATTTTAATCATTAGCTAATTCACTTTCAATTGATGAATATATTTCTCCTAATACTTTCTTCCTAATTTCAGCTCCAAAAGGTATGATTTTGTTATGTTGTTAAATATTGTTGTGTGAATTAGGAGACACTCCAATTTTATGATTAGGATTGTTAGATACCTAGCTATACTACGAATGACTAGTATGATGAGAACAATGCTCATATAAAATCTACTTATCTAAGCACAATTCGAAGATTAATCCTTTTACTTAAGAAATTGAGAAGTAATTGGCACACTTTGTGATGAATTTTAAGAAATGGAAATGATTTCCTAGTTATTTATTAAATACAGACTCTAAAGGATGACCTTGAACGATTTTCTTAACGATTTTGGAACATCTAAATCTAACGATCTGAGGAACTAAAATAGCTTATTATCTAGCTATTATTTATATAACCTTTAAAAGTATTATATTATTGAAAAGATAATCATCGCTTTAATCTGCCTATTACTTATTACTTTGCTTTTTATGGAGTAAATCATAGTTTTATAATATCTTCTTAGTAAACTATGTAACTATACTTTCAAGAATTTAATTAATTGTTTCGTAGATATATGTTGGAGCAACAAAATTTATCATTTAGTTGAAGTTATTTTATGTTTAAGAATTGGCATTTTTATTTCCCTAACCTTATAAATCATCAACAAGATTTTAATCACTTCTAATTGATGGTAGTTTACCTTCACTCTTTTGCTTAAAGAGGTTAATACCTTATTTATTTACATACTTAGAGCTTGAAGAAGATCTTTTGATTTGATCTTTACTGTTATTACTTTCACTTAATTTTTTATTTAAAGGGGCAGCTGGTATTTATGTTGGGTTTTATTAGTTAGATAAGAAGTTTTCTTTAGAAATCAACTATAATTTGTGTAATTGTATATCATCTTTCAGAATGTAAAATTATTTTTAGACCATCACTTTTTTCTTTCCTTTTGAGGATTTTCCTTTCTTTTTGGAAGAAGGGTTCTGCTTATTTTTTATAGATTTCTTCTCTTTGGAGGATACTTGCTAATTATTTTAATTTGTATTTTCTGTTCCAGTCTAGGCCTATTATTATTAAGACTGTTCTTAATTTTATTGATTTTAACTAGAAGCTGTAGCAGTAGTGGAAGCAGCAGCAGCAGCATCAACAACAGTACCTAAATCAACAACATTTGGATTTGATTAGAGCCTATTCAAAGTATTTCTAAAAGAAGTTTCATTTTAGAAAAAATCACTATACAATGACTGCCTGCGAATTTATCTAATTTATCTTGATTATTTTGTTTTCTAAGCTCCATTCGAAGATATTTTAGGAGCCTTTTGTTTAACCTACAAAGTTTTAATATCACACAACTTCTATAAGACTTCTTGGAAAAGAGGGATGCTCTTAAAAGAATTAAATCTTTAGTAAAATTCTTCATAACTGACTTTTAATTTTTTTTATTTCTTTTCGGATATTTAAGAAGGAATTTAATTGATTGATAAGTCCTATGTAAGCTATTATTATAATTATTGAGATATTTATTGTATTGATTAATTAGCTTATTATTATTGAGAAGTCGATGTTAAATTCTATTAAGCTTTAGATAGTTTTTATGGAGAAACAGATCTTCTGCTAGAAGAGGTTTGCTATTTAGGTGGTGAGTGTTTTGTATCTACACCATTCCACTCAGTAGAAGCTGCAGCTGTGAAAATTGAATCTTCCTTTGCAGCTTTTGTTTTTACAGAGCTAGTCTTCTTTGGTAAGGATTCATCAGTTGGTGCCTTTTTTAATGAATCTTTTTTGGCACGCTTAGGTTTTTTAGGAGTGAATGGAAGATTAATTTAATACATAAGAGTCTATTAATGAACACATTTTTCATAGAAGAAATATTTAATCTTAGATTCATAGTTAGCCATAGCCATGACAGGGTCTTAAGTGATATTAGTTAAGAAGATATTTAATTTTTCAATGATTAAATCAATCTAATCTGTCTACACCCTAATTTTCAATAATTCAATAATACCTTTCTCGACTATGAATTAATTCAAATATTATTTATTATTTTCAGAATACTATTTAATGGTATCTAGCATAAATGTTAAGATAGAAACACTGATTAAGCTTTGTCCATAATAATCATATTGTTCGTTGTTAAAGTGTAGTAAGCTAACAAACATAGAGATCACTTCCTTTTCATAAGAATCTAGTAAATTTTAGCTTTCCTTTAGTTGCTTTATTTTCTCTTGTAATTTCTTTTCCTCAATATTGTTAGCATTTGCCTTAGCGTGCTTTGTTGGAGATACTTTTTAATTAGCCTTCTATTTGCTAGAGCCACTTTCATTTTGCATTTAATTATTGGGTTATTATTGAACTTTCTTTGATTTTTTGCTTTTCTTTCTCTTTTTATTTTTATTCTTCTTTTTCTTAGAATCCTATTATTGTAAGTTTACTCCTGTTGGAATAGTTTCTTCTGGAATCATTTTGTTTGAATTATCCTCATTAGAAGGAACAAGAGAAGATATTTATAAAGATTTTCCTTAATTTTATTTATCCTTTGAAGTTTTCTCTGAATTAGGACTTGATTCTCCTTTCTTTAGATTTTAAATAAGATTTAGTTCGGAAATTGCTTTTTCCAAATCTTTCTTGAGGTTTAACTTGAACTTTTAATTCATTTGATTAATTTTTTAAATTAAGTGGCATTGATTTTTGATAAAGTAAGTGATAGCCTCACAAGAGCTTTATTTATGGATTTCTTTATCTTCTCCTTTTTTGGGGGTATTGAATAAGCTATATCCATTAGAGAAGAGATGCTTAGCAATTCTAATAAACTCAATACCAATAGAATAGCTCTCATTACCTTCTTTCCACTTTAATTCTAAATCCTCTTAATTTACTAGCTTAATTGAGTTAAGTTTTTATGAGAGGGAATTTTAGTCTTCTGCAGTGAGATTAGAAGAAGAAGATTATTTATTATTTAACTGCATTTAGTTAGTTGTGTTAACTTAATTTATAGTGCTTGTGTTGCTTGCCTAGATTGAATTTTCTGTTTATTCTTCTACAGATGCACTCTTTTCATTTGATAATTCTTTAAAGCTATATAAACCGAATTTCTCAGCAAAAGGAATAATAGCGTTTATTAATTCCAATTTATAAATACTACTGCTATCAAGTTTAGAAGGAACGTGAAGTAATTCGTTATTACGAAGTTTAGAAATAGTCTCCTTAGACCCTTTGAAAGGATTCTTAAACTTGAAATCTTTAAAAATTTTAGAGACGAGTAAGTTAAGAGTGGCAAAGATTACATAAGAAATACGAGAGTGATTAGACTGCACAGATTAGAATGTGTTGATCAAATGATCATCAGACCAAGAGACAATCTATTATTTAAATTAGTTAATCTATTCTGTTTTTTGTTAGTCTTTATCTTATTTCTAGACTCCCATAAATTATTAATTATTATTCATACTTGCTTCCAATCCACTGTGTCTGCCTCTACTGCCCATTTAGTATCTGTTTTAAGAAAGTCTATATCTTAATTAATCATTGAATTATTAATCTAAAATCATATTTCTAAGTCTTTAATTCTCTTAAAATCCATTTTAGCCCATGCTATTTAAATTAGAATTGTTTGCAGCACTGAGGGGATTTTAATTATTTAAGCTATTTAGATTGTTTGAGGAAGAAGGTTAGAACAATCCAATACCCTAATCTTATCTAGCAGATCCAGCATTTCCAGCAGCACTATTAGCAGATTAATTTCTATTTTCAGGATTTCTCATAATGAGAGGGAAATGGATTGTAGAGGTTAAAGGGTTTTCTCCTCCCTATTATATTTAAATAGAAGAAGTTCCAGCTGTATTATCGGATTATCTTGAAGAATGAAGACCTGCAGACTATCCTCTTCTTGATCTTCTAGGAGCTTCTTCTGCAGTTTTAGTTTCCTCAATTTCCATAGCTGTTTATTTTTTCTTCTCTGATTATTAAAGTTCTTTTATTTTTGTAACAGTTGATTTAATAAATTCGATCTCAGCTGATTCTTTTCTCATTAAGAGAGCTAAAATTTAATCCGAATGGTTTTTGTAGCAAAATAATTCACGAAGTAAGTATTAGCACATTTCTTCTGCATCACTCTTAACCTTTGCAAAGAAATCTTCTTTTTTTATCTTTAAGATATGAGAAATAGAATCTGCTTCACTTATAAGAGTCTCCTTACTTTCAATCTAAGCAATGGCTGATGGATCAGGCTAATCAGTAAACTATTTTTAAAGGATTTCCTACTTGTCTAAAATATATTCAGTAAAACTGTTAATATCAACAGAGTTTGAGAATTACTGCTTGTCTTTTTTGAATTCTTTAATTGCAAACAAGAAGAATTCTTTAGATTATTTAGGGAACATTGTGTTTAACATGTTGAATTACTCTTCACTTAATTGATTTGCATTCTCAGCCTTTTCATTCTTTTCACTTTCGATGAACTTTTTAGTTGTTTAATATCTTGGAAGTAGTTAAAGCTCGATATGGGTAATTAAAAATTCAATAAGCATGCTATAATATTTGTTCTTTGATGGAGCTTTTATTGATTTAAGGATCATTTATTAGCTCTTAATTTGCTCATAATGCCATCCATAGATTCCTTGTCTAATATCTTCTCTGTATTCCTCCTTTTATTCCTTTTTAAAGTTCAAATTGAATTAAATCTAAAGAGAAACCATCTTGAAGAAGTATTCCAATTTATAATTTATTGTTTCTAAACAATGATCGATGCAATTGGCAAGAAGATTTTGGTATTTCTTGTAGTAGGCTTAGTTATCCTTGGACAAATTAGAGAGCTCATCAGCATCTTTTTAATTCTTTAATAGACTTTTGAGTTCAATTTATTACCAAATCTCACTAAACTTTTTAGCTAATTCAACAACTTTAGTAATTGACCCTTCTTTTTACAGGCTGTTCAATATCATATAGTTGACTAATTTAGACTCCTTCATAAAGATTTAAAGAATTTGAGTGAGCATCACAAGAATTCCAGCAAGGGAGCTGAAAACTTCCAACTAATAATAAATAAATTAATAAATTTAATTAAACGATAGAATTTTTAATTTTAAAAATAAAAAAATTACTGCTTTCATATCATATTTTTCAAGTACTTTGATATCAATTTAAGTAAGATCAATGTTATTAATCGTTAGACTTATTAATCTAAGTACATCTTGTTTGTTGGGAGAATTAACTTCAAGATCATCATTCAAGCTGTAGTTTTGGTAAACAAGCTTTAAAATAGTGTAGAAAATAATATTTTAGTAGCTATAGTGATTAACATGATTCTTGAAGGACAAAATATTTTCTTTGAAATATAGTTTGAATTCTTTTAATTCATTTTCTAAATTTTATTCTTCGTGCTTCAAACTTTCATTGTCCTGTTCATACTATTTACGTAGTGTTAAAGCCGAATCTTCTAAATAGGTAATTCTTTACTTCACATAGGAGAATTATTCAAAAAATCTTTAATTGAATGTGATAGGGAAGAGACAAGAAATCTTTTTGACAAATCCATAATAGTTACTCATCAAAGAAGTGATACGCAAAGATCTGAAAGTATTGATCATAGCATCCAAGAATTATAATTACTAGTACAACTTAATTTACTTGTAATATTGAACATCTTTTTCATCTTTTATTAATTTTAAAAAGTTCTTAATAGTTAACTCGTTCACCAAATCCAAATTAAGTGAGGTCACATCTTCAATTTTTTTCCCAAATAGTTCTTCTATTTTTTAAATATTAACATCAAGTACTTTATTGATCTTATTAGTCTCAACTTCATTTTTAGTATCTAATTTATTGTAAATAGCTTTGCAAGTAGTTTTGACGGAGAAGAAAGGAGTTTTATGGGTTGTGCGCTAAGGCATCAAGAATAAGAAAGGGAATTATAAAATTTCTAAGTAATTCAAGAGGCATTCCCCTGCATATTTATTCTTAGTGTCAGGATATACGTTTTCAATACCAGCTATTAACTTCTCAATTAACTTACATACATTAAAAATTTAATAGCATAAAACAGTTCTGTAGTTAAAGTTTATGTCAGTAGGATTTATTAAAGTATATTCTCCTTCATTCTTACCAAAATTCAAATATCTTTCAATTTCTTCAGTATAGGTTGCACATTTCTTACGGAGACAAATCAAAAGATCATTTAATTTCTCATAAATAATTTCAACAATCTCCTTGATATTGTTATAATAATTCTGTATGGCTTCAATGACAGAACTGAGAGTGTATGCATAAAATTCTTCTGCATAATTATCATCAATAAACACTTCAAATATCTTATGAAGCAATTTTGATTTCATAATCTCGCTTCTTCCTTATTCCTAAATAATTTGAAATAATATTAATTTATATGAATAACTTATAAAAGTTTATTACTTTGAGAGAGATGTGATATAAAAAGTAAATAATTTAAGAAATAGATTTGGTGTCATGAGGAAGATCTAATGCTTACAAAGCAGTAATAGTTTTTTAGATGATCTTTTCTTCAAGTAATTTTTCTATTAGATTAGGATTTTCTTTATTGATATTACTTAAGAGATGGACAGTTTCAATCAACAGAATTTTCTCACTGTCTTCGTGGACGATAGTAGGATTTGAGGGAATAGGATTAAAGCTTTCTTATTCACTATAGCCTTTAACGATACGATCAATACAATTTCCTAGAATTATAAAGAATTTAGGGCATTCAGTCAATTGTTTTGCAAGTTAAGGAGTGATTCTCCTCGATCTTTTAGTACTGGTTTCAAAAATTTAATTAATAATTCTCAATAATTATCCAAGGAATATATCATATTATTTTTAAGAGATGGGTGACCATTTTCCATCAATCCACTAAAATTTAGGTTTTTAATCAAGGTAGTATTCTATTTTATCAAGTATTTAATAAAGAATTTTATATTCTCTTTAGATATCCTCAATTTGAATCATGAGAGAAAGAGAATGAATAGCTTTACGAATTTATTTTAAATTATAGGTCAAATACTCACTATGGAAAGGAATCTATACAAAATTCATAGAGAAAGGAGTTACTTCTTAAAAGCTCTATCCCTAATTATCAGGGTACTTTAATATTGTATTCACAAAAGTGAGTGCATAATCAATAAATTTGGATTCGAGCAAGGTACTTTCTTAAACAGTTTAACCCTTTGAAGAAATTTTAAATTTATGTACTGTCCTATTTCTTATATCTTCATTTTCAATGATCATAGAATCCTTGCTGCACTCAATTTCCATTTCTTGATTTTATTGTACAGCTTATAACTCTAAATTAGAGCAGTCGGTGTAGATTTTAATAATTAAACTATCTGACTATTTTGATAAATAATCTTCTGTTGTTTTCTTTAACTAACTTTATTCCTTGATAATAATTAGCATGAACTTAATGACATCTGCATGTATCTTTGGATCTAATTTTAAATGAATTAAATCTGTAACTTGTTTAGGAAAGGATTTCTAGAACTTTTCAAATGCTAATTGCTAATCTGTAATAATAGACTGCATGTGTTTTTTAGTCACCTTCATTAAAAAACCTAATTAATTAATAGTAAATTATTCAGTTAGTTTAATATTTAGAGTTAAGAGAATATTGTTATGAACTTTAAATTAATTTGAATTTGCAAAATTCAGAGTCTATAATGATCAAATAAATGAATTGAAAATAATTATTTGATTGCCAACTGATAATTTAAAATAGTTTTGATAACAATTATACCCATTTTATAAATAGTAGATTTAATAATTACAATTATCCGATTAAAATAAATCTAAAATGAATAGTTTTACTATTCAAAAATGAAGGATATTAACAAACTATCTCATCTATTTATCTAGAATTTCAAATGATTTTTACTTGAAAGACATTAAAAATATTGAGAAAAGAAAGTATTTTATCTTAAAATTAGCAGATTTATTACTATATATTCAAATTTAGGAATTAATTTAATGAAATTAGAAGAAAATGTTTTGTTGAATTCTTACTCAATAACAAAAATTATAATTTGAGAGGGAAAAGAATTTATTTAAATAGTTGCTCTCTGTTCTCATTATTCTCTTAACAAAAAAAAATTAATGGATGCATATTCTTACTTAAGATTTAAATTGAAATCAGGAATATTTTAGCAATTTCGATTCTAGATTCACGACATTTTAAATTTTTGAGTATGATCAATCTCTCTTTTATCCCTCCAAATAAGCAAATTGAATTATCTAAATCTTTTCCTAAATTGTCTTTATATATCTTCTTCACATTTTAGTACAGTGTTAAACTATCATCATATTTAAGCTAAAAAGTTATTAATTTATCTCCTTATAATTTCTAAAGAATAGGCTTGATAGAAAGACTATTCAGAGGCTTTGTGTTAATAGAATTTTCTATAAATTCAAAATGTCTTGCTCTCTTCTCTAATTCTAATAAATGTTCTTCCTCCTTATCTCTAAAATGGGTTTTAAGGATTTCTTCCTAATCTACAACATCTTCTATTTCTTAGTCAGGAGGAGTAAAAGTATCGCTAGTTCCTGCTGTAGAAGTTTTCTAATCAATAAAATTGTTGTTTGCATCTTGTTCTTCTAATTCTCTTTAAATTTAATATGCCTTTTCAAAATCAAGAATATTTGTTGTCTTATATTTTGGATTATATAACTATTCTAGCTTATAATATCTTTAATCATCAAATTTAAAGAGACCTGATAGTTCAGTATATCCTTCATTGAATGAATTGATGTGTAGAATATAATAACGGACAAAGAAACTCATTTCATCTAACTAATGTTGCTTTAAGTATATGAGTTCTTACTTGGGAGAACCTTCTTCAATAACTACAATCAGCAATAAGATATATAATGCACATCTCTTGATTTTTAAGGAATCACTCCAATTCAAAATATCTAAAATTCTATCCAATTATCTATACAAAAATTTATATTAATCCTTCTTCAATAACCTTGATTCAATCTATAATATTTTTAAAATCTAGGCATCTGCCTTTTCTTTTGCTTATCTTGACACTGGAACGAAAGGGGAAGCTGGCTAGACTTCTTCAACCATTTCGTTTGACGACTAAGTTTTCTTATTGGCTGACTGCTATTATGACTATGCTTATTATTTTTGAGTTTAGGCAGTTTAAGATTGTGCACTCTATTCCAAATTATTAGAAACTGGGCCTACAAGGCTAGACTTGTATTCTTCACCCATCTCATAACGCTTGATAATTTCTATGCCTTCTTCTAATAATTAATCCAAACGATCTAAGAGGAAAGCGATGTGATCGCTCTCCATAGTCCTATATATCCCTTTCTATTCAACAATTTGATCAATATTCTACCAAAAATCTTCTAAGGTTAAATTTTTCAATCTGTCAAATAATGCCTCATCTTCAGCCTATTTATATCCAATAAATTAAAATAAATATCCTTGCTATAATTGCTCTTATCCTTAACTACTTTCCTCTTTTATTCCTTCCCTCAGATTAGTAGTCTTCACCAAAAATCTTTAACTACATTCCATATATTCCTATTTCTAAGCTTTCTTTTTACCCTTGCTTTGAGATAATGATTGAAAGGTGGCTTTAAAAAAAAAGCAAATAACCTGAGATAAAAGGGTGGGAAGAAGTAGGGGATATTAAAAGATGTAATAAGCTTACCAACGCAAAAGAAATTCTCTTAAACTCCTTAACGATGACTTCTGGGATTTTCATATTTTATTGAGATATTTATAATAAATAGATGAGCTTTCTGACTATCCTTGCTTTGATTTGCTATAAATTCTTGATATATTATATTTATTATTATTAAATTCTTTCTTTTCTTATATTTTCTTATAGACTTCTTTCTTTCTTGATTTATTTATTTTCAATCTCATTCTCTTCTAAACAAACTCTTTAATAAAAAATATATTTATATTGATTTTTTCATTCATCTCAGTCAGCTAATCTTAACTTATTCTTTATTTCTGCTATTTTTTCCTTCGTATTGATAAGCAATACAATCAAGGCTGTCTAATCATACATACAAAGATGTTGATTGGAAATCTTGAATTCATTTTTATTTATAATAGGAATTTAAATGCCTGCATTCATTCATTTATATCATCTTATAAAGTTTTTATATTCATTCATTCACTCTCTCTCGCTCTCTTTTGTTTATCTAAAGTTTTATTGCTAATTTTTACTTTGTTGACAATCTTGATTTCACTATATTTCACAAAAATACTCTACTATAGATAGATAAACTCAGTTTTTTATTTTCATTTTTGTCTAAAAACTACTTTGAATTTTTTGGAATATCAATCGTGTATCCAGCACTTATATTCTATTTGTAACCAAATAAATCCTTTTCTAACTTTTTTTTTTCACCAATTCCCGCTCTTTTTAAATCTTACCAAAAAAATAGAAGTATCATACTCTAATTATCATAAATTCTAATATATATTTGAAAAGCTGAAAATTTCCCTCAATTTTTAAAATAATTGAATAAGATAGTTATAAATAGCTTTACAAAACAAAAATAACACATTAAATTGATAAATTCGATAACGGATATCATTTTAATTTCTATATATTTTCTTTGAATAATATTATTCATAATGAAATATAAATATTATTAAATTACTTTCATTTAAATATTTATTAATAAATAATTGCACTTAATTTCATAGATTTTAAAATTATTTTAAATCTAGAAGCTAATAATTTATATTAAAATATATCAGGTTAATAAAAATTAGACAGAGATTTTAATTGAATAACTCAAATTAACATAAATGAATGTTTAAGAAATTATTATTGTAATAGATTATTAGATTGATTATTTTCTTTTAATAGTTATATTTTTTTGAAATTACAAATCTTATTCTAAAGAACTCTATTAATTGTAGATAAAATAAATAAAATTTGTTTATTTTAATTAATTAAATAATTTGGTAGATACTTTAATTTTATATTAATCAATCCTATATTAATAAATTCATCTATTTCTAATCTATTAAGCAGCTTAAATTAATTTAAAATTATATGTGCTTTTAAATTTTTATCGCTCAAATACTTTATGTACAATATTTTGAAATAAATCTAGCTGGAGAGTAATTTTATTATTATAAATCTAGATACTTCTTAAAATTTGCTATCATTGGTAATAATTTAATGAAAATAAACAAAATAAAAAGACATATATACATCTTATAAATTTAAACAAATACTTCAGAAGCAAGGGAGGGAATGGTTAGAGTTGAAGTTTATTATAAGAAGATTACAACTATTTTGAGAAGATAATAACCATTATACAGTGTAGCGATAAGAAAATAAGTATAAATTGTTAAGGAGTTGTAATAGATAGATAGACTGATAATTAATTTTTATTCTAATAAAATGACTCCTTTTAATTGAGATTAGATCTAGTTAATCTATTCAAGATTAATCAGACTTATTGATTATTAAAAGAAAACTATTCATAGGAATCATCTATTTCATTTATCTATATATCAAATTTTAGCTTTTATTGATTAAATCTGAATCTTTTTTCTCACTTCTGATCTTAATAAAATTTCTTTTGAGTCTCCAACAATTTTTACAATCACTTAAAGTTAATTTAAAACCCTGAATTGTATACCTTCAAAAAAATTAATAATAAAAAGTAACCAAAACAAAAAACTTATAGAAAAATAATTAATTATTGTAAAACATCGAAAAAATAGCTAGAAAAAAATAATAAAATGGACACAGAAATAATCACATCCTCTTCTTCATCCTAAGCCTTTGTAGTAAAAGTTTAGATTGATTAATTCAAGTTTAAATATTCAGTAAAGAATCCTTCTGAAACAATCAAATCTTTAAAATTTGAACTTATCGAGCATTTAAAGAAGCTAAGCTACTCTATTCAAGACGATGCCTAGGGAAGTTATTCTTTAGCAGATGATCAAGACTTCGTCTTTTCTGAAGATGATCCTATCTCTAGCTTGATTAAAAACAATGATTTAATAAAGTTAGTTCCAAATTCAAGTGGAAGCAAGGTAGATAATTAATAGTAAAATAGCTAATAAATGGTTTAAGCAAAGTAAGATAGTGTTGAATAAGAAAACTAAGAAAAATAAACTCTTGAAGTAGATCTTGGTGGAAAGAATGAAGATCCTAAGGAAGCCATAGTTATTTTATATGATATTTCAGGTTCTATGGGATCACAATTCTTTGATGAAAAGGGATTACCTCGTATAGGCGCTGTAAATGCTTTCTTCTCTGCTTTTGCAGATAAAACCCTCGCTATGGAATATAACCACGTTGTTTCACTTTACTGGTTCGATAGTGTAATTTAAAAGAAATGTGATTTCATTAGTGATATGAATACATTCATTAAGCTTGTAGATGATGCTGCTCCTAATGGAGGTACTCGTTTATATGATGCCTTAGTAGAAGGTATAAATAGTCTTCTCGAATTCAAAAAGAATCATCCTACAACAGTATTACGTATGATAGCTTTGACTGATGGTGAAGATAATGAATCTAAATACAAACCCAGCGAGGTTGCAGCTTTAGTTTTAAAGCATAGAATTATTTTAGATTCCTTTGTTGTTAGCAAATAAAGTTTACAATTAAAGGCAATTACTCATGCTAGTGGTGGTAGATGTTACTGTCCTGCTACTATTCTCGATGGTATGAAATTATTCGAAATTGAGACTATCCTATCTGTTCGTGCAAGAGATATCAACTTTGAAGAATTTTATTCTAAATGTCATACTGAAGGTGATAGTGATACTAGTATTAATTTAGATAGATTCCAAAATATTCCCTTTGATACAGAAGGAATTTAAGTCAACTATGACAAATAAATCTCCTAACCTGCTGCTGATATTAGTCATATTATTGCAAAGTATTAAAAAATTGCTGATAATGCTGCATAAGCATCTTCTTCCTCTGGCTCTTCTGGTACTACTACCCAATAAGGCCCTAGTTAAGCTGTTATGAAAAGAATATTAAAGGAATTAGAATGTATTTAAAAGGAATCCGATCCTAACTTCAAGGCCAAAGTCTTCCCAGCAGCTGATGATATTACAAACTGGAAGGTTCTTTTAATTGGACCTGAAGGAACCACTTATAATTATGGAGTTTTTATGATTTATATCACATTCCCAAATGATTATCCCTTCAAGCCTCCTCGTATCCGTTTTATCACTCCAATTTATCATCCTAATATTAGTTCATAAGGACACATGTGTTTAGACATACTTAAGGATCAATGGTCTCCTGCTTTAACTATTTAGAAATCCTTAAATAGTTTCTTGTCTTTGATGTAAAGTCCTAATCCTGATGATGCTCTCGATAGTTGCATTGCTGCCTAATACAGTGACAATATTGAAGTGTTCAAAAAATAATGTCTTGATCAAATTAAACTCCATGCAAATAAATCTGTTGATGAATGGTTAGTAGATATCATGGGTTCCTCTTTAGATGTTGATAGCGAATTTTATAAGAAAACTCATGCAGAACTTAGTGAGTGGATTAATACAAATAAAGCAAAATTTTGAAAATTTATTTCTATTTTTATCTGTTTTCTACAATACTTATTACATTCAACTTTAATTATGATTTTTTGATTATTTCTTCTTAATCATAGATAATTGAGAAAGTTTCTACTTAAATGTTTTTCTATTTTTATAAAATTTCTATTAATCATTCATTATACTCTTCATAAATTAATAATTTTTAGGAAAACAAACAAACAAAAAAGATAAATAAATAAATATTTATTGAGTTAGTAAAACTTAAATATGGGTTGTTGTACTTCTAAAATGAATTCCTAGATTTAAAAAGGAATAAATGATAAAAATAATTCTAATTAAGATCAATTAAATGAGAAATTGAATTAACAACAGCCAGATTCTAGTTAATAAAATAATAATTAAAAGAATGAAGAGTAGAAGTTATAAGATGATGATTAAAAAAATAAAAAGGAAAGTTTTCTAATATATAAAGATATTTAAGATGAAAAAATGATTGAAAATAAATCTAATTTACCAAACTAATAGGAGAGTAATAGCGGAAAAAGTAAAATTAAGGAATCAGAAGAGGAAATTAAAAAATAGGAAGAGAAATTGAATTATTCTAGTAATATCTAATAAAATAATTCCAATTTTAATTATCCAGATCGTAAATAGTAATTGGCGAGTTAAATTATGTAATAAAAGGAAATCCCTATTTAAAAATCTACGGATTAACAATGTATCTAAAATAGTTTAGATGGATAATAATAAAATTATAATCTTAGAGGATTATCATGTAATATCTCATAAAGTTAATAATAAATTAATTCAAACTCAAACAAAATAACAGAGTAAAATCTTGATTAAAAGGAGAATTAGTATAGTTAAAAAAGAGAAACTCCTATATTTGAATCTGCTGATAAATAATCTATCAATAATAACTAAGAAAAAATAAATGAATAATAATTAAATAATGTCTAAGAAATCTAATCTTAGAAACAAACAAATTTGAATTACTAACAAAATTTAATAGTGGATGCTGCTCCAAAACAAAATTAAAATTAGAGTTAAATATTCTAATAAAGTGACATTACAATCTAAGTATTCCCATACTACAAATCTTGGAGCAATAACAATGGATAATAATCAGAAAATATGTAGCCAATACAAAATCCTAAATCAAAACAAAGTATACCTATTACCTAATCGAATTAATTTAATTATAGTGCTTCAAATGATAAATCATAAACAAAAGAATAGAATTGTTATTAATAATGTGAAATTACTTTAAACCCATTCCAAGACCAATCTAGCGAAAATAACACTGAAGGATAATCAAAAAATTTACCAAAATAAAATTCTAAGTTATATTAAAGTATGCCAGGTATTATGTAGCCAAACCCAAACAGTACGAAAGATACTTTTGAAATTATTTCAAAATAAGATAGTTAGTGTATATAAGGTGATACGACTTTTAAATTAACCTCAGACTATTAACGAAGCTAAAATAATAATGAATAGCAATTATAACATACTTAATCATAGTAAAGTGGAGATATTCTAAAAAAAAGTTATGAATCATCATTAAAGTAATAAGATAGTGGTAATCCTAACAAAAACTTTTCTAATAATATTGACTTTTATGATTCTTAAAAAAAGAGTGTTATTTAAAATTAGATTTAAGAGAGTTAAACCAATAACAATAAATCCATCAAACATTCATAATCTGATGATAATACTAACTAACATATTCAATCTATAAATTAATAGAATGCAGATAGTTAAAATGAATAAAGATGTTAATGGAGAATAGTAGATTCGGAAAATCGTTAAAAAATTATTTAAAACCTAAATATAATTTAAACCTAAATATAATTTAAACCTAAATATAATTTAAACCTAAAATATTAATTCTAGTTAAAATTCAAGCTAGATTCCTCAGCCTTAAACTTTTCACCATTGTAATTCTTTTTATGGTTATGAAGCTTAAATGGGATAATTATATTCATAAGTTTAAAATAATAAATAAATTTACTCATAAATGCAGTCAAATAATTCAATTTAAAACGAAGAATTTTTAGAATAAGTATTCTCCTATAGCGAACCTTTTTAGTTATGTGAAATTGGGTTTCTTGAGAGCTTTCTAAACAGTAATAAGTATTCTGGTGAATTGAAATCATATATTTAATATAAACCAGAGAAATAAAAGATAGCTAATCCAAGCAATATTTGGCCTTCGTAGTTTTTAGAATTATTTACGAATAAAGCTGTGAAAAATTAAATCAAGATAAATGGAGCAATCTAAGATAAATTACAAGACCAAATAAAAGATTATTTGGAGAAAAAATAATATATTGACTTTTATAAAACTCTCTAAGATCTTTGTAATAGCAATTAAATAGAATTAACATCAAATTATCATTATTTATACTCTATTATACTTTATAATAATAATGATTTTAATAGTTCAATTAAGCATATAGAAAAGGCTATACAATTAGAAGCTCTCGATTAATATAGATTATTTAAAGTCTTTCTCCACTTTTAAACATTCTGCAAAAATATCACAATTCACCTAAGTGACTAATAATAATCTTTATAGAATTTTATTTAAGAAATTAATCAGGGTTAGAATTAAGAAATACCATAAAGCTAAATTAATAACTTCTTGTAGGATTATTTACTATTTAAAGCTATAATAAAAGCATAACAATATGACCTGATACCTGAAAGAATAAAGTCTGAAGTATTTTTAAACTACCTAATTTAGCTAAATAATGAAGAGGATATAATATTGTATTTATTATCTGCCGACATCTCACAAGAACATCTATAATAATTATTAAATCATTTTTATATTAAGTAAATTTACAATGATAATCTATCTTATTTTAGCTTAGGATTTACTAAATAAAATGAAATGGTATTTCAATTATTCAAAGCAACAATTCGTAACCCTAAAAATATTACATTTTTCAAGGCCAATGGCTAAGAGAATATAAATATATCCCAAAACAGAACTTCACAAAATAAGAAAGAATTATAATTCTATAAAGATGAAAAACATCTTCATATCAAAGAAGATTAGGATTTGTTTGAGTTTTTTATTCTTGATCATTTTCTCCACCCAAATATTTTGCATCCTTGTGGCTTTGAATTATCTGATGATAATTAATACATTCAAATGTATTCAAAAAAGTATGATTATAATTTTTACCAATACTAATAGGATAAGCTAAATAACCAAGAAATTTAAAAAGAATAATTAGTTGATTTAAAGGAAATAAAATAAATGTTATTCACTTTAATGAGAATTTTATAAGCTTTAGAATATAATTAGAAATCATTAGTCCTTCACAATAATGTTAAATCAGAAAATATATTTTTAAAACAAGAGGAATGCTATCTTGGACATTATGGGAGTGCTTCTGTTTTGAGTTTCGTTGATAATGTAATTGAAAAGTCTGATTTATATTAATTCTACAAAATAGTTGATTCTTCATTACAAAACAAGAAAAATAAACTCTCTAATAATTTTAAAAAATTTCTAGATAATTACAATTAAGAAACTAAGAATCTACATTTAGACTTAGATGAAATATATGCTATAATCCAATCTGAACTTATTAGCATTGAAATATATTAAAGGGATCTTAATAGAAATTATGAAGAAATCTTCTTATAGGTATAAAAAGTATTTGACAAAACGAAAATTGAAGATGCTTTCTTATAAAATATAAAAGATATTAATGAAAATTTCTGGTAGAAAGAAATTTACATTAATGACAATTTAGTTCAAACATTTAAAGGATAAATAGAATTAGAGTAACATAGAGTTAATTAGAAAAAAGATAAATAGGAAAAGATGAAATTTATGTTAGAATAAAAATTTGAATTTTAATAGAAGTACAAAATCAATAATTGGAAGATTATTTATTTAAGTCACTTAATAATGAATAAATTCTTATGGAAGAAAATATTAAAATTATTAGTTTTAAATGAGAAATAATAAAATTTCTAATAATAGAAAGATTTGATTCTCTTTTCAATAATCTGTGAATACAAGCATTGCACTAATAACAATGACATTTAGAATTTAATTAAAAATAAGGGTAATAACATTTTTCAAATATTTTTATTTTTTATTTTATAATTTTTAATTTAATTACACTAGAAAAAAAACAGGAAAATTAGAAATATTTTAGAGAATAAGACTTCAGTGAATTCTTTAATAATATTTAATATGAAGAGAATTAAGTTAATCCAATCCATTAATGGAGAATGTTGATGATAAATCTTTTTGAAAAAGAAAATATTCTTATTTCAGAGTTAGATGATCCTAATAAAATATTTTTTAGATATTTTTATGGAGAAATAAAAAAACTTTTGAGATCTTAATGTTGCTGGTTGAAATAATAATGATTAATATTGTATAAAAACTAGGCATTAAATAGTAATAAACCTTAAAAATCATTAAGTTGCTAGCTAATTAATAAGAATATGTATACAAATATTTAGCTTTGTGTGAGTCTCTCTTTCATTAATTGAAATAATTAATCAAAATCTTATATATATCACTTTTTATCTACAAAATAAATTATCAGATTTGATTAAGCAATATGATGTATCTGTCTATCTATCTATTTGATAAATATCCTTTTTTCGGTTTGGCGGTAATCTATTTTTATCGTAATTCATTCAGAATTTGATTTTATCAGTCATTAGGAATGAAATTAAATAGAAAGATGAATAGCCTGGGAATGATTTAGAAACAAATTCAAATTAATACTTTTTATATCAAGTTAGAAATATTGTGAATTTAACTTAGTTTTTATTAAATTTTATATACAATGAGCTACTTACAAAAAATTAATTAGCTAAAGAATTAACCTGCATAAATAACACATATCAATAAAAGCGAAGAAAAGATGGAAGTAGAAGATTCTAAGAATAAAAAAAAAGAAGATGCTGACACCGACGTCAGCGATAACGAAAATGGCGAAGAATCCAAAAAAGAAGAGAAATGGGGAGATATATTTCCTCTGGACTCTCGTAAATTCGCAAGTTTCGAATGCTTTAAGGATGAAATAACAATTGGTAGAGCAGCAAATAATGTTCTTTAAATTGATGACAAACGCTTAAGTGGTACCCATTGCAAACTCATCTATGAACCTTAAGAGAATTAAGTTTACTTGTAAGATTTATCAACAAATGGCACTTATGTATATGATAAAAAGATTGGAAAAGAAACAAAAGTGAAGCTAGAAGGAAGTGATCTTATTTATGTTCTTCACAAATCAAAAGTTAGCTAGGCTGATGTAATAGGTTTCGTTGTTAAGCTTACCAAATCTTCCTAAACACACGGATCCATGGGATCCAAATTAAAGGAAGAGGAAACTGCTAAGATAAGATAATAACATAAAGAAGAAGAAGAGTAGCGCTTTTAGAAAATAAAGGAAGAGCATGAAGAAGAAAAGCGTAAGATTTAGGAACAACTCAACAAATTCAAGACTCAGGATGATAAAATTTCTGAAGAACTTGAATGTGTCATTTGCATGGATATAATTTATTCATGTGTTACCTTACAGCCATGCTTGCATAATTTATGTGGAGCATGTTTTTATGATTGGAAATAGAAGAGTGATGAGTGTCCTAATTGTCGTTCCAAATACAATGACTTTGCAAAGAATCCTACAATTAATAACCTTATTGAAAATGTATTAAATAAACACCCTGAAAAGAAAAACACAAAAGATTACTATGAATAAATGGACGTTAAAATTAGACTTCTCTGGAATATACCAGCACCAGCTGCAGCATAGAAGAAGCCAGAGCCACCTAAACCAGCTCCTAATAATAACATAATTATCAATAATAATAGAAAATCAGAAAGTGAAGATGAAGAAGAATTAAAGCCTCGTCAACCTCAAAAGAAAAATGCTGTTTCATAAAACAAAAATGGAGGAGGTAAGAAGAATTTAAATATATGTCGTGAATGTAAGAAGGCTAGAGATGATGATGGCTTTTAATGTGATGAGACTACTAAGCATGTAGTTTGCAATGCTTGCAAGAAGGAATTCCCTGATAGAGGAGATGAAAGTGATAATTAAAAATGTGTTGTATGTAATCTCTTCTTCTGTAACCTTTACATGAATGGGTGCAAGTAGAAAAGGTATCTTATCTAAGGTAATTATCTTGAGTTAATGAGGGATAGAGTCCCACCTTAATTCATTCCTCTTGGATTCTTCAATCGTAATCAAACAGAAAGCAAAATTTTCAGTTAATATATGACATAAAAAAGATTAACTACTTAATAGATATTCAACGAAATGCTGAATAAAGAAATGAAGACTGGTAAGTTCTATTTCGAAAAGAATAAGAAATTTGATGCTAATGAAACTGACGATAAAAGAATATAAATTAGAGATATTTCTCCAGTTTGTTAAACTTGTTTCACCAATAAAGTATGGTTCTAAATGGTTGTTTAATATAGAATAAAAGTCAATAAAGATCTTCCTGCACCCTATAATAATAGAGATAAATGTTGGTATGGTTTAAACTGTAGAACTTAATAGAAAGATGATCATGCCAAAAAGCTTGATCATGTATGTGAATAAACTAAATTTTGAATAACTTAAATAATAAATAAATAAATATCTGTGTATTAACTACTTCTTCGTCTTCAATCTTATATAAATATATATTTATAATAATTGCCATCGACTGATTAGAGTCCTTAATTTGGCTTTCTTTTTTATTATTACCTCATTTCTCTTTAAAGTTCTATCAATCATTTCATTTTAATACAAACAAATCTGATTTTTTACAATGTATGAAAAAATCTTAATTTAATATTTATGAATTAAAATTCTATGAGTAAGCAGGTTGAATTAGCTAGCTTTAGCTCATATATAAAAGAGTATAATCCTTTCCTATCCTCTACCATAAATTGCTAATCTAATAAAAGTAACCTAAAATAATTCTCCTTTCCATCTCTCTCAACTTTCCTTTTTGATTTTTTAAAAAGGTAATTTAATGAATTCAATAATTTGTTATGCTGTCTTCTTTTAAAAATTTTATAATTAAATGTTGAGATAATTCAATTATTTTTTAAATAAAAAAGCTTTTAAATTTAGACAAATTTCATTTTTAGTTTTCTTTGATTCCCTTATTTTGGTAATAATTGTGAGAATTGAATTACCAGATTTGTTTTTTCTGAATAAACTTTTATTTCCCACTTTAGATATTTTCTTTCTTTTTTGTGTAAATAGACAATTGAATATACTCTTTAATAAGAAACATTTACTTTTTTTGTGATATCTTTTAGATCATCACATAATTAAGCATTTTTTTAAAATCAGGATAAATGTATCTTTAGATTAATTCCCTGAATCAATTAATTCATCCAAACCATAAATACTTTAAACCTATAAAAAAATTATTGGAATCCTACTTTAATTTTTAAATTTATTGTTTTACTAAAGTAAATATTTTTATCATACATAATTTTTAAAAATATTATAAATGTGTTAAGTATTTTGGGAACACTTTATAATTGTTACTATCCAATAAGAGAATGTTATCCTACAACTACAACTCCAATAAAATCAAAAAGATAAATTTATGGTTAATATTTTAAGTGTAATTAGAAGGAAATAATTAAAATCTAAATTAAGGATTTTTAGTATTTCTTGTGCTTTATTTTATGATCAAATCTGCATCACACAACAAATTTCTGAGTATAAAGATGCTCTTATAGATTATTTATGAAAATATCTTTTAGGATCATATATCATACTCATGAACTAAATTAAACCAGAAATAAAGGTACATCTAATATAATTAAACAAGTTAAGCTGAATAAGATAAAAGAATATTTTTTATAAAAGAACAAATACAATGATAGAAGAGTAAATTTTGATGAAATTGAGTCTTATTACTGATAAAAGATAAAAGAAATTGGTAAGTATGAGAAATGAAAAATAGAAGTAAATAAATTTTGCTGAAGAAAAGCAAACTGATATGCATTGAAATGCAAGTAATCATGAAAGGAAGTATATTAAATGGATGAATAATATCAAATGAAACTAAATATTTATGAATATTTTTGTGTCCTGCTATCACTAGATCTTGCATGCATTTTCGGTGCAAAAAAGAAGAAGAAAATAGAATGATTCATTTAAGAATGACAGACAATAAGTTGAATTTTGATAAATTAATTACACCTATCTATCTGTCTCAATTAATCAAAGAAATTATTAATTTAGATAATTTTCTTTATTATAATTAAATATTCCTTGTTGAAAGCAGACACTGAACATAAAGGACAAAAAAAGAAATTGATAGAGAAACATATCTGACATTTCTTCCATTTTTGTTGAGATAGAGAATCATATAATAGATAAAAACTAAAAAGCATAGAAATTTCAGATAAAAGAGACATGAGTAGAATAGGAAATAGTGGGAGTGGATTCGAATCCCAATATCAATAATTTAATGGCAATTTCACATCTGATAGATAAAAATTCTATGAAAAATTCTTTTAAGATGAGAAACTTATCAGGGCATAAATAACAATGTATCGCAAGCAAGAAGATAGAAGTGGCAAGTTGTATGTTGTAAGAATAATTATCAATCATGATTTGATTTTTAAATTCATTAAAAGTGGAAATCTTTTAGGATCATTAATGATAAGGATATTGTATTATTAAAACATGTTTCTAATGAGATTTTCTAAAATAAATATTATTCTATGCTAACCATTTCATATAATTATGATCAACAGGCTTATGTTATTAAAGTAGAAACAGATCAACTCAATTATGAATTGCCCAAGCGCTATTCTGAATTTTAGGATTTCAAAAACGAGGTAATTATATAAAAAATAATTGGAAATTAGTGCTACTGAATTAGAGTAAAGCCAAAAGCAAATAGTCCTTTTTAGGATTTGTATGAGTATAATGAAAAATACTATAAAAGATAATTAAACAATTAGTAATACGTCATCTTTCTCAATTAAAATTAATTTCTAATTAAAGATTGAAAACAGAGTTGATAGAGCAGTATATAGTGAGTTTCCTCCAAAGAAATACTTTGGTAACTAGGAGCCTGAAGTATTAGAAACAAGGAAAGCTGGATTAAATAGTAATGCAGAAATTTAATAAATTCTATAATTAAATTAAGGAATTTTACTAAATTAAATTATAGATTTTATATGCAATCTTGTTGATGTTCTCCGAAATTAATTCGTTCCAGAGATATATGAATTCTTAGATGTTTACAGTAATAAAAATCTTTAACTAGTAACACAAAGTATTTTACAATTTTAATTAAAATTAGATAAGTACCAAGTTAATTAAATATCGATCACAAGCTCATTCTAGAGGAATTAAACAAGCTAAATAAAAAGTATGGCTAGTTCTCCACACGATACTACAGACATGAATGAAATATAAGATATGCTTCTTTTACTCAACAAGCACAGTGATGAATAAATATAGAACTATAGATTAATAGAAGAGAGATATGGTAAATAAAGGCCAAAGCTAGAGATTAAATCTCTTAAGCTATTGCTACATGTAAAGCATTAAAAATAGTAGCATAATATTAATGATATAAATTCATATAAAATAGGGTAATGACTAACTGAAAGGCCTTATTAAAATTGTAGGATAATAAACAAATGAAGAGCTTTTATCAAAAAATAATCATATTTAATGCTCTGCAGGTCTCTAACTTTTAGCTAAGTTGCTTGATTTTGAATTTAACAGAGATGCTGAAACATACATCAAAGTTTTTTCTAAAGAAACTCCTTTAAATATGTACCAAGAATTGAGATTAGGTAACTAAATTAACGAAAATTTGAGCAAATTAATTAAATCTTCCCAATCTAACTAATTAGATAAGCACATTTCTGATCTTCCTGCCAATAATTGTCGACAATATGCCTTTTAATTATTATCTAAGTTTGCTGATAAGAATTAAGATAAGAATGTATAAGAAAAGATGATAGAACATTTCAAGCTTTCCGAATAATCTTTCCAAGAATATGAAAAATGGAATTTATAAAAACAGCAGGAAATCACAAATCAATATTAAAAAAGAAGTTAGCAAGAAACATTTAAATTAGAGAAAGATAAACTCTTTCTCAACTCAAATAATAATATGGCAGAGCAAATTGACAATTTCCTAATGTAAGAATGGAAAACTGTGAGAAAAGATGAGACTTTTTATAAAATTAAGACTTCATAGTGGTAAATTTACTTATAATTTGATATATCTTTATTGAATCATGTATTTAATAATAGTGGAAGCCAGCTATTTAAAATAAAATCCTATTTTCCTACCTCAAAAGAAAATCTGTTGGATTTCTTCCTTGATAAACTATTTATATGGGATAGCAGAGTAAAATTATTTATTTTTGCAACTAGTTATATTAATTAGATTAATTAAAACTATTAATAGTGCCAAGAGTATAGAGAATTGAAGGCAGAAGATGTACTAGAAGATTCCATTCTTCCCGTTTCTTGCGAATAATATGTCTCAAGCACACAATAAATAATATTTTTGTACAAGATTTAATAACTCACTGAAAAGAATTATATCAAAATCTTCAAACAGAAAGTAGATAGTGAATAAATCAATAAATAAGTTTTTTAAAATCATAAATTAGGTAATTCAATTCTACTTTTATAATAACTTTAATTAATTAATTAAATTAAATTTAATAAAATAGCTGACTGGGCAGTATATTATTTATTTTAAGATTACGATAATAAAAATAAACCAGAGTTAAAATGCAAGGTAACATAAATTATATAGCATAATAATGACAATTTCTACTTAAGCGAAATGACTGGAGATAAAAATGACACTGTTAAAGGCTTAATTAATCTCATGAAACATGTCACTTAAAAGTATTGTAAAAATTGAAATAAATAAAATTTACATAAAACATGATGTATCTCAATTTGATAGTTCAAATTTAGAATCCTAAACTAATAATTTAAACATTTTCATTTATGAAGTTAAAAATAATTCTAGTTCAATAAGTTCGTTTAATTATAAAGGAGGAAAAATCAAAATTGGATAATAATTCTAATAACCTATTATTATTAAAGCTTTAATAATTGGAGAAATAAGTAATAACGAACTTCTTATAATTCTAATATAAATAAATTTAAAAAATATAATATAACAAGCAAGATCAATTAATAATATCAACCAATAATAATATAAATTAATCATTCAATCAACAAATCAATAAATAAATAAATCAATAAATCAATAAATCAACCAACCAACCAATCTACAAATATTTTTAAAAAATTTTTATTATAACCTCTTTGTAAATAATACATAATTATATATATTCTTCTAATAAACTTATTTGGATGTTTAACCTATTAATCTTCTAACTTAATTTTTTAATATTTAAGGCTGACTTTATTAGTGTAATGTTATTTAATTATTTAAATAGCCTGAAATTGCTAAACTCATGTTAATCTCTAAACTATATTAAACTTATAATAATGCAATTAATGTTCTTTTGTAGACGAAAATTGAATTTTTTATAACAAATAAATATGATTAATTATAATTATCGATTTATCTTCAGTAGTCGGAAATACTCTCTTGATAATGCTTTCCATTAGAATTAAATATTCTCTTTTTAGCCCAACTCGCCAACCTTATTTATTTTTCAATAACCCAAACAAAATATATTCAAAAAACTATATAAAAATATTTAAAAAATAGTAGAAGTACATTTCTTCATTAAGATTATCAGCTATTTATTAATTTATTATACGGTTTGTGGATTTCGTATTCTGATCTAAGTCAGATTATTAGCTATTGTAGTGATCTTTTTTAGTGAAATCTCTTTATTTATACTCATTTTAAATATCTTCTATATATTCCTCTCCGTGTTAATCTAAATTATTATCGCTATCACACTATGAACTAAATCTCCTTTATTCCATCAATCTATCTTATAATTCCTTGCTTAACATAATCTAATCTTCTAATATTTTTTCTATTTATATAAAGTTTAGTGAGAATAAATAAATAAAGTAATTCTGATGATATTTACTTGTTTTTTAGAATTCAACTAATAATTCTTAGTTTTCATCTTTTAAAATTTAACATTGTGTCTTCATTAAGGTATTTTCTAATTTATATTTTTTCATCTCTTCATCTAATAATAATTTATATACATTTCACTTACTAACAATATATTTTTTTAAATCAAGTAATATTACCTATCTTATTATGATGGTGGTCATCATAATGAGTAATTTATTCTTAAACCAGCTCTTTAATTCTTAATAATTCTCTCTTTAGTATGTAGAATGCACTTGCACTCTCTTCTTATTTCTATCTAAAAGAGTAATTTAATTAAGTTTTTTAATAAGTAGATGTATTTTGCCTATCTTAACTTTTGTTATTTTAACTTAAACTTCTTTTATGTTTTGGTGTTTTGGATCTACTCATTACTTGTGATAAGTTTGGATTTTCTTTTGAAGAAAATTTAGCTGTTTAGCAGGTTTTTGTATTGATACTTTTTAAATTCTCACGATTATCTCCGGTTAATAAGTATGCTTTTTATAAATCTCCAAACCATTCACTCTTTATATTATCTACAAAATCAATCATTTTTCTTTCTTTAAGAATAGACTTGCTAGGCTGAGAAGATTAAATATTTGTTTAGGATTTAGTTCCTATTTATTTAATAGATCTCTATTTGATTTCTTCAATTTATTATTATGAAATTTATCTATTTTATAATGAATTAAAAGTATCATTTAGGAATGATACATTGCTTTAAGGATGTCTATAATCTTATTATTAATCATCTTCTTATTCATCCTCCTCCTCATTTTATAATCCCTCTCTTTAATTAATTTATTCTGTTTGCCATTATCTAAATCCTTCTGCAGCACTTTAGAATTTATTTGTATTTTTCATTTCATTCTCTTACTCTCTTCTTAAAGATAAAAATTCAGTATTTAACTACTTCTTTGTTTATTCTTCTTTCAAATTGTGGTACTCTTAAGAATAAGAATATATCTATAATTTCGAAGTTAATTTTAATCCATTTTATTTTAAATCTCAAAAAATAAGTAAGATTACTGAGCGAATTTCTTGGTTTATTTTTTAAAAATTAGTTTACAAGAGCTCATATTTCTTAATAATCGATAAGAATTCATTTTAACCTTTCATTGTCTAATTAGTTATATTTTTAGTAAATAAATATCCAAAAAATAAGATGGTATCTATAATAATATTACTTAAACTCTTTCAATTTTATATGTCTAAAACTCTTTATTTATTTATTCAATTACATTATTTACATTCTTATTAACCCAAACTCTATCAGTCATTGACTAATTATCTAATATTATTTTTATTTTAGTTAAGATTTATTTATATTATTCAGCATTTTAGAAATCAAAAATATCTATTAAAAATTCACACCTGTAGATACTACTCTATCCTTTATTTCTTTCATTATTTTTAAATCTTTTTCTAGTGATTTCTGCCATTAATCTATCTGATCGATCAGTGCATTATGGCAAAATTATGCTTTCTCACTCATTTTGTATTTAATTAAATCTATTAGTTATTTCAATTCCTATTTTATTTGTGTTGATAAACTTAAACCTTAGAATTAATTAAGATTTGATAGTTTTTAAATAATAATAATTGAATTCAAAATAGTTTATGACCAATCCTAAGTTATTTTTGAAATATTCTTAGCATTATCAAAAGAAATCTCCTTTCAAAATCTTAATTTAATTAGCATCTGGATTGTAGTGATAGTATTTACAACTATGATGAAAATAAAATAAAATTTTATCTACTTTTGTAAATTTAAATAAATTAAAAATTAAATCTCTTTTATTAAGAATCTTGTATTTCTTCTTCTCAAATGATTATTACTATACATGAAAATTATCTCTTTTTATAAACTCTTAAAATAATATGATATATTCTATATTATTAAAGTCATAAATTAATCCTTAATTATTATCTAAAACTATTTTTTATGTTATTTTCTACACAATTATTTCAAGTATTGAAAATATCTTTGTTTTTTACTCCTCTGATTTAATATTCTATATTATAAAGTTAGAAACCCAATTAAATATTAGCCGAAACTATCAATATAAAATAAAGTTTATCAAAGATTGAGGGTTGGTCACAAAAAGTATTTTTATAAATATTTTGAAGATTTAATAAGTGAATTCGATGATGAAATTTATGAGTATGTTTAGTAATTTAATTGACAGATACCCCTGTATAGAGTTATAATAAATTATTTTTGAAATGCATACTTTGGTGAACTAAGTTTTAATCTGATAGATATTTATTTATCAGTGAAAAAATATGTTAATTTAAATTCTAAATCAACTATTTAAATTATTTAACAGTTAATATTACTTACTTAATCCTTATTAATTTAATGGTTAACATTAAAAAAAGAGATATAATCTGCAAAATGAATGATAGATTACTTCGTTAATAATTAAAATATCTTTTTTATCAAAAATTACTTAAAAATTATTTGATTATTAATTTCAAGTAAATTGAACAAAGTTATCTTGAGTATGATAGTAATTTAATTATAATTAAGTTATTAAATTTATTTTAATCATGATGCATAATCTAATTTTATTATTTTAACTTAACCCTTTGAATATTTAATTGTCAGATGAATTGAAAACGAATTTAAAGTTTGAGAGTTTTGAAAATTGAATTAGATTATTTAACTAACAAGAATGTAAGTATGGAGGTATAATAGCTATTAAATGAAAAGTTTTATTATTATTATTATAATACTTATAATAGAAGATGCTTTTTTGCTGTTATAATTTTATTTATCATAATAATATAATATCAAAAATCCAATTAAGATATTGCAATATCTATCATCAATCAATTCAGCCAAACTAATAATATCTTTCTAAATAGCTACTATCCTTTTATTTCAACTCCTTACGTTGTAGCATGAAAAGTTTTGTTGACTCATCTCATTCGTCCTTTTCGAGGAGACCGTCATCAGCTCCCTTTTATCTAATCTTGTCTTAAATAAAAATATTTCTAAGTCCCTTAGGGTCATGATAAACAGCTGACTTGGTGGGGCATTCTAAGAAGAACCAGACGAGCTATTTATTTTATTTCAAAGTTAATGATGATAAATTTATAAAACAAAATATGAATTAAATGCTAAATTCTTCTTAATTTGAATGGTATATTAGTATCCGATTTTAATAATCTTATTATTAGATTTAATATCTGACATTATTATATAAAAGATATTTTAAACATTCAATTGTATTACGAATTCAGGTCTGCAAGTCATTTTAGGAATATTATCTTGAACAGATTTTTCTCTAAGACAGCTCAAAAGGTTATTTTCTAAAAATTCGCATTCAATCCTATAATTTTATTAAGAAACAAAATCGATTAGCAATTTGTTTTATTGATTCAGATACTAGCAGTTGTATATTGAGGCAGCCTTTTTAAAATATTTTTCATTTCTTTTTCATTTCAATTTTTCACAAAAAATATCCTAAAAACTATCTTAGAGTAGTGTAAATGAGATTTATTTATTTATTGGTATATTGATGAATGTGAAAGGGAGTGTTTATAGTTTTTTAAAATGTTATGTTGCTCTTATAAAATGCTGGAGAGAAGTACATTCGTGATTGGATACCTCATATACAACTGCCTTAATGTATCTATGAAAGATATTCTATTTGAAATCCTACTTATCGTCGCTAGGTCCTCTAAATTTAACTTCCATTTCTTAATTATCTAGTTTTTGCTTATGTTATCAAATCAATATATTTATTATTATGATATATCTTTTTTAATTTCTTACCTCTCTTCTTCACTTTTCTTAATTTGTTTTTCTTTTGATTATTTTCCTTTCTTTAGATCAATCTTCTTCTTCTTCTCTTTGATTTTCTTTTTCTCTAAGTATACAGCATTTATTTTTCATGTAAATTAACAAAGGAGCTTAATTATCTATCCTTCATTGCTTTTTATTATGATTAAAATAACATTAAAATCAAAAATAAGAAGCAATAAATGCATTAAAGTAATACAATCTCCTTTGAATTAAGACAAACATGTTTAAAAAGCAGCATTAGATATATCTCAAATAAAACAATTACATATATAAATAATTATTTATTGATCAATTAATCTATGAAGATATATCTTTTCAATTTCTAAAGGTTGAGTGTTTAATTTAAACTAGGAGATTTAGTTTATAATTTAACCATTAAAGTTACTAAGTTTAAACAACTCTTAATAAGGTAATATTCTTTCATAATAGGTTTTTATATTCATAAATTCTATCTCTAAAATAATTAAAAATATGTTAATTAAACTTAAAAGTTAATAACTACACCCATTTTTACTTGAAAAATTATTTTAAGCAATTAAAACTAACACTTTTTTAGAATAAATGGGATTTATATAAAACATTTAATAAATATTTAAATTAAAATTAATTTTTAATCTTTATTCTATGAATTTGAAAATGATCAATCAATCAATCAATTAATTTTGATAAAAATCAATTGTAATTGTTATTTGAATGATTGTAGATTGGTTAATAAAGAAGAAAATAATAAGGGAGTGAAATAAGAATAAATTCAAAAATAAAATAAAAATAAACATGCAATAATAATTAATATTTAGATTGTATTTGTGTAGGAAGGAAGGTTTAGAGTTTGTTGTTTTTGCTTTAGACTTGATAAAGCCTTGGGTTAGTTGATTAATATCAATATACCAGTGTTTGACGAACAGAAGGGTGGACAGACACAGAAAGAGTCAAACAAACAAACAAACAAAAAATCTAAGTAAAACAAGCAGATAAAACAAAAGAAAGAAAGATAAAGCTATTTTTGAAAGAAATTGATAATTATTAATTTAATAAAAATGAAATGAAGAGTGGTGTGAATGATAGATGGATAGATAGATTGATTGTCTGCATGCTTGTCTTTGCTTTTCTAAATAATTATGAATTGCCATTTGTTTTTTGTTATTTTCTTTTATTCCTTTAACAACATATAAATAAAAAAATAATAGAAGGAAGCAAATTAAATTAAAAACAAATAAATTACAAGAAAAATATCATCAATCAATTTAACCCAAAAAAAGAAAAGAAAAACTTAATATCATGGCTGATTTGTATCAAGATAATTGGAATGATTTATTCGCTTCTATTAGCGGTTACTCCTGGGCATACGTAGGTATTGGTTTGGCTCTTGGTACCTCCATCGCAGGTGCTGCTTGGTATATGATTCTTTTTTATAGAAAAATGTTAGAGAGCAAAATATTAGCAATCCATAGGAATAAATAAATAGAATGCATATCAATCATTTTTCCCAATTGCGTTTTTAGAAAAATTGAAGAAAATGAGATATCAAATTTATAAATTCATTTAGGATTACTTCTATCCTAAGCATTTTCTGCTCAAAAATAAAAGATATTGTAATTAATTACTAAAATTGTTTTATTTATATCAATTAGGGGTATCTTCATTACTGGTGCTTCTCTTTTGGGTGCTTCAGTCAAGGCTCCTAGTATTAGATCTAAGAACTTGATCAGGTATTCTAAAGTTTATTTTTCATAATTCCAAAGAAGAAATGAAATGAAAGGCAACTAAATATATTAGAAGTGAAAAGAGGAGAAAGGTGTGGGAGAATGAAAGCGTTAAAATGAATGAGCAGTTAAAATAAAATTAGGAAATAGCAGCAAATACTTTGAAAAATATTAAAAAGTGAAAGTTGAAAGATGTTAAAAAAAGACGTGTTAACAATCCTAATATTTTGATATCAAAAGATTAGATTTTATTGAAAAGAATTGAAAATAAATAGCATATAAATTATAGTGGTATTGATAAATCTAAAATGAAATAGAATAGACGATGATAATATAAATCGAAAGTTAGACAACTTCTCTCCTTCTCACTCTTAAAATATCTTATTTGTCTCTCTTGTCATTTCTTTTTAATGATAATTCATAATATTGGTTAGGATCTTCTTATGTTAATTATTCTATTAATTTATTAGTTTATTTACTTTAATATCTTATTAAATAATAGTATCATTTTCTGTGAAGCCGTCGCTATTTATGGTGTTATTATGGCTATCATTATGTAAGGTAAGATGGCTAATTTCACTGGAAATCCTACTGCTGAATAAACTTTCTTGATTCAATACTCTGGTTATGCTATCTTCTGGACTGGTATCTCTGTTGGTATCTCTAACTTCGTTTGTGGGTAAATTTTCACCCATTTTATCTACGAATAAGATATTTTAACTCCTAAATAATTTGTTACTTAAATAATATCAATAGAATTTTTATTATTACCTTACTTATTTAAATAAATAAAACTAATTTTGAGTACACTTTTAGCTATTCCTGATAGAATTTGTTAGCCTTAAATTTAATTAAATTAAAGATATTAAATTTATTTGTTTAGGAGTTAAAATTTAAAAAAGGATTCATCTTATAGATTTAATATTAACATTACTTAAAAATTAATAATAGTATTTGCGTTGGTATTACTGGTAGTGGTTGTGCTATTTCACATGCCCAATAAGCTGAAACCTTCGTTAAGATTTTAGTTATTGAAATTTTCGGTTCTGCTCTTGGTCTTTTTGGTGTTATTGTTGGTATTATCTAATGTGGTGATGTCTCCTTCCCTACTTCTAAGTGATAATCACTATTCATACATAAGTCTAATAAATTTTTAATACAAGATTATTAAATCAATTAATAGTAATTTTATGAGCATAGAAATTCTTTAAATGTATTCTCTATTTTCAAAAATATGTTTATTTTTTTATAAATAATTTTATTGCTATTTTTCATCATCTTCATCATCATCATCTTTGATTATTTCTACTTTATATCCCAGGCTTACCATTAATATATATAATAATTGCAAGAATATTATATTAATTAATAGTTTATATTTAAAATTTAAAGTCTTTCTATAAAATACTAAAATTCAAATAGATTCTAGAAATAAATCTTTCATGAGTTAATTGCCTTATTTATTACTTCATTCTGATCAGATGAAAAAAAGGAATGTAATAGAAAAGGATAATGTAAAAATGAATAATATTCTAAAATTTGTTAAATTTTTCTTTCACAAGTTGGTTTAGTATTCGATTCTGCACTCCAAATGTTTATCTATCCAGAGAACATTTTAGAATTTTCAAAGATGCATCAAAAAAAAACAACCAATACTTTATAATTTGATGGATTTTTAAAACAAATATTCGTGAATACCTCATTTTGTTTGCATCCTTATCCTTTTGAAATTAAATTGTCAATCAGAAAAAAAAACTATAAAAAATTTAATTTATTCTCATCAAAAAGCGTTTAAGAAAAGAAAGAAAAAAAGATAGTTAGCTTAAGATAAATGGAAAAACTTATACCTTTAATTAATGAAATTCATGTAAATAGCAATAAAATGAAAAAGTTTGATTAAAGGTGATAACTATTTATATAATTGTTTTAAATAATCTTAGGATGTCCTCGGAAAATCCTAATTGAGCAATCAATTAAGACTACCTTAAATTATAGTCATAGGTTCTCAATCCACTGGTAAAAGTTCTCTTCTTGAAAGTATAATAGGTCAAGAAATACTTCCTAGAGGCAAAGGAATAGTTACAAGAAGGCCAATTGAAATATAGTTAAAAAATTAACCAAATGCAGAATAGGATTATGTTGAGTTCAGTGAAAGAAGAGGCGAAAAGATTTATGATATTGATTAGATTCGCAAAATGATTGATGAAGACACTGAAAAAATAGCAGGAAAGAATAAAGCAATTTCAAATGTTCCTCTTCGTATCAAATTCTATTCAAAAAATGTCATTGATTTAATGCTAGTAGATCTTCCTGGTATGACAAAGGTATTAAACCACTTTTGAATTTAAAAAGACTGTATTTTAAAAAATTATTTTTTTCTACTTCCGTTTTTTGTAATTACAATTATCGATGAAAGTTATCCAATTTTTAAAATCTCATTTAAGGAAACTATTACAACATACGCTAATCCTTTAAATATTAATAGAATCCAGTAGGTGATTAGCCTTAAGACATTGAATCGCAAGTATTGAATTTAATTGAGCCATATATGAGAAACCCTAATAGCATTATTATGGCCGTTTCAAAGGGATGCGATGATCTCGCTAACTCAGAAAGTTTAAAATTATCAAGAAAAATTGATCCTTAGGGTAGCAGAACTATTGGTGTTATCACTTAGCTAGATTTAATTGATGAGGGAGCAGATGTTCTTAATGATCTATAAAATAAAACTTATCCTCTTAAATTAGGTACATTTTTTTGAAGTTAAAATAATTCAAAAAGCTTAGGGTTATTTAAAAAAATGAAATAAGTTAAACATGAAATTTTATTGAAATTTGCTTTATTTGTAATAATTTAGGTTATGTAGGTGTGATAATGAGAGGTTAGAAGGATATTAAAACAAAGACTATAAAGGATTAAATTGCAGATGAAAAAGCTTATTTTGAAAATCATGCTATTTACAAGCGTGTTGCAAATAAGATGGGTATTCCATACCTTGTGAAGCTTTTAAACTTGAGTTTAATGAATCACATTAAAAAAACTCTCCCCAACATTCGTGAAAATATAGTACAAATGCTTAATGATAGAGAAAACGACTTAAAACAATATGGTGATTTTTCATCTCTCGAAGATAAAAAAGACAAGGGAATATTTATATTAAGGCTTATTTCTCAATTCACTAAGTCCTACAATTCTCTTATTTGTAACAATTTTCTTCTTCTTCTATTTTATTAGCACTATTAAAAAAGCAATTTTTAAATTATTTCCTTTTCCTACGTCATTTTTAACCTTTAAACTTAAAATCTATTATTATTACTAATTAAACAGTGGGATAATACATTTAAACAAATAATGACGAGCTATAAGGTGGTTCTAGAATTTAATATATCTTCAATAACATATTCCGTAAATCTATCACTGAAATAAATCCTTTTGACATTCTTAAAGATGAAGATATAAGAACTGCTATCAAAAATGCTGATGGTTTGAGATAATCCTTATTCGTTGCTGAAGGTGCTTTTGAAAATCTTGTAAAATAATAAGTCTCTCGATTACTTAATCCCTCTATATAATGTTCCCATCTTGTTTATGAAGAACTTCGCAGAATTATCAATCTTATAAATGTTCCTGAAATTTAACGTTTTGATAACTTTAATAATCGTATATTCTAAGTTATGGAAGAAGTTTTAGAAAGGTAAGAATTTTTTGTTAATAATATTATGAGTTATTTAGGATTCTTTAATAATTAGATCATTAAAACCTACTGATTAGATGATAAAGAATCTTATTGAGATAGAATTAGGTTATATTAATACAAACCACCCTGATTTCATAGGTGGTATAGAGTTAGTATAGAATTAATCAGAATAAATGTGCAAAGATGAAGAAAAAAGAAACTAATAAAAGGCATAAGGAGGGTAATTTAATAACATCAAGAATGATAGAGTGTAAGAATCAGACTCAGATAATAAGTCAGTTACTTCCACCAAATCATAGGCTGTAGGAGGTGTAGAGAGAACATAAAGAAGACAATAGTCTTAAAATATCTAATCTTCTTCTTAATAGTAAACCCCTTCATAAGAAGAAGGCAGTTTCTGGTCATGGCTTCCCTTCTCATCTAAATAAAATAAACAAACTGAGCTTCTCGATAGCAAATTAAAATTTATGAATATGAGGAAATTGGCAGAAGTATTTAATAATTAATCAACATAAGGAAAGAAATAAATTATTTTTTATTAAAAGGAAAACTAAGGTAGAGACACCAGTGATACACAATCCAACAATTCTCCAAAAGGATATACAAGAAGAGTATATAGAGACTTTATGACTCCTTAATCATATAATGATGACTACTCTATTAACAACATAGGTTAAGGATACTAAGGAAATCTTCCTTAAGTAATATTTGGATTAATTTTGATTAATAGTTAAATTAAATTCGTTAATAGGTTCCTGCTAATATAAGATTAGAAGAAAAGCCCTCTAAGAGAGAAATGAGTGAAGCAGAAATGATTAAAAATTTAATAGTTTCTTACTTCAACATTGTCAAGAAGAATATCAATGATTCTATCCCTAAGACTATCGTATCTTTCCTAGTTAATAGAGTAAATTAAATAAAAACAATAATAATTTTAATTAAATTATTTCCTTTAATAATTCCAATTAAGAGTGTAAATATTGCTGAAAGAGAATTAGTCAGTAATTTGTATAAAGATGAACTCTTTGATGATTTGCTCTCCGAAAACTCTTATATTATGAAATAAAGAGAAGAAACTAAAGCTCAAATGATCCTACTTAGGTCATGCTTAAATGTATTAAACGATTTAGATGCCAAATTTTGAATCAAAATTTGATGTATATATTACAGATCTGATTTCTAATTTAATACTTTTGTCCATTTTATAATTAATTTTCATTATCTTATATTACTTTTAATAGTTATTATTAAATATTATCTTTTATAAATTGAAGATTTTAGTATTATTCAATCACAAATTTCTAAATTTATTTGAATATTTACATATTTGTTGTGAAATCATTTAATTTTATCAAAAATATTGTAATTTTTAGTTTTCCAACATGTTTATAAAGTATCTATAAACTTGTGAATTCAACTAAGATATTTGTGTTGAAATCAAACTAAACTTTAGAATCACCATATCAAAGTTAAATCTTCTTGTTTTTAAAAGTTTCAATATTTTATTTATCTTCGTAAAAATCTATTTTAGATTTAAGATGATCTATTTTTTTAACTTTAGAAAAAATTTATAAGTTTTAGATTTATTTAAATATTTCAATTTTACATTACCCTTTATTGATTATCTATAATTTAAAATTAAATTTTTCATTTGAAGAACTCATTAAGTACCATTCCAAATTCTTTATTTCCTCAATTTTTTATTTAAAATTAAGAAAAATTATTTAGGATTTGTTATTTTATTTGCTTAATTCATCTTTT
Organism: Tetrahymena borealis; assembly: GCA_000260095.1. Taxonomy (NCBI): domain Eukaryota; phylum Ciliophora; class Oligohymenophorea; order Hymenostomatida; family Tetrahymenidae; genus Tetrahymena; species Tetrahymena borealis. The sequence goes on along the minus strand of JH651244.1, from coordinate 216,875 downwards.
TTTTTCTTCCAAATTTAAAAAATTCTAAGTTCTTGATTAAAAGATGATTCTTAACAGGTAATAAAATAAAAAACAAGTTTTAATTTTATATTTTTAAATATTGTTTAGAATAGTAAAATTAATAAGAATGATGATGTATATAAAAGATTTATATAAATGAGATGATTAACAAATAGAAGGTAGTTTGGATTAAACCAAAATGAATTAATTAATTATTTATAGTATTTGTTTTATCAAATAATATTTATTTATAAATCTATCCTGATCATTCATCTAAAGTATAATAAAATGTATAGTAGATATTCTAGAAACTGATTATATCAATCTAAAATGAGGAAGTTTTCTCACAAGTGCGAGATATATATGCTTGCTTTAAGCTTAAAGAATAAATAGGATTTGTGAATATAGAAACTTCTGAGTATACTCCACCTTAATCATAATATTGTATAGTGATGTCATTTTTATAAATTCTGAAGATAATTTAATCATATATTTTTACATCTATTAAATCTTTATTCTCATATATAAGAGCTCCTATTTCTATATCATTAGTATTCAAAATATACATTCTATTCTAGAATTAGAGGTAAAAATTATTATTTCCTAGGAAATAAACATCGGGTTCATCATAATCAGAAGGAAGCTTAGTGTTTTCAAGGTATAAATCTGTTGAAATTCTTTTTGTAAACACTTTAGATGAGGGTTTTAATTATTTATACTTATCAAGTTCTATTTTATTGTATTAAACGCTAAAATTGTTCAGGTAATTAATTAGATGAAGATATTCGTGGTCTAAATGGAAGCAAAAAGAAAGTATAGAGTGTTTATCTGGCTAATTGAAAGAATAAAGTTTCTAGCCTAATTCATCGAAAATATCAATCTTTCTTCTATCAGTATATAAAATAGCAAAGCAATCTTATACTTTCTAGTGTTAAAGCTTTAATACTCTGTCATAAAATCTTTTTTAAATTAGTAATTTAAATTTTTAAGAAATAGAAAAAAACAAATCAATGAAAAAAAAATAGAAATGTATTTACATTTATTGTTTGCAGAATTAAAAGTTGTTTGTTTTAAAATAACTTAAGGAGAGCTTGTTTTTATTAGTCAATACAAGTAGTTATTTAACATCTTGCTCCAAGGGGTGCTAGTATATCTCAAAATGGTTAATATCTGTTACCCCAATATTGATTTCACCCATCTTTGCTTCTTGTGATTTGCTTGGGTATTTAGAAACAATTATCTTGGATTAATCAAGTTCGTGAGAGTAGAGATAAATCTCTTTGTTGTTTCTTCTTTCAATCAGTTGTATAAAAGTACGGTGTTTCTAAAATTGATTATCATATTTTACAGTATCTAAAGAGAAGGTGTTTCTTGTCTCCTTCAAAACTTATAATGATTAAATGAATTTTTTTTATTCTAGTTAAAAAAGATCAACAACATTCTTAAAATATTGAGATGACTATTTAAAGCTCATGATGTTTTGGTCTTAAAGAATAGTTTATATTTAAACTCTAACTTTGTTGTAAAGTCCCTAAGCTTAATTACAAGCACTCTTAGAGATGCTGTGTATTTAATAACATAAACTTTGGAAAGCACTTTCCTGTTAGTTATTTCTTTATTTTTCTAGTAATTCATTCTTAATTTAAGATACATTTAGCTCTTATCTAATCATATCCCTTATTTCTTCATCTTGAAACTTTTATATCATGACAATATCATTATGAGGAGCTGGAGGAGGAGCTACAGGTTCTTCTACTTACATATCAACAAAAGAATCAAATTAATTGTATGAATTATTTTATAGTTTTGGAAAATAATTCCTGCTTTCTTCTTGATAAACATTTGATATTTTTTAAACTGATTTCAATTCCATATTTTATATTTAAGGTTATTATTGTTGTTTCTTAACTGATGATGATTGAGATTTTTTAATATATTTCTTAAGAAATGATTTATGTTCTTTACATTCTTGTTTATAAAGAATATTAGCCATTCGTAATCGCTTCGATGTTGATATCAATTAATTGATACTCTTTACTTGCGCTATAGGACCTTAGCATTTCATATCTTCAACAATATTTTATAATACAGTATAAGCATTATTTAAACTATCGCTTTTGAAATTTTCTTCCATGTTTTAAAAACTCTACTGAAAATTTAATAGCCTTTAGTAAACTTTGTTTATTTGTTTTCTTAATAATCAAATAATAATATTAGATAGAACAAACTATAGTGAGCTAAACAAAGAAATATTCTTAAAATTAATTATAATTAAATTCATGAAATCTAATTCTAATTCTTTCTGATCATAAAAAAAATAGTTTGAATTTTTTATATTTTGCGCTCTGAATAATATTCAATTATTAGAATTTAATTTTAAGACACTTTTAAGTTAAATAGGAAGTGAATAAAATGTTAAATTCTGATAATATACTAAGCAAATTAATAGTATTTTATTATTTTTTTTCAGCAAAATATTTTTAATATCTAAAATAGAGGAATAATCTATCCTATATTTTAACAAATTTTTAAAAGTAAATAATTAGCTTTGAAAAATGTTAAACATTAATTAATAAGCATATTATCTTATATATTAATCTAAATTTAAAGAGGTAGGATATCCAATATTTTTAAGTTCTGTTTACAAAATATTGAGATCATTAATAATCTAAAGAAATTTCATTTTCTATAATTTAATTTATTGAAAAAAATGATTTTTAATTATATTGTTGAAACTATTCTTTTTGTATCAGTTATTAACTTCTTAAATTTTGAATCCAATAATTTTAAACTTGAGAAAAAGTATTTAAATCAAGATCAGGAATTAAATGCAGTAAATATGATAAAATAGAAAAATAAGAAAAAAAGATGGTATTTGTAATAATAGAATAATTAAATAAATAAATAGTATATTAAAAGAGTAACACAACAACAACAAAAATATACAAAATTTATAGATCATATTGATTATAAGTGAATACAATCAAATCATAAAAGAATAAGATATAATAAACCAATAATTAGTTTATTTTTAGCGAATTTAATGTTGCTCTGTTACTTAAATCCTACAAAAAAATAGTTTATTATATAATAATCAATTCAAAAATTAGTTTTATAGTTAATCTAGTTGGCTACATAAAAGGACTGAAGCAATACTATATTGTATCTAGCTGTTTATAATTATTTAAACTTGATTTTCTGTAAAAAATAGTAGCAGATGCAAGAAACACTCAATACTGTTAAGTTTATATTTCTAGATTATTTTTATAACAGTTCAAGCACATTATGAGAAAAGTTTAACAGTTTTGTAGGTTGCTATTTATAATATCTATAAGAATGGAAGAATATGAAGATTTATTACTATTTTATATTATTATTTTTATTATTATTATTTTCTTTTTTAGGTTAGATAACTCTACTTACCTCATTAAACCTTATCAACCTATTTTAATTCCTAAATCAATGATTATTACTATGTATCTACAAGCTTAAGCATCATTTCTTTGAATTCTTTGAATGAAATCTATAAAAATTTGCATATAAAGTATCTTATATTAATGCCTTCTGAATATTAAATAAATTTACCTAGCCATCTCCATTGTCATCGACTTCAGTTAGCATATCTCTCCAGACCTTTTCAGAAATACCTGCATGATTACCGAAGAGATCTCTAATTTCATCAATAGAAAGTGTACCACTACCATCCTAAATATTTAAATATAAATTTCAGTATTTTCTTCTTATATTAAATATTCATTAACCTTGTCAAACATTTTGAAAGCAACATCTAATCTTTACTTGGAGAGAAGAGATTCTCTGTTAATAGTAGCCATTACCCATTCTATTAAAAAATTTATTCTACTTAACAATTTAATTAGAAATCTATAATAATTTACCAGTATAATCAATTGAACCTGAGTTATTCTTATCTACTGCACTCATAATTCTGTTGACTTCTTCTTCAGCAGTTTCTTCCTACCCTTAATTCAAAATTTTTCTATATCCATTAATAAGTTCTTCTCTACTTAATCTACCATCACCTATATTTTTTTAATAATTCCTTTTTAATAATCTATTTATTTTATATTTTGGGAGAATAGGTACGATTAGTATCGAGAGCTTAGAAAACACGAAGAAGCTCGTTCTTTTCTTCTTTAGTAGCTAAATGATTAACAAAGAACATAAGAGTGGCTTCTTGTAACTTCTTTTCAGCCTAAAATAAATTTGATAAATTGTTAATATTAATAAACATCATCTATTTTAAATTTAATTACTCTGAAATTTCTCATGTTATTAAGAGAATTATATAATGTGGGCATATCAAAGTTAGGCTTTTCAGAGTACTTTAATATCCAAGGGTCAGTAATAGCTTCAGAAGCCTTTATTTTAATAAAACAGATATAAATTTCTTTAATTTAATTAGGTATAATAATATTTACAGAAATTCTCTTTTTGGGATCCTTTTCAAGCATTCTACCTATGAATTCTTTAGCTTCCTTTGAAACATAATTCCATTCTTCAGTATCAAAACTAAATTTACCAAGTTTAACTTTATCCATAATCATTTAATCGCTAGATCCATTGAAAGGAGGATAACTATTTTGATAAATATGAAATAAATTTATGATTTATTTAATTATTAAATGTAAAATGAATTACCCACAAAGGAGAATATATAATATAACACCGCAAGACCAAATATCACACTTGTTGTCATATTTTTTTTCTAATACTTCAGGTGCAATGTAATAAGGAGTACCGAATTATTATTTCATCTTTTCTGCTGGATTGTATGCAATTGAAGTACCAAAATCTACTAACTTAATTAAAGCACCTGGCTTATTAGATTCATAAAGAATATTTTCTGGCTTTAAATCTCTGTGACAAATATTCTTGGAGTGGCAATAATTAACTGCTCCAAGGATCTACTTCATAGTTTCAGCAGCTTTATTTTCAGTGAATTACTTTTCATCAATGATCTTATCGAATAATTCACCACCCTAACAAAGTTCAGTTACAATATACAAGAAACGAGTATCTTGATAGAATTCAAAGACTTTAATGATATTAGGGTGATCCTATTTTTTTAAGCAATTAGTATGAATAAAGATTTATTATTTAATAAAAAAATCGTAAAAATAACTATTCATTTAATATTAAACGCTAAAATTGGTTTTAAAAAATTACAAGTGATTTCAATATTTCGACTTCATTCTTTAAACGAATTTATTCTTCTTTGGGTGTTTGTTGCTTGCTAATAATCTTAACTGCTCTTAAGATCTAAGTTTGTTTGTGGACAGCCTTTCTAACTTCACCAAATGCACCTATATTAAGTTAAATATAATCATATTTATTTAGATAAATAAGAAGGCATTAAAAATTTTGCTTTTTTAAAGAGAAGGTAGTTTATAGGTTGGTTTTATGTTAACAATTTATATAGAGTAGAGCTATAAAAACTCCTATCTATCTTTTATTTTTTATTATAATACCTTTTTATTATTTTATGATTTAAGGATTCTTCTTTAACAGAATCCAATTTCATTTAATACTCTATCAAAAACCACTCTTTCATCAAAGTCACTTTCATTCTTATTAAATTTATGGTTATCTTTTTTTATTGCTTTACCTTTTCCTAATGGTGGGTTCATCAAAGTGTAGTCCTTATTAATTTTGCCTTACTTCTCTCCAACCATATCACCTGAAGAAAAGTGGAAATCCTTTATATCATCAACATCTAGTTATTATTTTTAAATAAGTTTAATAAGGTCAATAAAATATGTATTTTAAAATTGCTCTCCGTATTCTGTAAAAATCTATCTTTGCTTATATTTTAAAAAACCACTAGATTTTCCTAGCAACAAAATTACTTAAATAAATAATGTTTTCAATCCTAGTTCAAACATTACATTTACATAAGTTGGATTTAAAACAAATTGTTTTATTTACTCTTAAAATGCTCTTTTTATTAAAAAATTTAGTGGAAATTTGGTAATTTAGAGAGTTTCACCGAAATGAAATAACTCCATCTTCTAATATTAATAACTACTTAAATTAAAAGGAGAGAGTAGGATTTTATTTGGCAAAGTATCTATTTTTTAGATTCAAAAATATCTGGTAAACATCTTACTTTAATTTCCTTGCTTATCTTATTTTTATTTTCCATTTTCTTCTCCATTTTCTGGTTTGGGCTTAGTTCCCTTTGATGTTGTACAACCCATTTCTTTTATGTCTGGCTATTTGGATTTCTTTTTTAATTTTTGTTGCTTTTAAATAGTTATTCTTTATTTTTGTTTGGCTTTAATTAAATTTCTTTTTAATTTTTAATTGTTTGTTTCTTTTCTTGTATACGATCCTTTTGATTATCTCCACAAGCAGTCAATTTTCTTACTTGAAAATACATGATTATTATTTATAATTCACTAAAACTGCTTTTTAAATAGGTGCTTTGTAATCAAGTTTGAGCTGATTGCATGCAGTGTTTCCTTAATTTAATTTATTATTGATGCTATTTTATTTTTTAGTCTTATTTATATTGCTTAAAAGAAATAAAAACAAATTTTATTTCTTTCTTCACCATAAAAAGAATTATCCAAAAAATTATATTTTTTGTGGATCAACTTAAATTATCTTTTTTCAAATTTTTATATATTATTTAATGGCCTTACGGTTATTTTTCTACTTCATTTATCCTTAATTAACTTAAATACTGAAAGCAAATCTCCACATATAAAAAACTTTGAATATCTTTTGCTCTATTTTTTATAATTTTTAGAAACCCTAATTTCATTTTTAACAGTAACAGATTTTTCTATAACAAAAATTCCGAAAGGAGATACTAATTAATAAATTTCAACATTTTTGCTGATTGATTTATCCTTTGAACTTTTAATTTCTCACAAAAGCAATATCAACCACACATTGATAAGTAAATACATGAATTAATAAATAAAATAATTAGATTTCTAAACTGTGTCTGTCTTACTAATAGTTTTACCTTTTGATTAACTAAATCATAAAATAAATTATAATATATGATTATCTCCTGATAAACTAACAGTAAAATCTAAGCTAATCAAATTTATCAGTTTACTTTACTTACTTAAAATTTATAAAAAAGGATTTAATAATTTCTATTTTCTAAACATTTAACTGCATAGCACTATATTTAATGTATTTGTATTTGAATGATTTGCAAGATATTGAATGTCTGCTTACTAATAATATATTTTTAACAAATATAATCACTAATACTTTTAAAAATTAATATTTAAAGATTAAAAAGTATAAATTCTAGGAGAGATTTTTTTGCAAGATTAACCATAAAATTCTATAATTTTTTTCTCTTTATAATAATAAAATATAAATTAAGGAGAGAAAGATTACATAATAATATATAGTTATTGTATAAAAAATTCTTTTATTTTAAAAATAGATTCTTAAACCAAATATCTAAGCCTTTAATTAAGCAAGATAAAAGAAATCATATTTAATAAAATTAAGTTATAATCTTACTAATTCTTATTAAATTTCGCAACTATATAGATTAGTTAGTTACAAATTCTTCTCAAACTATGAAAGTTAATAAGATGGTAAAAAATGATTAATTTAAATAAGGTTTAATTATTGTAACATAAGATATCTCCAAAGCAAAAATTATAAATAAAATAAAATTTAACAGAAGAGTAATTATTTTAAAATTGTTACGATTAAAAATAAGATAAGTCTTAACAATATACAAAGATTCCAAAATGATTACCAAAATCTTTGAATGATTGAATAATTTTGAGTTTTATATTTAGATTATCCAACAAGAATATAAATAGAAGGGTTACTTTAAAAAAAATATCTGCATTTTTAAAAGGAAAATTTAAATAAAATTATGGTATTTAATTAAAAACTTAAAATGTTATAACAATTGATAGAATTCTTTTATTTATTAATTAATTAATGTAAACAGATATAAAAAATGACATAATTAGTTAATATTATTCATTTAACTAGATTGATTATTTAATTTGACTTAAATAGATAAAAAATTATTTTGTATAACTAATTTTTCGTATTCTGATTATTTAAAAAAAGAACACTAGTTATATATCTCAAGAAAGACAAAGTAACCTAAGCTATTCCTCCTTCAACGATAAGGAGAATAATCATTTAAATAAACCAGTCTTTATCTTTTTCTTAATCAATATCTTTAACTTAATTAAAAAACCATCCAAATGTTAAACTTAATTCAATAATTATAATTATAAAAACTTGAATAGAAATAAATCTAATTATTTTAATGATTAATGGTGAAATTATTCTTCTTATAATTCTAGTAAACATTGAACCAATAACTAAACCAATAAATATTCCAACACCCTTTAAAATAATTATAATAGGTTTTGATAAAATATTTTTTCTAAAATTTAATTTTACAGCTGATTAATAGTATGTGAGTATAAAGAACAAGATATATTTCATATGTATTAAGCCTAATCTCATAAATCTACTCATCTTTTCATCTTTAAATTGATATGGTTCTATTGATTCATGCTCAATCTTAAATTCAAAAAAAAATTAATTTTTTTAAATCAGTTGAAAATTGTAATTTTACAATAGTAAAGAAGAGTTTTCTGTTATAAGAATATTATTTTCTTTATAATTGCTTTTTCGAAGAAGAGTTCTTTAACTAGATTTCTGGAGTAACCTCTAATTTAATTAAGGAATAAATATTTTTAAAATTCACAAATATAAATATGCATTACATATGAAACTAGAATTTTATTTCATCCTGCTTACAAATTGCATATCAGTCTCTAAAAATTAGTCCAAAACAGCAGATTCTACTTTTAAGCTATCGGAAGAATTCAGTTTTAAAATATCTTGCTTATCTTTACAGATTAGAATGAAGGAATAAATCACTTACATTATTAAGATTGATATGTATAAATTCAAAATTTTAGAAATGTATATGCTAATAATTGGTTTTGGTGATGAGTTAGATGATTTATTTTCTTCAGGAGGAGGTGGAATAGGAATTTATTTACAAGGTTCACATTTCTAGTTTAGTTTGTTATAACAGCTATCATTATCTGGGCACTGCTTGACACAGACATTACTATTTAATATGAATTAATCACTACACACTTAACAAGTAACACTACTTTCACAAAGCTCACAGTTTTCTGGACATTTTTCACATGAGTTGGTATAGACATTCTGATAATACTTGCTTGGACATAAAATAACACAATCTCCTTCAAAGAGATATTAATTTATTGTGCAGCTTGCACACTAATTATAATGAAAATAGTTAAAGATTAACAATTTAATTAAATGTAATTACTTTTTTATAATTATTAGTTTCACAAGTTAAACACCATGGAGAACACTTAGGCTGGCATATATTAGTATTAGGAAAAGGTTCATTTAAAATACTGCACTATTTAACACATACTCCACTCTCTAAAAATAAATCTATTTTTTTAAATTTCTTTATATTAATTTTTTCTTTTTATTTTTATAATTCTTACTTGAATCACATGATGTACATTAATTTGGTTATTATCCACTACAAGTTAAGCATGAATAGTGGCAATCTGTGCATCTGTTGTTTGTCTACTTTTAATTTCCAGGGCATTTAACACACTGGCCATTTACTAAGATAGAATCTAATTTTAAGGATTAAAAAAATATTTAAAGATATTAAAATTATAATTAATTACAAGGATCGCAAGATAAGCAATCATTTATAGTTGAACTTGAACAAGTGAGGCACGTTGAATCACAAGGTGTGCAAATAAAATTATTTTAATAAGTGTTTTAAGGACAACTATCAACACAAGTCTTATTGTAAAAGAATTTATCTAAAATTAAATAAAGTTTGGTTTAATATACTACTAAACTTAATTTTTAATTTATTACTTGATGGGCAAGATTTGCATTATGAATTTAATGGACCTGAACACTCTAAACATTATTAATTGCATTAATAGCACACAAAATTAAAGTTATATGTTCCTGATGGACATCCACTTGAGTAACAATAGTTATTATAAAAGTAAAGTGCTTTAATATTTTAAAAATGAATTAAAGTTAGCCTTTTAATTATTAATTAATATTAAAACTTACAGCTCGAACAAGTTAAGCAATTAGTATCTGAACCATTTGTACATGTTTAACAAGAAGGATGACAACTCAGACACACTCCTTAGCTATTATAGGTACCATTAGGACAAGATATTAGACATTAATTATTATAATAATATAATCCTATATTGCAACTGACACAATCATTTGAAGTAGGTCCCTTGCATTAGAAGCAATTAGAATTACATTCTAAACATTATCTTGTTGCAACTTCTGGGTAATAATGAATGGGACATTTTGTAGGATCAACACATTTTCCATTAAATTAATTATAGAAAAACCCAGTGTTACATATCAAACAATCATTACTACTAGGTCCAATACATTCTTAGCACATTGAATCACATGGCTTACATGTATGATCAGCTAAATATTAATTCAAAATTAAATAAAATGTTTAATTGTAACAGTAAATCCTCATATTTAAGCACCTACTCCCCTAATTTCTATTGTTTAAGGGTGTTAGTTAATTCATATAAATAGTAAAAATTTGAAATTTCGAATATTTAATGAATGAGTAATGTAATTAAATTCTTCAAATATTTTATTTCCCTTTTAATTTTCGCCATCTTTAATTTTTTGAATTTTTGGATGATAACAGAAGGTAAAAAAATTAATCTTTTGGTGCTAATTGAATTGGGTGTAAATAAAAGAGGATTTAGAGTATTTGGTCTATTTTACCAATTGATTTATATTCTCCAGGAGGACAAGTATCTGTACAAAGATTATTATACAATACATATGAACCAGCACATCTAGTATTAATAATATAATACCGATTTATAATTAATTTTAAATATTTAATAATAAATTACATTGTACACTATGTATGACTTGGACCTGAGCATTATTAACAGCTTTAATGACATAAAGAGCATTCCTATAATAATGAGTTCTGATAATATCTAGATGGACAGCTTGAAACACATTTTGAATTTACTAAATAAGTATTAAGAGGGCACTTTGTACAATTAAACTTTCCACTTTCACAGGTTAAGCAATTCACATCACAATTAACGCAAGTATTACTTATAGGATCTTCAAATTATCCATCAGGACATTCAGAAACACATTCGTTATTAAAATTCAAAAATAAATTATATGAACAGCTAGAACAATTATTACTAGAATCTGTTTTAATAAATATAAATTAAATTATAATTAATATTAATATTATTTTTTATTATTTTTACTTGAATTTATACAAGTTCTGCAGGTAGAGTGGCATGCTGAACAAGTTGTTGGGGAGGATTAATATGTCCCATCTGGGCATACACTATAGCATTATTTTACATACATTTTATAAGATGTGTTACATGCTAAGCATCCACTAGCATCACATGTTTAGCAATTTTCTACACACTTTTTAAAATTGAGATGAAAAAATAGAAAAAGGGAAACAAATTTAATTACATAATCTATTATCATGAGTAGATCTCTTATTCCAAATGATTCATTGAAAGGTTATTCATCAAATTATCCATTGACTTAAAATGTTAATGAGGAGGAAGTGTGAGTAATATTTTTACTAAATGTATCTATGAATTCATTAAAATATTTTCCGCATATAGAAGAAGGTCCATAAGAAAATTCATACAAAATATCGTAAGTATAATAATCTAGAGATATTCTAATTAAATCATTAACCTCAATATCCCAAGAATCTATTTTATAGTATGTGAAACTCACGAATATTGACCAATGAGGTTTCCTTTATTTTAAAATTATTTATTTAGCACCAGAATTCTGTTTAATTAAAATCTTACAGGTCAATAAATGTTTTAGATATTACTGCATTTCTACTAGATAAATAGGCACCACCTAATAACTAAACTCCATCACATATTGAAGTATAAGCCCCACTACTATTTAAACTTTCATACCCATCTCCTTCAAATCCAGATATAGATATTCCTAATCCTTTAACTTCTGACTCTCCAAAATAATTAGAGAATAGTCCTACCAATAAATAAGAACCATCTTGTTAATTAATTAATTAAAATTATTATTTTTAAAAATATTTAGAAATCTTAAAATAAAACCACAATTTGTTTACTTATTAAACTTTTAAGAGGATCATTGCATTCTTGTTTATTTAGTATTTAGGGAGCATAAGGGGGACAAGTTGAAATACAATATCCTTAAAAAAGGAAATAAGGCGGATTGCATTTATAACAGTTGTTATTAACATAATCAGGAATTTAACAATATACACTAAATTAGTTATCTAAAATACATTTATTTGTAGGTATATCTAGTTTGTATCCGCTTTAACAAGTCAGTACACATTAATAGTCCTAGCTCATATAAGGGCTATTACAAGTGCACTTATTCCCAATTTTTGTTGAATTTATTGGACAACTTGAGCATTAAACCTTATTTTTAAACATAAAATTTGGTATTGTTGTAATTAATTAATTCAATAAATAAAGAATTATAACTCATTAATAAGGAATTAGAATTGATTCATAAAAAAAATTAAATCAAGGAGGAGAGTTCAAATTTCCATATATTAAAAAATATATACTTAATAAATATAATTTAGATTTGAAGTCAAATTTATAAAATTATTTTTTTACATCAGTTGGCCCAAAGCATGTTGCGCAAGATGGATCACATGTATCAACATATAAGAATAAATTTTTTAAAGCATAACCTTCATCTGTTTCAGGTTAATTAAATTCATTATAAAATTTGATTGTATAATCGCTTAAAGTGTGAGATGTTAGATTTTTAGAAACTAAATAGAGTTAGTCATTAAATTAGCTATCAGAGCACAAAAAAACTCCAAATTCTGAGGTAGATTTTGAATATTCTTTAACATAAGATAAATCATTTTCATCAAAGTAAATCAATACTTTATCCAAACCAGGATCATAGGATTTATAAATCATAAAATCAAATCGAATTGATAGACTCCAGTGAGGTGGAAGACCTGTATATGTTCTTGTAACATAAGGAGTAGATTAACCAAACACTCCAAATACAGAAAGTCCGCTATAATCAGTATAGTTTGAAACGCTACATTATTATACACTTATGCTACTCCAACTAGAATCTACATCAGTAGGTGAGAAATTTTTTTCAATAAACTCTTTAGCTATAAGTTATTCTTCTTTTAAGGCATTAATTATAAAATGTTATTATTTGTATAATTTAAATATTTCTTTAAATAATAATAAATCAATTATAAATTATATTTCAAAAATAAAAAGTATTTTTTAATGCTTATTCATAAGCTGATTAATCTAAAATCTTTTTTTTTCTCTATATTTTTTGTGTATTATATTTTTGCAAAGTATGGTTGATACTAGTTGATAATCTTACTTGAGATATTATAAGGGTAAAGTTTTAAACTTTAATAAACAATGCTGAATAGCAATTTTAAGGAAAGTAAACAAAATAATCCTTAAAATAGAAAAAAATTTTAAAGAATAATGATGAATGAAAATAGAATAATTATAATATTTACTTGCAAGAATATCCTTTATCAAAAGAATAAAAAAAGTATTTATTACTATCTGGATATTTTTTAGCTTCGTTTTTACCATATTTTAACCTTTATCCTTTTCTTATTTTTTTTATTTTATTAGAAAATAATTAAATCAATAAATTAATTTATATCGTAAAACTATTAAACCATTAGAACATTTATTTTCATTAACAGATTAAATATCTAAATTTATGGTATTTCCTCTTAAATATTGTAATTAAACTTTACATTTTTATAGATAGGAAAAAGCGTTGTTTTGATGGAGATTAATTTTTATTAAATTTACTGCTACTGATATACTTCATTCATAATCACCTTAATTAATAAAAATCTGTAAGTGATTTCAAATTTATTTTTTGGTTTTAGATTTCAACCACACTTTTTATCACATAAATATAAATAAATTATATGGGTTGATTGATTAAACAATAAATTTAATATTATCTATTCTTACAATTGATAAACTTAAATAAACAAAATTATCATTTTTCAAATAGCTTTGAGTATGGTATCCATTTATTTATTCTTTTTTCCCATTCTTATTAATTTCCTTTTTTCTAATTTGGATAATAAGTCTATACTATTCAAACTATTTAAAAAATAAATTTTGGAATATTAACTTTAAGTAGCTAAATCAAAGACATCTTTTTAAATTAATACTTTTATAATTTACATATTAATAAATATTATGGGTGATTATTAATTTTTGTTAGATTATTTATATCCTAATATAATATAAATATAAGATTCTGGTTAAAATCCCCATATTACTGATAACCTTAATAAAAAATTTGTTACTTTGAAACTTTTATTTAAATATTACTTTTTTTTTGTAAGTCTAGTTATTCTAAATTTTATATCTATTAAAATTGCTTGCCAATTAATTTATTTTAATGGTAACAAATGTACAGTAATTAAATAAATTTATTTTTTAGAGTGTAGAAATTCCTAATTAACAATAATAATTAGTTTATGAAAGTTAGAAAATTTAAAAAAATATTCTATGTTTTAGTTTTAGAATTTGATAATTTCTGATTTAATTACAATATAAAAAAAATAATATTTCTTGTTTTATGTATTATCTATAATTTTTACAATAATATCTCTTCTATGATCTAGAACTAAATTTAGTAAATTTATCTTTAAGGGGTCTTAATAAACTCGGTAATTGATAGGTTTTAATTTTATTTAATAAATTTATTTAATTTTAATATAAATATTAAATAAGTAATAAAAATGAATTTTGGTTTAATAAAAATTTATAAACAACAATAAAGCACTTAAACTAGTTAAATTAAGTTAAATTTGTATTTAAAATAATATTATAAAATTAGTCAAGTCCATCTTCAATTTTTAGATTTTTTGTTATTCTTTAAATATCTTAAAACTGAATTTTGAATATGATCTACCCATTCAACAGTTTCTTATTCATTTTCTGTTTTGAAATCAAATTATCTACTTTTAGTATAGATTATAAAGCGAAGATCTCGATCATTATCTGCCTCTTTTTTATTTGCCTTTCTTGCATCTTTATTATATTATACTACATTCACTATATCTTACATTAAAATATCATTGCCTTTCTTTTATAAATTATCTCCTTCATAATAAATCAGCTTATCCTCCTTCACTACTATGAATTTTTTAGTCCATCCTTTCAACTTTCTCATCATTTTATTTTCACTCTTTTTGTATACCCATCCTCCATCAGCATTTATTAAGGACTATCTGGCTTATTAAGGTTAGGTAACTGTACTTCTGCCTCTTGTCATTTGATATTCTAATTCATCTGAATTATCGGATTCTACTTCTTTATTGTTTTAAGGTTTTTTTTTCTTATCTTCTTCTTTCGTGGTTTTATTGTGCTTATTTTAAGAATAATGTTCAGTATCTTACTATTTAGCCTACTTATGTTCCTATTATTCATCATCTTCGTCGTAAACGTCAGAATCGACATCATAGTTTTCAGGTATATCTTTACCTTACTCTAACATTTTTTAATGAATTTTTTTAATCTTTTATTTCTTTTTTCTGTCTTTCTAGAACTCTAATTCTCCCTTTTAATTCATATTATCATAGTTTGCTTTGCTATCATCATCTATAGAAGCCTTTATTCCACTAAGATTAAGCTTTAAACTTTTCTACGATACATTTGAAACGTTTGATTATCGATTTTGGGTGACTTAGTTATCGTTATCATCATTATACTATAAGTTTGGATTCTAGCCAGAGATGCTATCAGACTTATATCTGTCAATTTCATCTAAAGTTTATTCTAAATTATAATTTTATTACTATTCTCTTCTTTATTCATCTTATTTGTGAATCTCATTATCCTCAACTTCATCATCATTTTAATAATTCATGATTCTATCTTTAACTACTGAGGCAAATCCTCCTCCATAACTCTCAATTTAATAAGAGTTTACTTATTAAGTTTCCATTTCGCTCTAATCGTTATTATGATAGTGATTTTCTTCATTATCTTTTTGATTTGGTGGAGAATCATTAATTTATGTAGCATATAGATTAGGTTTTACTCTTTTCCTCTAATTTATCTATTATCCTTCTGTTTAATTTTATTAATATTCTTCAAACTCTTCAGTAATAAGGTTTTATTATTAGCTGAACATTTTATGTTTAACATTATTTCCATTAACATTGACTTCAAATTCATGAGAATAGGAATCAATAGATCTATTACTATTAGGATTAGTTTCATTATGATTAGGTAATACGACTGCATTCTTTTTAGATCTTATTTAAGAACTTTAATCTGAGTATGTTAAATCAAATTGTGATGAATCAGTATGAGAATTTGAATTGATTTAATTAGCCTAAAATTTATTGTTTGTATAGAATTCATTTAACATACTTTAAAGTGGAAGTGTGTTTCTAACTTAAGAGTTTCCTTAATTATGATTGTCCTATCCATCCAGATTATTCACATGAATAACTTAAAATGAAGGAATTTAATTCTTAGCATCATCTAACATATTAGAATTAACGATAGATGATTTCGTATCGTAGAAACTATCATCTAAAGATATTTCATTGTTATATTGTTTCTATGCCTTTCTGTTTACCATATCTTCTAAAGACATTTCATTTTCTTGCTATTACAGTTATTGCTAATATTTAACTCTAGCTATCATTCCTCCTTCTTCTAATTTTTCCTTTCTACCATCTAATCCATTTTAATTTTATTTCTTTTTATTTATCAACTAAGCTAGTTTAGAAGGCTAATTTAATTACTAGTTTGTTAATGACATCTCTTAAGCAGCTTAAGCCTAATTATTCTTTTCACTCTTCTTATTAGAAGAAAAAACAGATTTAACTTTATCAAGAAAGCCTTCTTTCTTTGGTGGTGCGCTTTCTTCATCACTTTAATCTATGTGAGAATCTCTATTACTTAAATTTTTAATAAATTACATCTTCTTTCTTCTCTCCCATTCGTTAATTACCCATTTCTCACCTTACTAAATTTTTTCGAGAGCTATTTCATTAGTTCCCATATCTATTGCATCTCTACTAATCATTTTAACCAATTTTTTAAGTGAAGAGAAAAGAGACAAGATACCAACTACTGAAATTAGCATACATACTATTAGATTATACCAACTACCGAAGAAAGGGACACTTTGCATAGGCTTGAAGAAAACATCAAAACCAGAATGGACTGTTAAATTATCATTATTTACTTAATTAAAAATTAACATAACATTATAGCATAAGGGGAACTGTTACATTAATAAAATGGATTAATTTTATTTATAAGAAATTTAAATCTTACAGCAATAGTTCCACATGTTTTAGAATTAAACATCATAGTCAACGGATGAGTGTGATAAGGATAGATTTCAAAACCGGCTCCTAAATCAATTTCAAAGAGAGCAAAGCATGAACAGTAGATAATATACCCTAAAACTAATAAGATGAAGAAGACTAACCCTCCAACATTTGTACTGTCTTTAACAATCTTTTTTAAGAGAATAAATGGAGAATTATTTTAAACAAGAAAAACTAAAATATTTTACTCTCATAAAGACTATAGCTTAATTATTATTTGTACTAAAAATTAGAGCTGTCTCGCTGTATATGATTAAAACAGAGAATATACCTGCGATAACTGCCATTATTCTATAGAAAATAACATATTTTATATCCATTTCTATAGCTTCTAATTATTTGTAGTCCTTCAATAAATCATTAAATGTAGTCGTTAAAAATTTGCTTGCTAGAGCACTCTATTTTTTAGAATTATTTTAAGATTTTTCTATTTTTTTTGGAGAACTCAACGTCTTCTTACTATTTAAACTGTCCATTTCGATAATTTTGTAAACTTGATCACAATGCTTTTATTTTAATGATATTAGTTTAAATATTTTATTCATTCTACTATTATCTAATTTACTTATTTCCACTTATTGAATACTTTCACAAAATTATACTTTGCACTCTTTAATTGGAACCTTGCTTAAGCTACTACATCTTCGGTAATCTATTTTTAAAATATTAAAAATAAAATCTATCACCCTACAATCATTCGTAAAAGATTACTATATCTGGTAGATCATCGACATGCTTAGCCAAATTCGAAGAACTAGAACTTGTTTTGTAAGATCTATACTCATCTAAGTTAGGGATTTCATTAATTAACATATTTTTAAATTCGAAGAGTTAGTGCCCATCATATATTTTGCTTATTATCTTCTACATTTTTTGAGAGGCTAATAGTACTGTAGTCTTTATATTAGGATAGATATTTTATAAATTATTAAATAAAAAAAGTTTACTTATGCATCACAGTATCTATTGTAAAGAGGTTCAGCTTTAGAAAGGAGAATATCTAAAGTATTATTTCTATTAGTTTTAGACCATAAAGAGTATGGATATTACACTAAACCGTAGCCAATCAATAATACTAGTACAGTGATACCATAAATATTAGAAAGAAGCAAAAATACTTAAGTCATGACTCCTATACCAAAATCTCTAGTAAATATGAAAATTCCTATACAACCTATGACATAAGGTATGACAAATACAAGACATAGCTTAATATAACTCTATTTTTTAAAAAATAATTATCATTCTTTCTATACTATTTATATTCATTTATCGAAATATCTTGAATCTATTTTGTATTATCTATCTAATTTTGTACTTGATTATTAAAGTGTCTAATAAAAAATTTAATCAATCCTTACCACTATCGTTCCGATGATACGTGAGCAGAAAAATATATGACCTGTCTTATGAAAGAGATTTTGAATGTTCATTACGAGCATATTTATTGCCATCATAACCCAATAAACTACCTTCCATAACTTATAGTAGCTATTATCGTATAATTATTTATTTTCTGTAGTAGATAAATCTACTATAACTTATGACAGGGGTTATTCCTTATAAATATTCTCATTCTTAATTGCTAAGGCTGTATCAACTGGTATTAAAATGCTAGTGTGAAGTAAAATTAAGATTAATCATCGTCATACGAAAATATTTAAATAATAAAATAAATACAATGTAAAGAAAGCTAAAAAGTATCCAATTGATAGAGTGATTGCTAAATCTACAGTCAAGAGAGAAGCATCTATGTATTTTGCTAGAATATGGAATATAGTACCTATTATCACTTTTTATTATAAAAATAGTTCAATATGTGCAAAATTGGCTCGCAACATTTTTTATTTGGGATGCTAAACATTAATACAAGTTAAATAGGATTAATGAAAATTATGAGTAGAAATCAATTTGTAGGGTATATAACAAGACGAATTTTTAATAGATTACTTAATACTGCAGCTGCAAAATATCCATCTACACTCTATCCTATTGATACGGCTAATATGGCTGCTAATATTGTAATTACCCATACTATCTTACGTAGTTTAGAGCGAATACCTGAGTTTTCAACTTTTTTTGTTTTCTAAATTTCCTATATATCAGTACTTATCATTGTGATGTAAATTAAAAGGAAATAATTAATAATTCTTACTCTATAATATTTATTATTTTACTTGCTCTACTCAATATTAAAAATCCATCCTTAATATATATTAACTCATAATATTAATCAATAACTAAGATTATATTATTTAAATGACTTACTACTTGCCATCTAAACAAGACATTGAAATTTTCTAAATGTAATCATCTCCACTGCTTCTAACTTTTAAAAGATATTCAAAGCAGAATTTAATAATATTTTTCTCTAATAAAGTAATTAATTTCTAATTTAACATTGTTTAATTCACCATTAATTATTTCTTTAACAGTAGAGAGAGCCATAAGTAATTTACATTCATTATACTGTATTTTAAATATCCCTGGTTTTATTTTTAATTAATTTATCTCTATCACGAGCAAACTTTACTAAACTTTCAAAAGAAATCCATCAATAAATAGCCTTTTATTTCTAGAAAAATTATCTTTTATTTTGCAAAGTTCACTTTTAATAACTTATTTACTCTAAAATTTACTAAGTCCCTTGTTGATTCCTATTATTAAAAATATTTATACAATTTGAAATAAAATGATTCTTCATTTATTAGAAGTGCTTTAAATATTATTTCTTTCCAATTGTTTATTATTGAGAATTCTATTTCATTTATTTTGTTAATATTCATTAAAAACAATTTAAATTAAAAATAGGTAGAACTTCTCAAATCAAGAAATGTATAGATGTTAGATAGATAACTAATTATTCTTCTAAATTATAGAACCTTCCTTAATTATTTTTGATCACAGTTTTAATAAATATCTTTACTTAAGAAGTATAATAATATAGTATTATAAAATTTTAGCAATTGAGATAAAAATAAAAACATTATATTTTTCAAATATATATTAGATTATATAGCAATATAATAGAGTAATTCTTTAACTTATTTCTTATTATTGATTAATATTCTTTTATTACATACATACTTAGCAACCTAGAGCTCTTGTATTAAAATAATAGCTAATTTAATTTGATAATAAAATTTAAAATGCTCTATGATAATTAATCATTTCAAATATAAAGGATTCAAATTAAAGTAGATATTTTTCATAATTTTTCAAAAAAATCTCACATTATTATTTTATTTTTATTACTGAGCTTGGTATTTATTTTCTTGCAACTCTCAAAATAAAAATTTGTGTACATAAATTTGTTTATCTTCTTTTTTAAGAAATATCATCATAATTTGAGATCATCAGAATTTTAAATGTAAATAATTACTAATATCTAAAAAAAGATTTTTAATTGCTTAAAATTAAAGACATAAACAAAGAAAGATTAACTACATAACTAGGTAAATAGGATTGTAAATATTTGTATTTAAAATTAAGTAATAAGTGCTACTAATTATTTCCATCTAATAATATGTATTTTTTATAGATTCAACTTAATATATTATAATTTATTTGCTTAAATAGAATAACTCTTAATGAAATAAATTGACATTCCTAAGGGATAAGGTCCAGATGCAAAATAAATATCTGGCACTAGTTTGATGACTAAAAAGTAGAAAGAATAGATGCTGAAGGAGCTATAAATATAACCAATAATAGAAAAACCAGCAAACGAAAAGGTCCAATACATGTAAGCTATCATTATTAGTAAAAGACAATTATGTTGAATTTAAATAAAGATTTTTCTTTGATTATAACATAAATGGAGTTATTAATAAATAAATTATATTATTAAACAAACTAGAAATGATGACTCAAAAGTAAATTTCTAAAATTGGGTACTAATCTTAGTCAGTTTTTCAAGCATGATTTTAACATTTACTTTAATTTATCTTGGATTCTCAGCATCCAGTTTGATAGAACATAGTATGTATGCAGACAAAGCATTAGTTCTACTGGGAGGATTAACTTGTATTATCAATATGATTACAATTTTTGGTAAGGAGCAGATTTATTTTACTCAAGAAATGCTTATTTAAATTATTTAATAAAAATAGCTTGTTATTTTAACAAGAAGAGAACTTTACTACTAATAGTTTATTTAGATCTAGTCATGATCGTTTATTTACTCGTCTATGCATTTGGCTGTATAACCTTCAAACCTAATATGTAGTAGTGGGTGTACACGAACTGGGAAACTTTATAAGACAAAGTTTAAAAACAAACTTTCGTAGAATTTTAGTAAGGTATTGAAAATTAAATTGTATCTCTTGGTGTTACTGCACTAACTCTTTCAATCGGGTTTGCTATTTCAATTTCCTTCATCGTTCTTCGTATTCACTTAAAAAGGTAGTTATTTATATAATATCAAGTAATATAATTTTAATATTTAAATATGAAAAGAGTTCTTTTAACATTTGTACCAGCATTTGCTATTATGTTTATTGTTTTTGGGAGTGGTCTGCTTTATCTTACTATCTATGCCTTGGTCCATTTAGATTTTATTAATATCCCATTCTGGATGAATACTTTTGCTCTTTGTTTAGCTGGTGCTTTGATTTTAATTGGTACTATTGGTTATTTTGCATCCTTATTTTAGATGAGAAAATTAACTATTTTTTATCTTACCTGTGTGTCTATTATTAGTCTTCTTATTTTGATGTGTTGCATAGGTTACATTATCTTATCTAATAAAATTAATATGTATGTTGATGAATTCTGGCCAGAAATAAGAGAAAATTTAGATAGAGCTGGTATTTGGATGCCTAGATCTACATTTACCAGTGGTTTAATCCTTAATATAAAGTTTTCAGGTTTATATGGGATTAGTTTCTTCTTATTCATGGTTATAGGTCTTGCTGGTAGTATTTACCATGTCTCATCTTGGTGATAAATTATAAAATATATAATAATAAAATTCAAGTGTATTTTACAATAAAGTATTGTTAGTTATTAAGATTATTGAGAGTAACAAAGTGTATAAATTATTTTATTTCATATGCATAAAAAACTATTTATTCTTTTATCTGATACCAATTAAACTATAATCTACCAATATTATTAATTACTTTAGAATTTTCTATTTTCAATTCGAATAAAGAAGAAATAGAGTATTACTCATTTTAAAGAATTTAAATCGTTTTTAGAGAAGTTTATTTGAAGACTGCTCATTTTATTTTATAAAAAATAAATTAGGTTTAATAAAAAATTCCTCACTAACTAATATCTTATCATTATCAATATTCTTTTTTGGATGAGATATAAATCAAACATACATACCTATCTACCTGCCTGCCTGCCTGATGAATTGAATGATATTTATTAATGATGGATATTGTTTGGATGTAATAATTGTATTACCTTATATAGATAAAAAGGTTAAAAATAAGTAATTATTGAATAATAAATAATTAATATAATTAAAAGAAGCATATTAGATATCTCCAATTATAAATGAATTTAGATCAGATATTGCAAGCCCTTATTCCTAAAAAGGCCTCAGACGAATAAACTATCTATGTATTATTGAAGCAGTACGCAGTTTTGTAGGTCTGCTAAAAGTAGAATGAAGAATTTAAGTAGCATTTAATTTAGGAATTAAATTCCTTTTTCTAAAAGAGTATTAATGATGAATCAATTTAGAATAATGTTAAGTTCTACAGAAAGTATTTGTTTTGCCTCCTCTTCCTTTACCAATAACTTAAGCAAGATAATTAACTTGTTTAAATTGATATTCTTTAAAGATTATTTGAATTCTCTTTAAGCCTTACCTTAACCTCTGCCTCTATCAACTATTACTTTGGTAAATAAGATTTAAGCATTTTTAAATATTAAAGTGGCTATAATTAATAATATTTATGCTGGTATTAATTGTTTTTTTGTATATTATAGTCCTTAAAACTTTAAACAAGATCTTAGTTAAACAAGGAGGTTAGTAAATAAATATCATGATTCGCGAGTTTTTAAATGCTTAAGTCATTTTAGATAGTGGATATTTACAGTTCTACAAAACTCTAAAAGAAAAAGTAGAACATGCAGACATTGAAAGTCAACATCAATAACATCTTAAGAAATAGGAAATATTAATAGATTTTTATACAGAATACGTGCAGTTAAATTTGAAAAAAGGATTATACGAATAGATTAGTGAATAAGTGAAAGCTGTTACTAATGAAATATTTTAAATCTATATTTGGAATGAAGATACATCATCACTTTTCTAATAGATTTGCAACAGTGAAGCAAATGGATTTGATTTCTCCAAGTATAATGGCAATTCTGCTTATAATATTGCTTATTTTAATAAAATGAGAGAGATTTTCTTTAAGTACTTTAGAACACTTTTCCAGTCATAAAAACTCATTTAAGATGATATAAGTTAGGTATTTATTTAATTTAAATTCTAATGGCTACAAAAAAGTTACAGAGACAGAAGATAGCAAATAAATTCATAATTTTAATTTTATTAATACATATTAGGTATTTGGAAACAGATATTTGCAATAAAGAAATGATTCTATTGGAAAGCCTGAAAACTAGCACAATATCCTTTGCTTCGAAGTTATTAAGTTTGTTGAACTTTTATATTCTTGCAAAAAATACAATTTAAATGATGAAATCATAAAGAGTGACGTTTATTGGACTGATCTTAAGAGTACCCTTGAATTATATGAAAATTTTGAAGCATGTAAGTAGGGCATAAACGCTTTAAATGGTATTTTAGAGGCTATTCAATCTCGTTTTAATGAAAAGGATATTAAAAATGATAAGAATCTTTTAGAATATAGTAAAATATATAGCAAGAAGTATAAAACTTTTGTTGATCTTTACATCACTTTGGACAGCTTTGCCGTTCATTTAATTAAGAGCATGTGGCCATAATTGATCAATTTCTTTTAGAAAGATCCTGAAGGTATTAATAAGATTGTTGAAAAAGTTCCAATCCTCCACCAATTAAGCTCCTTCTGGCCAGTTTTTATTTTATTTAAGAAATCTATTTATCACAATAACTAAAGTATCGTTAAATGTTGTGTTAAATACTTCTTAAAAATGGAAGAAGTTGATATCTAAGACTTATAAGATTTGATTTACGATTATGCTGTACCTATTTTAAATAATTGTTTATTTTACAATGATGCCACTTTAGATGCTGATAGTAGATTCTACTAAGTTGTTTAGACATTCTTTTTAAATTCTTACTCAAAGATCCTCAAGAATTTGAAGGAGAAACTAGAATCTTAAAATTAATGTAAGTTTATTTGTCCTAAAATATTCATTTAAATTAAACTTTAAATATTATTTAAATAAAATTAAAAGTGGATTAATATAATTCTGAGCGAGAGAAATTACTCAATCATCATTTAAAAAGATTGATATAATCGATTTGCAAGCATATTGTTCACCCTTAAGCTGTTTGTGCCTTTTTACAAATCTTTTCTAGTTTAAACGAATAAAGTACCTTTGTTGGAACTGAAGAAATTAAACTTATCCTTGAATATACTTAAAGATGTTATTCTAGAGCTAATATTAGAAAGAGAACTATTTTTATTAAAGGCTTAATGGCTCTGATTCTTAATCATTTAGATATTCCTAACCTTACTAATGAAGATATTATTGATTTCATTTTAGGTTTCCCTTAATAAGCCTTTGAATGGTAGAGTGTTAAATAATTCAATGGACCTAAGCATTTAATCGAATTTGATATTAATACCTTTAACTAAGATCTTAATTAGTCCTTCTAATATAAGAACAAATTATTATTCTTTATAGTAAAGAATGCTGAGAAGCTAAAGATCTCCTAAACTCTAAATATTTTAAAACTTAATGTAAGCTAATTTTAATTCAAATAATAGAATTAAAGTGAAGAAGCCAAAACTTAAAATGTTAGTTAATCATTCAATAAGCTTATCACACTCTCCAGTATCCTCCTTGAAATTCCTGCATATTCTGAAGCAATAAAGCAACTAATTGATTCCTAATAATAAGAATAATAAGAGTTACAATTCCTTTATTAATTCTCAATTAACGGAAATTTAGCTGAATTCACCTCTTCTTGGCTATTCAGTGAAAAGCTATCAGACATTTATACTAATTCATATCGCCCATATGAAGAGAGTACACAATCAATCTTATAATTAAAAGAAATTCTTAAATTATTTTAGGATACTAGAGAAATGAAGAAAATTCATGAAGAGTTAGAGGTTATTAGTGCTGATCTTCTCAGTTATTTGATGCTAAGAATATCTGAAAAAGATACTAGTTCTAAGTAGTATATTGATTTCTCTTATTATCAAAGTGAAATCTTAGATCTTTTCTATAATCTTTACTACTATGCTATCTCTCCTTAACATATTCGCCCTACTTAAAAACTTTCTACTTCTTTATCTAAAGCAATAAAGACTATATTTGAATAGATATTTTCTCTTTTAAATCGTACATCTTCAACATCTAATCCTAATGAGCCTATTCTTACCCCCGAAGAAGAAGAATCTACATGCTTATACATAGAATTACTCTCTCGTATTTGCAGAGCAAATTTAGATATAATCTAACTATCTCTAAAGAATGCTTAGTCTTTATCAGTATTTATTGATGATTTAATGTTTGATTAAGGTTTAGTACTAGTTTAAATCCTATCTTTATATGATACCACAAGTGACAAAAACTATCCTGTCATTAAATAGTTATCTCCTAAGCGTGGATTCTTGTCTAAATCACATGTTCTCCTTTGCAATTTATTGAGTTTACTTAGCTTTAGCAACGAAATTTATTCTCATTCTAATTTTACTTAGATTGTTCATAAGATAGTAGGCGATGCTCACTATCTTGCAGATGTTTTTGACATCAATAAACTAGATGAATTATTTATCATGTTAAAGTACGTTTATAATCCTTATCTTGTTGCTCATTTGAATGAAGAAAATCAAGAATAACTTATTAAGGAGTTCAAAAACTTATTTGAAATATGCTTAAACTAAAATCTTCTTGGCAATTAGCTCAACATCCTTACTTACAAGGAAGTTCATTTTATGTATGAGTGGGCTTTCGATTAGACACTTTTCTACAACCCATATATTATTAAATCAGATGTTTTATAATAGTTTGTCAAACTCACTCTAAAAGCTGGTGAACGTTTCTGGTTGCTACAAAGAAAGGTAGTAGATAGGTTATTTACTGTTTTCTATCAAGATCCTTCATTGCTAGTGTCATTTGAAAGAACCATCTATAGAATTATTAAGATAAGTGTAATACTATTTTACTTCTATTTGATTTTAAATATTTTTTTGAAAAATAGGAATATAGAGGATTTGATAGTGGAATTGAATTCTACAGAGAAGAATTAGAAATCCCTCTTGCTAACGAGTTAAAAACCAAGTGTTAGAATAACACAGAGTACTTTGGTGCCTATCCAAGATTTATGATGTTAAAACTTTTAGAAAATGTTGTTATTTGGATTAATAAGTGTGTTGATAATCCTGAAGATTTAAAAGTTGAACAAGTTTAAGCTAAATTCAGAATATTATTGGAATTTTTTATCAAATACACCTAAAATTTACTTGAGAGAAATTTTAAAAAGAAATATTAGAAATCAAGAAACTCTTTACTACCCTCTACTAACCATTATAATACAAAGATTCGTATGTGGTAGTGTCTTTGTATTATTAAGGATTTCTTTACTGCTAAAGTTACTAATTTTATTAAAAACACTATTGATAAATCAGAAATAGATTCTGATAAACTAATCTAAGAGTTTAAAGATAAGGTTTGGGGCATTTTAGAATTCAATAATTAAATAAATATAAGATAGTATATTGAAATCTTTACTCTCCATTTATATGATTAATTCCCATCTTACTTTGAATAAAGTATAATTGATGGAATTAAGGAAAAAAATAACAGATCCTAGTACTCCATCCCTCTAGTTTTTGTAAATATTTTATTCTTCTCTTTATGAATTATACTAAAATTTATTTACTTTTAAGATGTCTGGTTATCAATTGTGTAGAAAACCTCATAATCTAAGAGCTAAAGAAGTACTTTCACATCTCTTCCCTTACACTGGTTCTCATGTTGCCTATCTGAGATCTATTGCTCAGTATTTCGTTTTTAAATTCACAGATAACAGTAAACTTTAATTCAATTTATTTTGCATTTAAATTTATTTATAAATTACTAAATAGATGAAGAATATATTAAGGACGATCCCTTATTAAAAAATTTACATGATTATTTTGCTGAAAACAAGGAATCGATTAAGATGAAGAAAACATTTGATAAAATTGTTAATAAATTTGAAAAAGTAATTGAAAATTTCAACACAGAATTATTGTTAAGCATCGATATGGATGGTAATGGTGATGTTGTTCATGAAAATGTCATTGAAGAGATTAAAAATGTTTGCATGAATCTTATCTATCAACTTAAGGACACAGAAGATGCTCCTCCCAAGAAGGAAGACATGTGGAGATTGTAAACAATTAAACATGAATAAAAAATATATTTATGAATTTGATATTACTATATAGAAAAGCAGAAGAATTTATTAAGGATATTCCTATTCCAGATTTAAGCGAAGTTACTAACTTTTAGAGAAAAATAGATGTTGTGCAAAATGAATTAGATCAAATTGAGGTACTTTTTTTAATTTTCCTACATTATATCTATACCAATTAATTATTTCTTATAATAAGGCTGAGAAGAAAAAGAGAAGAAAAGAAAAAGATATCATAGTAGTAGCTTCTCTTCTAGAAAAATTACCAAACTTTGGTCATCTCACAAGGACAAGCGAAATCTTTGGTGTGTCTAGCTTAACAATTCCTAATAAGGCCATCTTAGAAGAAGAAGGTTTCAAGGCTATTACAGTAACCGCAGAGAAATGGTTACCTATTTAAGAAGTCAAAGAAAAAGACCTCATGGCTTACTTGATATTAAAGAAAAAATTAGGATATAAAGTAATTATTTAAAATTAAAAATATGTTTATAAAAATGTTATAATTCTTGAAATAGATTGTTGGATTAGAATAAACAAGCAAGAGTAAAATGATATAAAATTCCGAATTCCCTGATAAATGCATTCTTCTTTTAGGAAAAGAAAAGACAGGCATCCCTCTTGAGTATATTGAAGTAAAAACCTTTTTTAAATCTAGATAATTTGTTAAAAATGCAGATACATTTCATCCCACAAAATAAGTTGTTTCTAACCACTCTTTTTTATTTAAATTTAACAGATATTAGATGAATGTGTAGAAATTCCTCAATTTGGGTAAATTAGATCTCTTAACGTTCACATAAGTGCTGTAATTTGTATTTGGGAATTTGTTAAGTAAAAGTTTATCAAAGAATGAGTACCTTACCTCTAGTTTTGGGGGATATCCATATTTTATAAAAAAAGGGATAAAATAATCTATTTTTTATATTTTTATAGTGGTATTTACTAATATTTGTTGGTATAAATCTTAATGATAATAATAATAATAAAATTGTAATATTTTGAATGATTTTTTAATTTATTATAATAATATTTTTTATAATTCTTCAATATAAAAATATTTATTTTACCATTAAAATTGCGTTTTTTCTGATAATAATTTCAAAGTATTTAAATTATACTTCAATAGAGACGTTAAAGTAAACCATATTTACACAATTTTAACTTTTCTTGATTGATAATAATTGGGAAAAACCTTGAATTTGGTTGTTTATTTATTTATTAATTAATTGGCTAATTTGATAATCTATGAATTGGGATTAATCCTAGTTGTGAAGTATTTCTTGCTTTCATAAATTTCTTAATATTTTTCAACAGATAGTAATAATACTTAAGTAAAAAATTACAATTCATTATTTATATTATTAGGAAAGTATTATTTATTCACAAAGAAATACTCTACCATAATCCGAATTAGCAATGTTTTAGAAAAATAATAATAATTAACCTAAAAAAAAATCATAGCCAAATACTATGAAACCCGGGATTTAGCAATATCAGTAGTTTTAAACAAAGGGAAACGATGATTAATTGTCATCAATATTATACAGCGAATCATAGTATTCCAACAAAAAGCCATCTAAAATGAAAGTATATTATACACCTGAGAAGAAATATGACCATGTAGCTTAGAAAAAAATGCAATTTTAATAACCTTAGATTTCATAGTAATAAGGCAATTTCGCTTTCTCTTTCGGATAACACCCTCTTTAAGATTAAAGTTGCTAATAGATTGGAGAATATAAATGGCATATACCATAAAGGCAACAATATTATTAGTAAGGATAAGTTGGTAAAAAATAAATGTATCTTAATTAGTCTTAGCAAGAATAGTATTGTCAAGAAGGTGGTGAAGATTAAGATTAACATTCCTTTGTACCTTCAGATAACTCTAGCAATATATTTGATTCTATGAAAAGTTTTTCTCACTCGTTCAATCATAGTGGCAGTAACAACCATTAATAAAGTCCAAATTATAGTGAATACTAAAATTAATTGAGAAAACATAATTTAAATTAAAGCAATAATCCTACTTAAGAAGGTCTCTAAAATACTCTAAACTAAGGATTTACTCAATATTCTTCGGAAGAACAACTAGATAGTACTGATTAAATTATTTAAAATATGAGAGCCGACCTTCTCTAAGTAGACTATAACATGAAATAAATCTTACCAAATTCCAACGTACAAGTAATATTTGAGGAAGAGAAATAAGAAAATGCAAATTCAAGTACATAAAACGATGATTACCACAACAGCAGATAAAATTAAAATGGATTTTTGTACTCTCATTCATAACCTAATTCTCCTACAGATTAGTAACCTCTAGAAATGATTGATAGAAGTAAAAGAGAATCTTTTAACGATATAAGCAATTAGTAAATTTCTACTAACTAAATATAATATTAAAAATCTTAAATAGAGCAAAATAAAAGAAAATAAGAAAATAATCCTAATCAACATCCAAATAACTCTTCCTCAAAGAAACATAACAGCAATGATCCATTATTTTCGAGCTAGAAGAAGAAATAGAAAAAGAATGAAGATCCAATAGTTAGAGATATCATGCAAAATATAGAAGTAAGCAAGAAATATCTAAGCTAAACTCACTAATTGTAGAATTAGATGAAGGATTAAAAGAAGTAAATGCACATCTATGAAAGTATTTTAGATGAAAATAAGCAAAAGAAAATATAAAAGCAATTAAATAATACATCTTACCTTCCAAATTAAATTCCTAAAAATCAAAGTTAAAAAAAATAACCTTACCTTCCTGTTCATCTTCTAGATTCAATTCAGAAAAAGAGATCAATTTCTCTTTAAAATAGTGAGCTAAAAAAATATTCTCAATCACCTTAGTAAATAAAGAATAATTCAAGTGTAGACTATATACTTCACTCACCTGCAAGATTAAACAAAAAAAGCTCAATTGAATCAAAAATTTCTTTACTCAAAGATTTGACTTATAGGCATATTTAATCCCTTCCACTGACTTCTCATCTTCATTCTAACAAGAAATAGAGTCAATCTCCTAATTAAAAGCAATCTAGATCTGGTTTTGAGGTATGCACCTTCTTAAAAGATCCTTCAGGTAAATCTCTAATGAGATTTAAATCTAAAGAATAAATAGATTAAGAAAATCTCTAGAAAGTAATAAAAGGTTCAATAGATAAAAAATAAAAACTTAAATTAGAAATATCAGCTGCAAAAGAGAAATAATAAAATGAAGAAAAATTGTGCTAGCAACTGGATGAATAAATAATAAAGATAAATGAGGAATTAAAAGATGTAGGTTATTTTATAAACATATTATTTATTAGCCATCAATCTTTATTAATCTTGTTTTTAATATTTTAGATAAGCTAGATTATTCTTGCAACTGATTCAAAAGTAAATAAATTAGAAATCAAGAATAAAAAGTTAAAATAGAAATGGAAAGAACAAGGATTAAATTAATAATTAATAACAGAATAGGAATCAAAACTCCAATTAATAAGTATTTCTTAACTACAATTCCACCCATCCACCATTTTATTTAAATTGAATTCATAATTCATTTTTTATTAATTAATAGAAACTTAAGAATAGAAAAATCAGATAATAATTCTAGAATTGCATAAATGCAATAATGAAATGAAATCTCAATTAGAACTGGTATTAAAACAAATAGAAATTGAAAAATAATTGAAAATTTAAGCACCAAATAATATAAAATAATTATAATAAACACTAATCCTGGAAGATAGCTAAAGAAATTAGATAAAAATGCTAGACAATTTTAATAGCCTTAACAATACATTGAGTTTACCTACATCTCCTTATACATTTATAGGTGGATCTCTTTCAGTAAAAAATTAATTACTTTAAAATAAGAATATAAATACTTAATTTCCTAAATCTGATGAATCACTAAATAATATCATGGGATCTTCATTCGACCAATAAGATTAAATGATATCTCATCTAATATAAAAATATAGCCCTTCTCCTAAGAAAACATCAACGATTACTACTTCATCTAATTAAACCATTAATACTTCTAGTAGTCTATAATCTGAAAATAAAAATAAGCCTTAGAACTCAACATAATATAAATCTATTTTACAGGCGAGAGGATTACATGATATAATGGAAGAACCATCTTGTGACGAATCAAAGAATTCCTTTTTGCCATTAACTAATTATAAAAAGTGAGGAATTTGAGATTAGTTAAATGACAATTAATTTTAAAGATTATTAAGATTATAAATGCATAGAGAGAGAATTCAATAAAAGAATTTAGTTAAAGCTATAAATTACTATTCATATGATTTATATAAATTAAAATATATTATTAATTTTCAGTTGGAAAACAAATCTCTTCCTTTTTTAATTATATCATTTATAACAATTTATAAAATTCCTTTTTAGCTTATTTTTATTTATTATTAAATCATTAATTTTTTTATTCTTAAAATCCTAAAAAAATAAAGTAATTATTGGAGAGAGATGATATAACTTTTAATTAAACACAATTAAATAAAATGTGAAAATAACTTTAACTTATAAAATGCTAGTTTAATTTTTAATAAATAATAAAACTGATATTTCATCTAAATTCGCCTTAAAATTTGAGCTATAAAGAGTGATTTTAAAGTACTAATTATTAATTGATAATATAAAAAATCTATCTATTTTAAAAAATATTCTTATCTTCTTAATCAATTTTAGTTAAAAGGAGTTTTTAAGATTTAACAATATTGTGAAATTCTTAAAAATTTTGTTAATTTTAATGTAAGATAAAAAAGTTAATTCTTGAATCATTTTAGACCCTCCTTCTTTTTATATTAAGAACAATAACCTATCTTTTATTTTTTGTATTATATAAGTTAGCCATAAATATTTTTTAACTCTAGAAGTGAAATTTATCTTCGTTAAAAATAATTATTAATAAAAATAATTAGAATTAAAAATGTTAGCTCTGAAGAAATTTATAACTTTAATAAGAGATCAATAATTCACTTAACATTTATTTTTGATAAAGAATAACTTTTTCAATACTAGATTGCTAGTTTAATTAAAGAATAATTAATTACAGGCTTAACTTTATTTTAAATTTTTTAGTTACTCAAATAAAGTTATTATTTGGATACTTATTTATTTTTGATCAAATATATTTTTAAACGAAGGATTTTTTTTTTTGGAAGAAAATATTATACAGATATATTGTTAATATGAATTAGTTCAAACAACAAAAGTTTATTGAAAAGTTTTATTTATTTTAATTGAGTAGTGTGTATGTCATCTTTAAATTCAGTATTTTTAGATGTAAGGGATAGCTTTTTCTTAGGATTCCAATTGCTTTTCCATTTGGGTGTTAACCAAGGAAGCAGGAATGCTACCCTTAGGATCCATAAGGTAGACAGATTCAACTCTGGTCTTATTGGCATCAAGAGGAGTGAAGATGTTACCATTAATAACACATTCACCTCTAACACCATCATTCTTAACTTAACTGGTGTGGGAAGGAAGGTTTACCTTGACGATAATCTTACCACCATTGGGTAAGTCTCTAATTTATTAAACACATAAGAAGTCTCTAGCACTGACTAAGAGTTTACCTTTAATTTTGAATTAAACAACCTTAGTGGTGGCATCAATCTTTTCAATTTCTTTAACAAAATCACTGTTATCCTTGCTCTTGTGTTGGGCTTCGAAGTCTTCATTGAAATACTTAACACATGAATCTAACTTGGCAGGTACTATGGTTTCAATCTTAGCTAAGAGTAAGTCATAACCTTCATACTTACGAGTGTATAAGGTGGAACTACCCAAAGTCTTACCCTTGGTCCATCCATCAGGTAAAGAAGCAATTCTTTAGACGTTAGCAACTTGCTAGTCGAGTTGGGCGTTGTAGCTGGCGATCATTTTTACTTTATTAGATTTGCTATGTTTTTAAGAGTTTTTTACTAGGTTGTAAATGTTTTTTATTTTGAATTAATTATTGTTGACTATTAAGTATTATAATCTGATTTTAAAGATGATTAGATGTAATCTATTTTAAGCTATTCCTGTCCAAATTAAAAGAACAAAAGTACTGTATACAATAAAAAATTATAAATAGAAGGTCAACTGATACGTCAACTTTACAAACAAATTATAATTATGTTTTTGGCATGATTAATTTAATGTGTAAATCAAAATTATTATTTCGTGGTATTATTGATATCATATTCATAGTAAATTGCAGATAGTAATTTATTTATTTGTATTACTGTAATTTCGTCACGGTTTAATTCATCACAAAAGTACACACAAATCGTCATAGATATTTATATTTTCATCACTATTATTCCATTTTGGTGCGTTTTCAAAATATGAAAATATCTCTTTCCCAAATTTATTGTTCAAAAGTTATTCCTAAATCATTTCATACTATTCTCAATCATCCATTACAATATGTGTGTCAAAAGAGTAACATGTTTGCCTATTTAGTTTAAAATGATATTACCATTTTATAAGGCATCTTCCAGAAAATTAAATTTACTTCTTTAATTGTAAAATTAGTAGGATAGTTTCTAAATTATTAAACTTACATCAAGGTAATAAAAACAAATAAATGCGTAATAATATGTCACCTAAAATTGATATTAGAACTAATAAGTATTTGCTAGGTTTAAAAATTTATTGAAGAAATGTATATTTTTTGATAAGACTGCGTGTTGATTTGATAAGATATAATTAATTTAGGATTTAGGAGTTAATATTTTCTAAAAAAAATTTAATAAATGAGTTAATAAATCTAAGCAATTTAGCTAAATATATTAGCATTTATAACTAAATTTTAATTTTAAATAGATATGGTATTAAAAAAAGGTAAATAAGTTATGCAAGCGAGAATTATTTAAAGATTATAATTTTAAGTAAAATAGACTAATAACAATTTAGTATGTTGCTTACTTATTTAATGTACTTTAAAATAGAATAGATGATCGAACAATAATCAAATTATTGTAATATAATAGGATAAGCTTAAAAATTCTAAATATACATACCCAATTATTATAAAGAATTTATAAATAGATGGGTACTATATAAAGATATAAATTTTGTTGGTAATAGGTGGGCAGAATCATAGAATATTTGGTGATATCAAAAAAAGAATATTAGAGTATCATTTCATTAGATAATTACTGACGTATTTAAAAACCCTCAGTCGTCTATTTACGAAATAAGAAGAGACGAATTTTAATCTGTCATTCAATTAAAAATATTACCTTAAATATCTTATCTCAATACAAATTAAATTAATACATGCATGCATATCTTCAATTTCTCAACTCTAATAATTTCCTTCAATTTTTTATATTTATTTGATTAAGGTTAAGCACACATTATCTTTTCTAAAAAAATGAAAACTTTATAGTTTTTTAAGATTCATTAACTTTATTTAAAGGCAAGAAGATTTAATTTGAAGTTTTTAATTGAATAAAATTGATAGAATATTTTAATTAGGGATAATACATTTAAATTATTTTATAAGATTAAGAAATTCATTTTAAGAATATTTATATATAAAAGGAAAAATATATAGACAGACAATTTCCTTTCATGAATGAAGAAGGCTGAGATAATAAAGAATTATATATTCTCAAAATAATATAGAAAGCTACAAAAAAATTAATAGAATCAATCAAGTTATTTATGCCTAAGAAACTATTTTCTTTAAAGAATATATTAAAAAGTTTATAATTTTATGAGACAGAGAGAGAGTGAGAGAATGAGAAAAAATGAGATTGCTCAACATTAATAAAATATCATATATTATTTATTGATGTGGTTTGATTTTACTCTAATTAATTAATAGTTATTTCTAAAGCCTAATCTATAAAATCAATAAAGAACAAAATTTTATTTATTTTTATTGAAAAATTAATTATTAGATAGATGGATCTCAAAAATTTTTAAAATATGAACAATTTACCGCACACCCTTATTTTGAATTTTTAAATAAAAGGTAAATTTAGCTTGTGCTTCTAATATGTTTCTTAAAATTAGCAAGATTCTTTTCAAATATTTCGTTTTGAATTTAAAAATTTAATCTTTTTTCATTTAAATGAATAATTATTTAAAAAAATAAACTTCTATTTTTTACCAAATATTATGTATAGAAATATTAAAAAATCAATAAGAATTAAAATAATTAATAAAAAATGTTTGAAATAATTAACAATCATGGTCTTAATTTAAATTAATAAAAAGATAAATTATTATATTATTCCTAATTATATTAATCATTCTAAGTGTAAATGAATTTTTCTAAAAAAAATATTATTTTTTGGAATTAATTGATTAATATTTCTTTATAAAATCTGATAACTTCTTCTTAAATTAGGTTTTAATATTTTTTAAATATAATATTATTTTAATTTAGCATTATGTTATTTATTTATAAATTATTTCTTTTCTCCATAATAAACAATACTCATCAAACTAATAAATAATAAGTAATTTCTTATCTACACATGCTTTTCTTAATTAATTTTCAAATCTTTTGTTGATTTAGTTTTTTCAATGTATGCTTGCTTAGACATAATGATAATAATTAATAATTAAAGAATATCTCCTTTAAATGCTCAATTTTCATCTCTATACTCTCTTTGAGTGGTTTGAGATATCTTTTGAGAAAGTAAATCTTTAAATTTAAAGTGGAATTTGGTAAACAGAAAAAGCCTTAGCTAATTGATAATCTAGAAAAATAAAAATTTTGCTGGACATTCTTTAAGTATATGATTATATATTAAGAAAGAGTCATTTTGATAGATAATTAGATTATCAAATAAAAATAAATTTTATCTAATCAGAAAGAAATTAACAAAGTTAGTCTACTGTAGCAAAGTAATAGAAAGAAAATATATAACACATAATAAAACAAGAGAAGTATCTATCATGATCAAGGGAACTGGAATGGTTGGTTTTAACAAGCCATTAGCATTAATGTGCTATATTTGTGGTAGAGAGTAAATAATATAGATTCATTTTTTAATTATGATTTTTATCATTTTATCTTTATAACACTTTTATCATTATTCTTAAGGTATGGCACAAAATCATTGGGAATTCATTTAAGAACATGCAAATAAAAATGGGAAGTTGAAGAAGGTAAGAAACCTAGAAACTAAAGAAGACCTCTTCCTCTCCCTCCTGCTGGTCTAGAAGAATTATTATCTAAACCTAATATCACGTCTGCTGATATTTCTGATTTTAATACAGGTGCATTTAATAAGTATAACAATGAAGCTCTTGTTAGATGCAACAACTGTAATAGAACGTAATGAATCAAATATTGTTCAAAATATAATGGTTAACATATTATTTTATGATTATTTTAGATTTAAACCTGATGCTTTAGTTCATCATTAAAAAGCTTGTAGTAAAGACAATCCATTTAAACCATTAGGATAGCCTAATACTTTAGGATCATAAAGTGAATTTGCAGAAAATGATGCAGCAAGCTTGAAGTCTTGTCTATTTTGTAATAGAAAATTCGCAGCAGACAGAATTTCTAAACATGAGAGTGTGTGCACAAAGATGGATAAGACCAAATTATAAACTCCTACAAAGACTTTAGGTTAAATTAAAGCAGGAACTGGTGGAACTATTAGATCAGGTGGAGGAGATAGCTCATCGAGTTCATACAGTTCTCCAATGAAATAACCTATCAGACCCAAGACATTAGTATGTTATATTTGCGGTAGAGAGTAAGCAATTTTTATTTTATGAGAATCAATAGTTTTTTATTTTGGATGGAAAGTTAACTGATTGATGGCTTCAAGCATTCATGGGACAAAAAATCATTAAATATAGAAAGATTTAGATCTAATTAAGATAACTTTTAATATAATCGATCATCTACGGCAAAATCAATAAAATTCTATCTCAGAAGATTAATAAATCAAATTATACTGTTTATGGTAGATTCGAGTGTTATTAGAACAAATTAAATTTCCGCAAAATTTTTAGTGATTAGAAAACAAAATATCAAAAAATAATAAGGAAAACATTACTGAATTTTATTGAAGCGATATTAAAAATTGAATCTTAATCATTCATTCTAAATTAATTTCGAATCAATTAATCAATCAATCTACCTAATTGATACCTTTAATATCATTTAATATAAACTTGATTTTAAATATAGATATGGTACAAAGAGTCTTAAGATCCACTTAAAGACATGTGAGGAAAAATGGCATATTGAATAAAATAAGCTTCCTAAAAAAGAACGTAGACCAATTCCCCAACCTCCTCCTGGTTTGTTTGATCTCTTAGATAAGGAAGAAATTACTATGGAAGACTTAGAAAGATATAATAATAAAGCTTTTGATTCTTATAATTATACTGCTTTAATGCCTTGCAATGTAAATAAACTTTTTAAAATAATCATTTGTTTATTTTAGTAATTAAAATTTAATCCTTCTACATAGTAGAGTAGTTTTTTATAAAAATTAATGTTTGATATTAATTTATAATTATTATTCTATAATTATCAAATTTTTAATTAAATAACTTAAGCATTGTGGAAGAACCTTCAAGCCAGAAGCTTTAGCCCACCATGCAAAAGTGTGTACTGCTGAAAATCCATTCAAACCATTGAATAGAGGTGGAGGTGAAAATGGTGGCGAATAAGGTGAATATGATGAAACTAATGCAGCCAACTTAGTGCCTTGTGCTAAATGTGCTAGAAAATTCGCAGCCGATAGAATTGCAAAACATGAAATAGTTTGCAAAGGTACTGGTGGTACTGGTATTTCTAAAGTTGGCACTACTAGTGGAGGAGGCGGTAATGCTCCAAATACTGCCCCAGTAACTAAGAAAGCACCTGTTTAAAGTACTGAGACAAAGATCCCATAGAGACCTAGAACTTTAGTTTGTATATAGCATTTTATATTTTATTAAATATTTAATATAATTGAAAATCTAATATCTTCATTATTTTAATAATAGGTTATATTTGTGGTAGAGAATTCGGCACTACTAGTCTTGGTATTCACTTGAAAACGTAACTTTAATATTATCTATTACTTTAAGATTTATAATATTGTAATTGAAAAATGCAGATGTGAACAAAAATGGCATATAGAATAAGAAAAACTTCCTAAGAAGGATAGAAGACCTGTCCCTAAACCCCCCGCTTAACTTGAAGCCTTATTGAAGGGTGAAATTACTATGGATGAAATGTAGAATTATAATACTAAAGCTTTTGATTCATATAATACTGATGCTCTTTATCCATGCAAGGTATTCATATTTAAAATAAATTTAATTATAGGCATTAATAAATTTTAACATTTTATATAATGCAGCACTGTAACAGAACATTCACTTAGACTGCTATCTAACATCACTCTAAAGTATGTACTGCCGAAAAGCCTTTTAAGCCTTTAACAAGACCTGCTCAAAAAGAAGAAGAGTAAAGTGGAGGAGATGGCGGTAATAATATCCCTGTTCCTTCAAAGGGTTATAATTTAAATAGTATACCTGATGTAGGTGGTGAAGGAGAAGTTGATCTAGTTCCCTGCGATAAATGTGGAAGAAATTTCAATGCTGATAGAATTGCTAAACATTCAAAAGTATGCAAAGGTCCAACAGAATTGAAGAAGAAAGAACCAGAACCTCCTAAAACAGAAAAGCCAAAGAAAGAAGGTAGCTGGAAAAAGTAACACGAAGAATTTATGTAAGGCATGAAGTATATGAAATAAATGAAAAAAGTATAAGAAGAAGGTGGTGATATCCGCTCTCTTCCTCCTCCTCCCAGATCAAATACCGACCATCTTATTCCTTGTCCTTATTGTGGGCGTAAATTTGCTGAACAAACTGCAGAAAGACACATTCCTAGTTGTAAGAATACTATCAATAAACCTAAGAGTATTGCTTAAAGTGCTCCTAAAACATTTTAACAAATGTAAACTTAACAAGCTCCAACAAGTTAATAAAAACCTTCTGGAAATACTAATATATTTAATTCTAATACACCTCATAAAACCCCAAGCAAAATTGTAGGATCATAATCATAGATAAGAATATCTCAAAATAAGAACATCTTCAGTAAGAAGTGATTGCACTATTTGGTGTAAAGAGAAGATAGATAAAACAAAGCAAGAAAAGCAACTTACATATAAAAATATTCCAATAATATCAAATTATTTTATTATTAACTAAATTATATCATTTACTCACCATTAAATTGTAATCTATTTATTTATGTTACATTATAATTTCCACTTTATGCCTATTTCATAATATTATTTCTCTAATCCTTATTATTAAAAAATAGGGTTGGAATAGAATCTTATAAACATTTTATGTTATCTTTCAAGTAAAATCTTATAATTACTTATATTCTGCACTTTAATTACTACAACCCTAAAATTACAATTGAATTTAATATTTATATGTAAATGTTAGATAATTTTAGAGTTATAATTTCTTTCATCATTGTTAATAGTATTTACAGTGATTCATTTAAATGTAAACTCAATTCATTAATAAAAAATTTAAAAGCAAATTTATTTGAAATTAATATTTAAGTAAATACTGTATGAATATACTAGAAAGAATTGTAAGTAAGTGAAAAATCTAAAAAAGATTTTGTTTTTATTAAAATTAACTCATATCAATATCAAATAAGCGCAGAAGCATTATAATCATGAGATTTATCAAATTTGTGGATAAAATAATAGTTTTGAATCATTATGCAAAAATAATTATCTTCATCGCAATTTTAAAATATTTAGACTTACCTTAAATGGTTTATTTTCTCTACTAATGTTTCTATAAGATTTTATTTGATTAATTAAATCAATTTACATTTTTAATATCACTGAAATACTATTCTTTATAAGGGATGATGGATATGAGGAATTGAGTTAGTTGTTAAAAATCGGATTGTTTTTAAAATGTAAATTTGAGTAATAAATTTTATTGGTTTGTATTATTTTAATATTTGCAGAATGTTTGTAACATAAAATGGATTGTTGTTATTAAAGTAATTAAATTAAAGCTGATAATTATACTCACAAGTAAAAACAAAATAAAGGAAAAACTATACCAATAAAAAATTTTGTGATACAATATCATTCTAACAACTCTTTCTTATTATAATAAAAAGCAACAAATTCTTACTAAAAAACTCATTGCCTCATCATAGTAATAAGCAAGAGCTAAAAAATTTCACTAAAAAACATCAAGCATTACTAAGAAAGCTCCATAAAAAGCTAGCAAGCATTTATCTAATTATATTAAGTTCTCTCATCATGAATAATAAAGTTTTAGCAAAGACAGATATTGTAAGCCAATCTTATTAACCTAACAGTATTTGGGTTTATCATTTCTAATTTCTTATTTAATTTAATTTACAGATGAAGACGAGGACAATAACTGAGGAGACTTGGGAATAAATATAAAATAAATTGAATGATTTAATCATTAATAATGATAACTTGAATTAAGTTATATTAGAAAAGAATTAGGAGAATGAAAGCCTTCGCTAGACCATTGAGAAACTCTACAACACTAATAAGTAGCTGTAAAAGCTAAATAAGCTAGTTTAACATAATTACATTATCGAAATAGTAATTTATTTATACTTGAAATAGCCTTTAAAAAATGATAACCACTATTTATCATCTTATTTATACAACATAGAATAATTAGAAGAAACTTTATGAAGAAGAGTAATTGTATGCAGATACGCTCAAGAGGGAGTTATAGGAAAGCAATAAAGATAAAGATATGTGGAAGTTGAGATACTTTCAATTAGAGAAAGAACTACAGCAAATATCCAACATGGAGAAGCAAGTACTCCAATATTTACCATTACAAAAGGAATTTGAAGAGAGAACTAAAAATTATGAAAATCAAATATAGGTAAAAAAACATTTTAATAATCCTTAATGATAAGCTATATGAATCAAATCTATAAAATATTTTCTTTTTTTATTCATAGGCTTTAAATGCTGCTCTTGAGGAAAGGGAATAAGATTTAGCTATGGTGAGATAGTAGATGCATTAAAGAAGTACCTTAAATAAGAATTAAGCAACTTCTAATGGAAGTAATTTGTAGAGTAATATGGAAATAGAAGATCTAAAGAAAGAAAATGATTCATTACTACAAGCATAGCTTGAGTAGAAAAAGAAAATAGTTTAACTTGAGTTAATGATTTAGAATTTTAATTAATCAAGACAATTGTAGGACTAAAATAAATTAGAGTAATTGCAAACTAAGTAACTAAGTTAATAAAACATTTCAAGCAGTGGAGCAATTAGAAGTGATTAGTAAATAGACGATTCAAAAGGTAAATAGAATCAACCTGATCGCTTAGTAGAAAATCGTAGAAAGAAAATGAGTTTTAATACTGAATCAATTTCTGACAATAACAATGAAGACAATATTTATGGAGATATTTCAGATGATTAACAGAATAATAATGGCATAAGAAATAGTTTAAGAATACATTAGAATAATAACAACTAGAATATCAATTCACC
Organism: Tetrahymena borealis; assembly: GCA_000260095.1. Taxonomy (NCBI): domain Eukaryota; phylum Ciliophora; class Oligohymenophorea; order Hymenostomatida; family Tetrahymenidae; genus Tetrahymena; species Tetrahymena borealis. Next base: position 174,324 of record JH651244.1, on the reverse strand, counting down.
TATTCATTCGCCAGAAAATAGTACAAGTAAAAGATAAGAATAATCTTAAGGTGCCTTGGATAACTTAGATAGAAAGATAGATTATCTTATGAGAAAGCAATCACGTAAAATATCCTAGGCTTTCACTGATTTAGGATCATTATAAAACCTTGGATAGGATTCTGCTAGAGGTGATAAATCTAGAAGTTCAAACAATACATCTTTTTCAAGACCATCTTAACCTACTTAAGGAATGAGGAAAGATACCCAATAAACAGATGAATTAGAGGATTTATTAGTTCCTAGATAGAATGCCTCATCCTTTAATAGTACATCAAAATCACCTAGAAGCTTAAACATAAATTCCGCAAGATAAGCAGATGAAGATGATAAATTCATGAAAAACTACAACAACAACAATAATAATAATTAAGATTATCCTCCCAGACCTCTAAGTACTAGCAAAGTACCAACATAAACTAATAACTAACTAAATAATCATTAAAGATTTAGCTTTTAATATGAGAATTCGAATTACAATTAAACAAATTCTCAAAATATTTAAGGTAACAATTATGAAGTATAAACATTTATAGTTAATAATAATGAAATTCCAACTTTATCTAATACGGGTATTAATCATGGAAGACCAAGTGAAGATAACACTGAAGGTAATAGAACCTAAGAATTCTCATGCTTGATAGAAAGGAATGAAGATGATGGAAATAATTTTAATGAATTAAATAGAAATATATTGAGAGATAGCTTAAAAGCTTAAGGTATCTAAGGAGTAAGAGGAAGTTTAACAAATCCAAAAAGAAAAAGCTAAGAAGGATAAGCAGAAGATAAATTAAGAGAAAGATTGAATAGTTAACTTAGTTAGCAGTCCTAAAATCAATAGAATATGAGCTAGAATGAGGGTTAACCAAAAAAAGATTAGATTTCTAATTTTCATAATATTAATAATACTGGATTTTTAACTGACACAGGAGTCAATCTGGAGGTTTCATAAAGATTGAGATTATCTTCTGAAGAGTTGATGCAACAACGTTATTAACTATAATAGTAAGATGAGCCATCACCTGTCAAAAAAAATTCTAGAAACTTTAAAATCGAGCAAAAGAAAAGATTATCATTCTAAAAGGAATTATAGATTAAAGTTTATAAGAGTTAAAATAATTCGGAAGAAGATGATGACGATGATGATTACTTTGACGAATAAGATGAAAATATAGTGTAATAAGATACTTAGTTACAAAACAATAAACAAGAGAGAAGAGAATCCGATCTTAATTCCAAATACCCTGAAAATAAATCAGGAGAAAAGAGATTATCTTCATAATTCAATTGTAAATATTTTCCATCTTTTAAAGCTATTATTTTTTAAGACCTTTATAGAGTAATCCAAATAGGTTAATTAAGATACCAATGAATCATATAGACAGAAGCAATTAGATTAAATAGAGTAAAAATACCTAGATAATAAACAATTATAAATGAGAGATAAATTATAAGAAGAGTAGGCAGAGTAAAATGAAAGTAATTAGGAAAAAGTAAAATAATAAATGATTGATAGTGCTAGAATATTCAAAGGATAAGAAGTAAAATTATTTCTCTTAAAAAAATAAATTTAACAATGAATTTTAAATAAAATAGATACTTGAAAATAGAATAAGGGATGAGATTGAAAAGTAATTAGCTCTATAAAGAAGATTAAATATTATGGAACAAGAGAAAGTAAATATGATTCTCTTACTCTAATAGAAATAGGAAGAAGTAGAAAAAATTCACAAAGAGGAGATAATAATCCTTGAATAAAAGATAGAAGCTCTAGAATAGAACTAGAATTAGATGTAAAATCTGATAATACAATACTAGCTATAAAACCAACAATAGAATGAAAAGGAAATAGATCTATAGCATGATATCGAAACAAAGCAGCTATTTATTGAGTAGCTTACTGAGAAAATAAATAATATGTAAGAAAAATTAGATAAATTCAAAATAGCATAGCAATAAATGAAAGAACTTGACAACCAACTAAAGGAAAAGAAAATTACTGTTTCCAATTTAGAAGTTTAAGTTTCTTAACTGTTAAGGGAAAATGAAAGAACGAATGAATAATATGAAAACTTATAGCATCAAATGACAGTCAGTATGGTTAATAAAGATTAGTTAAGGTAGAAAGATCAAGAATTAGAAGAAGTAAAGCAAGTTCTTGAAAAAATACCTAAAGAATATAAAGAGATTGTTTATACGATGCAGTAAACCGTTGATGATATCGAGAATAAAATGAGAGAAGAATAGATTTCCTTTTAGAAGAAAATTTAATAATTAAATAAGAAGCACTAAGAAACTATTAATGAAATGAGAGTAGAATTCGATACTCAAATGATTAAATTGTAAACCACCCAAGAATAAATGTAAATATAATTAAATGAAAAGCACTAGCAAAATCTAGACTTGCAAAATGAGACTTAAATTATTAAAAATTAAAATGATGAATTAAACAACCTACTTCAATCTAACTAATAACAATTCGCTTAATAGATGGAAAAAACTAATCTTTAATCCTCTGAGAAATTTGTAAGTTATTTATCAAAATTACTTTTATTTTAAATGTATTTCTTGAATTAAAAGGAAAGGGAATTACTCCATTAAAGAAATTAATTAACACAAGACAAATTAGAATTAGAAAGAAAGATAATTGAATTAAAATCTCAAATAGATGTAGATAAAATGGAAGCAAGAAAGTTATGTGATCAATTAGAAGATTCAGAATTATTGATAAAAGAATTAAGAAATAAAATTGAATAAAAAGATTAACAATTAACTATGCAGACATCTACTTTTGATGAGAATATTAATACTCTTGAAAGGAAACTACATTAGCTAGATAGAATTAATGAAGACCTTAAGAAAGTAATTTAATAAAAAGATGTTGAAATCAAGAAATTGTACTTATCTAGAGAGGAAGAACTTGCAAACTAACAAGAGCTGGAATAGCAATGCAAGGTTAATATATCATTTAATAAAATCAATATAATTTTTATAATTTCTTTTAATAATCTTTTCAATAGTCTTTAGAAGAAATCTTCTAATAATTTAAAGAAGAGAAAACACAATATGAGAAAAAAATAATGGATTTGGTCGATAAAATCTTTGATTTATAATAATAGCTTTCAATAGTTACCAAAGAAAAGAAAGAATGGTAAAAATTAAATGAGAATAAAACAAAATAAATTGAAGAATATTAAAAGAAGCTAGTTCACTTGAACATTGATTTTAATTCCACTCAGTTAGAAATCAGTGTTTCCCCTTAAAAAAAATTAGTTGATTCTGCATTACAAGAAAGTAATCCTAAATCTAATTTAGTGTAACTAGACTTTGATTTTTCTTAAAATTAAAGATCACAAAATAATAATAATAATAATAATGGATCTATAAAAAAGAGTGGAACCTATTAATAAAGACTGGCAGGTAGTAACCATTTTAATAATAGTAATGGCTAGATGATAAGAATCGAAGAAGATTCGTCTAGCTATGAATATTGAGATAAAAATCAATATTGTAATTAACTATCTTCAGGACGAAGATAGATTTAAAATGTAAATATATTTATTCACCTCTATTAAAATAATATTACATTCCATCTATTACATTAAATGAATGAAATTTAATTAGTTTTTTAATAAATGCTTAAAATTTGTAAATAACTCTATACCATAAATACACACATGTAATTTAGTTGTAAAGAATTCATCATCGCTTCTCACTTAAAACTACCTTAACTTATATAATTTATATTAACTATAATCGTTATATAATATTATAAATTATACTGATTATCTAATACAAATATTTTTTTACAATTATATTTACATTTTCATTTGTTTGAAAATCTATCCTTCAACAATTATTCTAGAATAATCGCTGAGGGATCATTATATAGTAAAGACATTACAGGACTATAATAATTAAGAAGATATTAAGTTTTATATCCCTAAGTATCATATAGCTGATATGTCTTTTCTAAATTATACTTAAAATAATCATTTGAAGCATTTAAACCATTTTAAAATAATATTTTATCTTTTAATTAAAAGAGAATATTTAATGATTTAAACATTAAAGGTGTTGTACTGCTTTATTAGTCTACATCACCTAGATTCATTTCTTTAGCTATTTCTTAAAATTCTTTACAATTCATATACTTTTAAACGAGATAATCATTTTCTTAGGAATTTTCAAGCTGACTGTAGAAGTGGACTAAGTTCTTTTAAAAATTGTAAAGGAATTATTTTGCCATAGTAGGATTTATTGTTTAGAAATTTTGATAATAAGGGCTGATAGCAATTAGATCTACATCAGTCATTTTCATTCCTTAAAACAAATATCTATTTAGTATTTATATAGAGTCAAAGCTGCATATAAAGATACTGTTTTAAGTTTTAATGGAGGATATTAAATTATCTTTATTGGATTGCATTGAATTAGAGAATAGATCATACAGAATAAAGTTTAGAGAATCGACATAATAAATATTACCAGAATACTATTAAATTATTCTCTTGAGATGGCTGAATTAGCTAGAATTCTTTAGAAATCCATCAAAATAATATATTTTAAGTTCTTTATCTTTTTTGTTAAGTGGTTGGGTTATGCTTTAATCCATATAGATATTCTTAGATATGGCATATTATTTAAAATAATTCATTCCTATAGTTACTGACCATTTCTTCTCATTCCATTCAGGATTATTAGATATACTTCTCATTAAAGATCTCATCTTATACTTTGTCTATGAGTTCTACTTAAATTATTAACTAATTAGATACAATTTACCACAAAAAATTAATTAAAAAGATATCAGTAGTATTAAGTATTATTGTTATTATTAGTATTATGTAATTTCAATTAGATTTCTTCAAGATATCCAATATTTATTTCACCATTTGGCTAGATTTTATTTAAAAACTTACATTTAATAAAATAAATCTATACGAAACGGATTATGACAAACAGAAATAGCATAATTATTTTATTAACTCAAAATTCTATGAAGTTTAACTTACTTTTTTGTTAATTTATTTGTTTTATTGATTGTTTATAACACCTTCATTTAACAATTTTTATTTAAAAATTAAATCATAAATAATTCCTTTATCATTTTTGGTATGAATTAATATAAATGATATTTTATAAACTATTTTTAATACTAATTGTTATTAGATTCTTAAATATTGTTTCTAAATTTATAAAATAAAAATTCAAATTTGTATTAGTAAATTTAATAAAGAATTAATAGTAAGCTGATATGAGGTTGCATTTGGTTACAGAAGTGAGAAATAAGTTTTTATCATCTTCTTAGTCTTAAATATGAATATTCGCTTTATCTAATTACATCTCACATTATCTTTAGCTTGTTGTAAAAGAACTAGTTATCTAAAATCTCTTTGAAAAGAAAAATATAATTAAATCAAAGTCAGGCAGATAATAAACCTAATAGGTTTAATAGAGTTTTAATATAAATAAAAGATTGTTTAGAGGTATCATTAAATTAACAACAAATAAAAAGACATTTTAAGTTAAATCTAATAAATGCAGTCACTAGGAATAGTAGCTAGTATTATACTACTTTTACTTATAGATCTAACTTTGGCAGCTACTAGTACAATCCCAATTACTAATTGCGCAAAAATGAGTTTGGATAATTTAAAATGTGAGTATTGTAATTCAGGATATTATCTTAACAAATTCTCTACAACTTGCACAGTTTAGGAAGCATAAGATAAGTATTGCATTTAAAAATATGATAAAATTTGTATTAGATGTGATTGCGGATATTTGATTGTTTCTGATAAGAATACTTGTGCTAAGGCTACTTATGAGCTACGTGGTTGTGAAGTTATAAACCCAAGGTAATAATGTATCCGTCCTAAGAAGGATTATGTTATCTCTTAAGTAGGAAATGATATCGTAGTTAGATATTCTAGAGGATCTAATTGTGAAGTAGAAACTGATAGTAAATTATTCATATTCTTAATGATTCCATTTTTAAAAAATATTTCATAAAAGTTAAATTTTATATTTTGGATTATGATGAGTAAAATTTTCCTAATCCCTTTAAAACTCTCAAAAAATTAAACCTAAGACATAATTTTCTACAAGATTCAAATATTTTAATGCAATTCTTGTAATGAATTGATAAATGATAAAAGAGAACTTTTATAATTATATTTTTTCTTATTTATATAAAATATTATCCTATAAATCAATTTATCATGACATTACAATATTTTTTAATAAATTTAGCATAAAGAATTGATTTTTTTTAATAAAAATGTTTAGAAATTGAACTTATTAAGAAGGTTTAATTCTTTCTATATTATTTTGTTTATTTCTTTTATCAACTTATTTATCAGAAATAAATTTTTAAGAGATGAGAAATTCAATTCTATTTCGGAATGATCATATATCGCTCATAGAAATTAGAATATGACAAAAAAGATTTATTAAAAATTTCATTCAAATAACAGAAATATTACTATACCTTTAATATTTTTAAATTCAAAATAATTCAGTAGATTTAAAACATAATTGGTTTAAGCTAAGATATTTATGATAAAAAAGAAAAATTGTAAGATAAAAGATAGAATATCATTTATTGGAAGTTAATATTAAAGTAATAAAGAGTAAATCTTTCAAATCTATTTCTAGAATTGTGAATAAAATTTTATTATAAAACTAATAAATAAATCAAAAATACTATTTTATGCTAATTTTCTATTTGGAATTGTATTTTTTAAGAGTCTCATTAATCCTTAATAATTTTAAATATAAAACTCATTATTTTTATATCTAACCAAAAGCTTATGTATGCTTATAGTGCCATTCGGGTTATAAATTAGACAGTAATAGAAATTGCATAAAAGTTGATAAAAAAATAGATAATATTTACTATAGTTATTTTTATGGAGATGAGTTAAAAAGCAGAAGTTCTCTTTATGTTGCAGGTAACTATGGAGTTTATCCTCCTATTAAATACTGTAATGAACACACAGGCTAAGAAAATGATAAAGTAATATGCACAAAATGTATTGATGGAATGATAACAAACAGAGAAAAGACTGCTTGCTATGTTTCTCCATGTGATTTTTGTAAATATGCCACAGAAGAAACAGTGAATAGCAAAACACAAATTAAGTGTATAGAATGCGAAAATTCTAATTATTTTTTTGTTTATACTTTGACAGCACTTGACAATACTTTTTAATAATCTTGTGCTCCTAGATCAAACCATTTATTTGATAACTGTGTTGATAGAAATCCATAATATGATTCTTGCAACAAATGTATTGATAGTTTTTCAAATCCTCCTTCAGATAAATATTGTGTATTAAAATATTGGAAACAAATCACTTATTAAAAATCAACTTCTAACCTTTACGGCTGTAAAGTTATGCTAAATAGTACATAATGTTAAGAATGCTCAAAAGGATTCTTATTATTAAATGGTAGTTGTGAAGTTGCTCCATCTAATTGTATTGAAATGATTAGCAATCCTAATAAAGAATGCAAAACATGTTCTAATTTATATTATTTAAGTAATAAAATTTGCACACCCCTCACAAATCCTTTGAATTGTGTAATAAGTTAAGGATTAGTCGATAAATGTTTTTAATGTTAGAGTTTATATTATCCTGATAGCAATGGAATTTGTGTGTCATTAACGATTCCAGCAAATTGTTAATACTCTAAAGGTAAGTAAAATTAATGTGATAAATGTGAAAACCTTTATTATCTTAATAGTGGCTAATGTAAAATGATTGATGATTATCTAAGATGTGTTATTAGCGAAGGTATATTAAATGAATGTATAGTCTGTAGATAAAATTTTATACTAGATACAAATAAAAAGTGTATAAATAACTCTAATAGTGTGGATTGTTTAAAAGTTCCTGGATAGTATTTCAATAGTATATGTGATATTTAAACTTTCACAAATTGGGATTAATGCTTAGTTTAAGATCCTGCAAAGAATGAATGCATATAATGTACAAATACATATTATTGGGATACTACTAACAAATAATGTTTAAAAACATCTAATTCATGCTACACTGATGGAAAAATAGCTAATTGTAAGGTATGTCAGGGATTAAATGAATTTGTTTAGGCAAATGCTTGTTCCTCCTCAACTTGTCAAAATACTAATGGTATTATAGATATTTGCACTAATTGTTAAAATGGAGCTGATTCAGGATATTTTGATTAAAATAGTTAACATTGTATCATAAATAGTACAGATAGTAATTGTATAAATTTTAAGAATCCATCTACTTCAGGATGTTATTTATGTAAAAATAAATATTATCCTAATCCTTCCAATTTAAATATATGCGAACCCTTTTAGGATAATAATTGTTTATTCTCGGATGGTCAATAAAATTCTAGTATTGCATGCATCTTATGCTAGCAAGGATATGTAAAGGATGCAAATGGAAAATGTTAACTTAAAACTATTGCTTAGTGCAAAGATAATAATTAATCATACTGCTCTTTGTGTGAAAATAAATACTATGTTAGTACTTCTACTGGTCTCTGTCTCCCTATTTAGAATCCTACTTGCGATACATCAGATGGAGTGAAAGATTCTTGTGTTACTTGTTAAGCCGATTATAATTTCATTGACAGTGACTACCTAAATTATTGTGGGTTCCCTTTTTGTAAAACAAAAAATAGCTAAAATCCTTAAAAGGGTTGTCTTGAATGCTAAGCTGGATATTATCTTACAAAGGTAAACTTTTAGACTATTTATTTAAATTTTATTAATTCTCCTATAAAGATTCTCAAATCTAATTAAAATAATCTTTTTAATAATGAGGAGAGTTATTTTTAAAAATATTGAATCTACTATCTAACTTATTAATTTTAACTAATTTTAGAATGGATAATGTCGCTATATCACAATAGATAATTGCCTTGAATAAATCTCAGATCAAGAGTGTACAAAATGCTAAGATACTTTTTATTTAGTCTAAATGAACTATGGAGGTGTTATTTGCTAAAAAATTGACGATCAACTTCTAGGTATTAAAAACTGTGTAAAGGGTAATGGTTAGGATTATGCTTGTGTAGAATGCTAAGCAGGTTTTTATTTAACTTCATATGGAACTTGCTTGTAAATTTCTAATTGTATAGATGTAGTCAAAGAATTAGGCATCTGTAAATAATGTGTCTTCCCATCTAATCCTCCATTAATAATTTCTAATGACTAAACTCAATGTATTTAACTTGATAATTGTTAAAGTTCTGATGATGGTAAGGTATGCACTTAATGTAGTTCTAGTGGATACTATATAAAGATTGTTGATGGATAAATTACATGTGAACTAATAAGGAATTGTAAAACAAGTAATGGAGTAGATAAGACTTGTACTGCTTGTATAGATGGGTATAAACTATAAGATGGATAATGCTGGATAAATAATCAAATAGATAATTGCGAATTCTACAATAGTAATAACACTTGCAAAAAGTGTCAGAGTAATTTCTATCTTACTAATTAAAAATGCTTGTAAATATCTAATTCTTAAACATGTTAAGAATCAGATGGAATTAGTAATACTTGTACAACCATGGATGTATTTAATATTCCATCATTAAATTTTGATAATTGCTATATTGTAGAAAATATTAACTCTAATACTTAAAGTTGTAAATATTGTAAATTAAACTTTTTCATTGATAATACCAATAAATGCTTTAGTAAATCAACTACAATAACAGATTGCCAACTTTATAACTTTAGTACAAATTCTAATTGTTATAAATGCTTATCATTATATTATTAGAATGGAAGCACATGCGCTTTAATAGATACTAATGCTGACTGTGTTTATTCTAATGGTAACCTATCTGAATGTTTAAATTGCAAAAGAATGAAGTTCTTAAAAAAACAAGGCAGCGACTACAAATGTTTAACTATGGGTAGAAACAATATTAAATAGGGTTGTTTGAAATATGACTCAAAAGAAGTATGTGAGAAGTGTGTTCCAAACCATTATCTTAGTGGAACTGGAGGATGCCTCCCTCGTACAATATTTGATAACTGTAAAGAATATAACCCAACTGCAGATGAGTGCATTAAGTGCTAACCAGATTTCTATTTAACAGAAGATCCACAATTTCCTTTTGGTTAAATAAAATTCTGTAAAATTGTTCCAAGAGGGAGTGTTGTTCTAAATTGTATTGAATATGAGAAATAAGGTACTAATATTGTATGCACAAAATGCAGTAACTCTGGATAGTACGCTGATTTATAAGAATATTACTTAAACAGTAATAAATAATGCCAAGATATTGTAGAAAAGTAGTGCTCTAGCTATGATGGTACTAACTGTAAAAAATCAGTTTTTAATTGCTAATAATACACAACTAATTAAGATAAATGCGAAATCTGTAAAATTGGCTACTACTTAAGCGCAGATTAGCTGAAATGCACTAAGCATACTAATGTTGCAAATTGTTTTGAATACGATCCACTTAAAGATGAATGTAAAACTTGTGATAATCTGTATCTTCGTAGTAATCCCTTATCTTGTATTAAGATAACCAATTTCGCTAATTGCTAAATCTCCAAAACGAATGGGCCTGATTGCATCCTTTGCATGAATGAGTAAAATAATTTATTCAAGAGAAAAGTCTATTTATTTAAACTAATTTAATTTTTTTTAACAAACTATTAGTTATTCGCTAAATCAAAGCGGTATTTGCTAATTAAATACTGGAAAGTACTGCACTAAATTATAATCTGATGGTATTAAATGCCAAGATTGTAATGAAGGATATGCCCGCGAATTCGATCAAATTAAATGTATTTCCTACACTCTCTCAGTACCTAATTGTAAATATCTTAAAGAGCGTGATCCATTAAAGTAGAACAAACTTTATTACTAATGTGATTAATGTGCTGATTCATATTATTACTCTGAAGGGTAGAACTAATGTTTACCATAAGAATCTCTTTGCAGTATTCCTAACTGCTAAATCTATGATACAAATGATTCTCATTTAGATTATTATTTTTGTAAAGAATGTGATAAAACTGTTAAAGATTATTATCTTGACCAAGTTGCTAGATGTTCTTTCGATACTCCTGAACCAATATCAGACAGTGACAATTTACCAGATCCTATAATTTCTGAAGAGAATGGGTGCAAGCTAAGATTTTCAATTTTGTTTACAATACTTGCATTCATAATATTCTATTGATAAAAATCTAAAATTGATGGAATGAAAAATAATGATTTATATCCGTTCGTCTATTTATCTATCTATATTTTATGATATAAAATCTTAAAAAAATTTTCTTTAAATAAAGATTATGTATAATTAATTATATGTTTTTTAGATCATTTATATTACAAAATGTTAAATAGATTTATTTCGCAAGTGTAATATTCAATAATTTACAATTTAATTGATTTTAATAAAAGAAAGAAGGCTACTATCTCTTCTTTTCCTATCAAGATAACATGGGTAATAAATCTTTGCAAATAAATAAAAGAGGGAATAATAGAATTAAAATAATTTAACTAAATCATCAAAGAAAGTAATTGCAAAGTTATTGGTTCTAAATAATTAATTCCAAGTTTATTTAAATATGCAAAAGAAATTTAAAATTACAAAGAATTTTTTTAATTTATAAAAGAATTATTATGCCTTGAAATTTATTTTTGGTATAGACATAATTAAAAACCTTCGCTCTCGTTAGAACTCAAATTTTATTTTTCTATGGCAGAATTGATAAATAGCTAAATTTTGTTACTTTTTTTTCATTTTTAATAATGTAAACAATATTTAGGTACTTTTTTATGGTTGATTTTCAATTTTAATTTTTGATCGATCAGAAATTCGATTGTATCATAGCTGACTATTTGTAAGTGTAAAATAAATATTATAGGGGAATATAGAACAATATTGCTTATTTTTTTAATTAATTAATTGATCAGAATAATAAAATTACCAGAATTTTTTACTAAAATTAAATTTCATCATAAAAATAGTAACTTTATCAATTTAAACTTATTTGGATATTTATAAAAAGAAAAGTTTACACTTATCCTAAATAATATAATTTTTAAAAATAAAATTCAAATTTTAGTGAGAGATTTTCAAATGAATGGCCTCATTTTAACAACATTTTGCATTTTAACAATAACGAAATTAGGATATCCTAGGATTCTTTCAAACATTCCAAATTGCAAACATTTTGATGATAGTTAAAATTTATGCTTGCAGTGTAATGAAGGGTATAAGCTAAATTGGGAATAGGATAAATGTGTTTAATGGCTTTCAGTTTTTGATAAAAATTGCAAATAGATGAGCCCTTTTAGTGATTGCATTCGCTGCGACTGTGGATTTGTATATAATACATAAGATGAAAAGTGCTATTTAATAACTTAGCCTAAGCTTATTGGTTGCTTAACTCAAAGTCAAAAGGACAATTGCACAAGACCTAAGGAACTTTTTTCATTAAATTATGTAGGCGAAGTTTTTTATTCGAAAGGATCAAATTGTGAATTAGTAAATGAAGGTAATAATTTATAAAATTAAATGAAAATATTTGATAATAAATGTTTTTTATTTAGAAAATGTATGTATTTAGTGTCATTCTTAGTACATTTTACAAAGTGATGGTACTTGCCTTAAATCTCAAACTAAAATTCTGAATGGATATTTTTCATATTTCATAAATGATAGATTAAAGAGCAGGGATAATAGATTTTAAGTAGGAATAAATGGAGTATTTCCAATGATTTAAAATTGTTAGATTATTTAAGAGATTCCTAATGACTTTAAAGGAAAATGCACTTAATGTTTCAACTAGTTTGTTCCTAATTAAAGTTAGAGCTAATGCTTTACTTAGCCTTGTTTATTTTGCAAATTTGTCTCAGATATTGATCCATACCTATGTGTGGAATGTTAAAATTCAGACTTATTCTATCTATACACAGATCCAATAACTAAAAAACAAGGGTGCATTCCTCGCTCTGTCGCTTATGAAGAAGATGGATGTTTAATTAGGAACTAAAAATATGATTTTTGTATTTAATGCAAAAAGAATTTATTCTTAATATCAGGAAAATGTTATTTAGAAAGCAATCCAATCATCAGTTAAACAGAAATTTAATAAAATCTTTTAATTGGATGTCTCAATTTTATTGATGATTAAATCTGTTAAGAATGTAATTCTAATTTTTTGCTATCTAATGGAAAATGTTTTGAGCAAAAAATACCTGGGTGCGAGGAAGTAGATATGTCGGGAAACTGTACTAAATGCTAATCCCTTTACTATCTAGATTAAATAAATTAAAGTTGCTAATTTATAACACCCACTTTAGCATGCAGAGATAGTGATGGCATATCAAACAAATGTTCTTTATGTGGAAGTTTGTATTATGTAGATAATAGTGGTAATTGCTAAAAGATAGATGATTAAAATTATTGTTCTATGTCAGATGGAATAAAAAACGAATGTTAGACTTGTAATAATTTATACTATCCTTAAGCAAATTTATCTGGTATAATCTAGTGTTCTAAGATTACTTAGTATTCCTAGTGCATAGTTAGCAATGGAGTTAATGATGAATGCACTGTCTGTAGCTATCTATATGAGAGAGTAAAGCTTCCTACTGGAGGGTATACTTGTCAAGGAAATAACTAATTAATATATATTGATCCCTTAGATGGAAAAACGAAATGCTCATATTAATATTATTATTATGATACAGCCTCTGCATCATGTATCTAGTATTCGTTTTAAAATGCCAACAAATGTGTAATCTTTGATAAATAAGCAAACAAATGCCAAAAATGTCTATCAAAATTATATATTAGACCTTCAGATCAAAGTTGTCAAATAGTGAGTGCTTCCTAACCTTGTGCTAATTCAGACGGAGTAAATAATTTTTGTCTGAAATGTAACTTAAATATACAATATGTATCCCCTGATGGATAAGTATGTCTTAATGGTAGTCCTGATTGTATTACAAATAATGTGTTAAATACTTGTACTTACTGTTATGAATAAAACTAATTAGGAATCTATACTACAGATTAAAGAACGACTCCTCCAACAGTCTTTTGTAATATATAGGGTCTTTCTAATGACTATAGATGTTTATTAGGTGAAATTACAAATGTAATAAACTTTTCATGTTAGCTCTGCTAAAATTTATTTTATATTAATGCAAACTATAAATGTGTTCCTATTACAACTTAATATTGTGAATTATCTGATGGAAAAAATGATAAATGCCTGCTTTGTACTGATAAATACATATTAGATCCTACCACTAATATTTGTAATCCAATAATAATATAGTATTGTATCAATTAAATTTTAGATAAGTGCCAAGAATGCTAGAATCTATTTTATCTAAATATTACTAATTCGGAATGCCTTCCTATAACAAATCCTAATTGCTTAAATTCTGATGGAAAATAAAATTTATGTTTGAAGTGTAAGCCATAATATGATTCATAAGATGCTATGTATCTGAACTTTTGTGGCTATGCATTCTGTGATTAAGTTGACTATACATAAAAAATATGTATATCTTGTACTTAGGGCTACTTTTTATTAGTAATTTTATTTTAATTTATAATAAACGAGGTAAGTTTATGAATATTTTTTAAAAAAAGGAAGGGAAATGTAGGAAAATTACAATTGAGAACTGTGAAGATTAATTTTCTCTTAATTATTGCAATAAATGCAAGAATATGTACTATAAAGAATACAGTCCATTTATCTAATCAGATGTTTGCAGAAGTATTAATATCCTTAATTGTATTAAAAATGAAGTAGATTCTAAAATATGCTCGGAGTGTTAAACTGGATACTACCTCTCAGATACTAAGATGAAATGTTTATCTATTAAAAATTGCTTGAAAGTGAATTAAACTTAAAAAATTTGTGAATAATGTTAAAGTTCATCATTTCTTAGCGAGGATTAAAAATACTGTAAATAAGTACCAGATTGCGTCATAAGATAAGGAAATAAATGCTAAAATTGCAAAGAAGGGTTTTATTTAGCTAATTCCTCATGTATTAGAATCCCATATTGCTAAAAAAGTGATGGAATAAATAGATTTTGCTAATAATGTATTAACGGCTACCATCTGGTTAATGGGATATGCATAGTTGCTAATTTAATAGAAAATTGCATCGAATATGATTAATTTAATAAATGTATTTAGTGCTAGAACTTATTTTATTTATTTACTCCTAATAATTGTTAGCCTATTTAAAAGATAAACTGTGAATTAAGCGATGGAATTAACTAAGCCTGCATCAGATGTAGTACTTTCGGATATGTATTTGGAAGTAGCCAAAATTGTATATAAATCTAAAACTGTATTTTTTCTAATGGAAAAGACTTATGTCTAACCTGTAATTAAGGATACTATTTATCTTAATAGATTATTAATTCTTGTGTTATTTAAAGCAATATAGTTGATTGTGTGAGATACTAATAAGATAGAATTGGCTGCTAAAAATGTGTAAGTACTAAATTTCCATCTCCTGATAAACTTTAGTGTTTAAATGTTTAAGATACTAAATTATAAAATTGCATATTTACTGATGGAATGTTAGACTAATGCTTAGTTTGTGAATTGAGCTTTGTTTTAACAGAAAAGTATGACTAAAAAACTAAAAAAATAGGTAATTACTGCATAAAAAGATCTAACTTTCTACCACATATATAATAAGGGTGCTTGAAATATAATTCTAATGGGTCATGCAGTTTATGCTTTTAGCCCTATTTTTTGAATATGAAAAGTATTTGTGTTCCCCGTAAACAAATAGATAATTGTAAAAAATATGATATTATATAAGATTCTTGTTTAGAATGCAATTCTGGATTCTAATTAAGAGTAAACAAATTTTATTCTTCTATTAAATAATGTTATTAACTGTAACCAAATTAAATCATTGCTAACTGTTAAAATTACGATTAAGCAACAGGCTAATGTGTTAATTGCATAAATAATTATTAAAATCACTACTTCCCTATATAAGAATACTACTTCGATACTTTAAATAACTTATGTAAAAATATTTCGAAAAAGTTATGCTAAACTTATGATTAATCACAATCTGATTGCTCTTTTAAATTTGTTTTAAATTGTGAAGTATATGATAAAAATTTATAGAACTGCATTTAATGCGAAAATAAATTTTACTTGTCTAATGGTATTTGTATACCACATCCTAGCATATAAAGCTGCATACAATATAGCAATTAAATTGGTGGAATATGCAATCTTTGCGAAAATCTTTTTTATCTTAGCAGTAATTCTCTTGCTTGTTAGTCCGTCGCTATCCCATAATGTTAGATTTCAATACCAAATAAAAATCTTTGTTCTAGATGCACTCAGAAGTAATTACTTTAAATTGTTATTTTAATATCAAATTAAATAAAAATATAAAATTTTTTCCAAAAAATTAGATAATTTCAAATTAATTTTTAGAATTTATACAAATTTTAAAGTACTTAAAATAGAATAATTACAAGATATAAAAAGTATAATTTTTTATAAAATTAAATAAATTTACTTACACAAAATTGTTATATTTCATTGGAGAAAAAAACTATTTTTTAATTTGATATTGCTGAATTTTTTAAATTTACATTTATTTAATTCAAATTTTAATTAATTAGCTTTTCTAGAAGTTTAGACTAATCTAAGTGCATTTAAACAAATATACCGAATTGTTTGATTGCAGATGATAAATAAAAGTGCAAATAATGCTATGATGATTACATAATTTCAGAAGATTCTACTTAATGTTTTAATCCTTTAATTTCAGATCCAAATTGTTTGGTTGCTTTTGCAAATTCTAAATGTAAATTATGTAAATAAAACTATACCCTAAATGATTAAAATAATTGTATTAATTAATCAAATCCTTGTATGAGTGACAAATGCCTATAAATTAGTCCTTAGTCCTCAGAAGACAAATTTTATTGCAGTAAATGTATTTAAGGCTATCAATTATTAATGGATGGAAGCTGTACTGTTATTTAATTAGAATCATAACAATAATAGTTTATTAGAGAGAATTCTGAAGGATTATCATTAAAATATATCTTAATAATAATTTTCATAGTTTGCTTAATAATAGCTTTTTTATTAATTGTGACATTTTATTTATTTAATAGGAGAAGATAGAAATTAAAAAAGAAAGCTAAAATATATACAACAGAGAATAATAAGCTTAAATTTGGCTTAGAAGAGTCTTTCAGTAAATAAATAAATCAAAAAGTTAAATTTTTAGAAAAAAACCTATAAAGTTTAAAAGATATTGATGTAATTAATGAATAAAATGGTGTCAATAATATTGATAAATAATAGCTCGAATAGTAAGATGATCCTCAAAACTCTAAATCATTTAATAAAGTAATAAATATTGATTTACAAGAAATTAATAATAAAGATGATAATTGAAAGAATAATCTTGTAGGCATTAATTTTATTAATGTAATTATTATAAAAGTTTATAGGTGCTCAATTATGCATTCATAACATGTTGTATTTATTTATTTATATTAGGAGGGAAAATCTTGAGAGTCATTTCTTATTAAGATTTTAATGTAAATAAATACATTATATATTTGGTTTAGTAGTCTTTTGATAATTATCTCTTAATTAATTTTGATTTCGAATATATTTAGTAATTTTAAGGCTAAGAATAAAATCGCATTCTCAATTATAATTCCAATAATGGAATAAAAAGATAAATATTTAGATTATCTAAGTCACATACGATTAAATAAATTTAACACTATTATGGTTTTTGTTTACAATTAATAAATCTTAATTCATATCTAAATAGTATATAACTACATAATTAATTATGAAAAACTGATTCCATATCTAAATCTTTTATTTATCTATTTTAAATGAAATATGTGAACTCATTTTAGATTTCTCACCTCTAAATAGTTCAGATATACTTTTGAATTACTAAACTTTTGAATGATAATATTATATTTCAGATATGATTCATTGATAAAAAATGATTAGTTTAATGATAATGAACAAGTCAAAAAAAATAGAAAAAAGATAGATAGATAGACAGACAGATAATGAAAGTATTAATAAAGAAAGAATATTAAAGCTCTAAATATAGTGCCTTTTTATATAAGAAATATCAATATAAGAAGTTGTAAACCTTCAAATAATATTTTGATTTTTCTGTTAAAATACAATGTAATTTTAGAATTCCGAATAGAAATATAAAATAAAAAGAAAAATGATGTTAAAGAAAATTAATAATTATAAACTATACATAATTATAAAAGTAAATAAATCTGCTAATCAAAATATTAATTTTGGAAAACATAATTCATAGTAAACAGTAAAAGCTAAAGAGATAGTTAATATTAAAAATTAAGAATCAAAAAACTAAAGACAGCCATAATGAAAATAATCCAATAGACCAAAACCTAAGCTAGGAACTATTTCATTAACAAATTATCAATAGTATGCTTTCTATTATTCTCATATATATAATTAGTTAGATCTATCTCAAATTGCTTTGCTTATAATAATGATAATAGCATATGCCTTAAGTGCCAAACTGGTTACGTTGTTGATTGGTTTGGTAAATAATGTGTAGAATAAACTAATTCATAGCCAAATTGTGTGTAGATATCTCCATATAAGGATTGCGTAAGATGCGATTGTGGTTATGCTCTATCATTAGACACATCTACTTGTGTTTAAGTATCTAATTTGCTTATTGGTTGTGAAGTTTTGAGAAATGAAAGTGAGTGCATCAGGCCTAAAAAAGATTATTTTATGAGAGAAGAAGGTGGCCAATTTATCATTAAGTACTCAGAAGGAATAGCTTGCGAAATACTAGATTTCAGTAATAATAGATTATTTTATTAACATTTTTTCAAGAATTGTGAAAGAAATATGTAGGTTAGTAAAGAATAATTGACATTTTTGGCTTTATTCCAATAAAATTATAGATCATATTCTTTACTCCTATATTGTGGGTTTACATATTATAATAAATTTAGTTTTTAAATTGTATCTAAAAAGGAATAAACTGATCGGAGATTATTTGTAAATATTGATAAATTCTATCAATCAATTAATTTCTTAAGAGATCAGCTAATTTGCTAATTTGAATTGCAATAAAAAAATTAATTAATAAAATACTATAAATCCTCTTATAATTTCGCCCAAAAGCAAAAATACACACTCATTTTTAACCTATACATTTTTTCAGTTAATTTTATTTTGATTTTTTGAGAATAATTAAGGCTTTTTTATAAACCACAATAGTTTGGGTTATAGTTAAAATAATTGATGGTTTAAAATATTTATTCTTATTTTTAAAATTTGAATAGATGGAGTATGCAGATAGTGTCACTCAGGATATTCTCTTGATGAAAATTTAAAGCGATGTGTAACCCTAGATTTTTCTATCGATAATGAATTTTTTACAATAGCATAGAATGGGATATTTAGATCTAGAGATTTCAGATTTGAAAGAGGAGATAAAGGTGTATATCCTATTATTCAAAATTGTGCATCGTATTCCTCAAATAATGATAATTTTACTGCTAAATGCTTAAAATGCACAACTAAAAAAATATTTAATCAATCCCAGAATAAATGTTTCAAATCTCCAATTAGTTTCTGTGCAAAGGTTGCTGATATTGATCCCAATATTTGTGTTGAATGCGAAAATAATGATTATTTTTATTTATACACTGATAGCTCGAATAAGTAGGGCTGTGTTCCTAGACACAATGAGCTTTACGATGGATGTGAGGAGAGATTTACTGTTTTATCTAAATGCAAAAAATGTAAAAGTAATTTTATTTGGTCTAATGGGTAATGCCTAGCAAATTCATATTAAGTTCCGATTAAAAGAGATCTAATTGATGGTTGTATGCTATATTTAGATGAGAATACTTGCTAGTAATGTTTAAGTTAATTATCACTTACAACAAATGGATAATGTATTTAAAATTTAGATTTAAATTGTATTTTACCTAATTTTGATGGTACTTGTTATTAATGTAAAGAAAGAATGTATTTTGATACTACTTCAAAGAAATGTATTTAAATAGAGGATTACTCTTACTGTGTATACAGTGATGGAAAAACCAGTTATTGCTAGATTTGCTCTAATTAATATTATATTTCATAGGATCCAAGCACTCTTAACAGATGTATTCAAATTAATAATGGAGCATGTTTACTTTCATAAGGTATTGAAAATAAATGTGTACTTTGCTACAGCAATTATTATATTTAAGCTATCAATAGTACAAGCAATCATTGTTAACATATTGATGATTTCGATAAATGTTATTATAGCCATGGAATATTAAATTAATGTAAACTTTGTAAGAATCAATATATCTTAGATTCTACCACCAAAAAATGTGTACCCTAAGTTTAACATAATGGCACAAATTGCTAAATAAAAACATTCTATATTTAAAATGCTAATGACTAATTCTGCACAGAACATTTATAATAAAATATTATGTATTGTGTTATTTTTGATAATAAATTTAATAAGTGTTTAAAGTGCTAATAAAATGCCTACATAGATGCCTCTGGTATTTGCTAGAAGCTAATTAATTGCTCAGTAACAGATGGTAGAAATAACTTATGCCACTAGACTTATGATTCTACAAGCTATCTAGATAGCAGTAATGCAATCATTTAAACCTCTGTACAATGTATCACTAATAGAAGAGAAGATATTTGCACAACTTGCTCTATCAATGGTAAGTTTATTCATTTTTTAATTTTCCTTAAAGTTATTGATTAATTCTTATTTAAAATTAGGTTATAGAGGCATATATTATTAAACAAACTGTATCAGTATTAATAGTTTGCTTAATAATGTAGGTAAAAATTGTCTCCATTTAACTCTCGATAGTAATGGTGTATATTTATGCGACCTTTGTGAAAATACTTATTATTTAGATGTATTAACATCTTCATGTTTACCAATTAATATTTTCGGCTGTATTTTATCAGATGGAAGAAATAATATATGCCTTGTTTGCAGCTCATTCTATACATACAATTCTATTACTAACGAATGTGATCTAGAGCCAGCTATTATTTAAATACCATATTGTATTGAATAGAGTTTTGAAAAATGTAAGAAATGTGAAAATTTATTTTATGTTGATACATCATTTTAATGTAGTCCTATTTCTCCCATAAATTGCTCTAAGTCTGATGGTATTATTGATAAGTGTTTGGAATGTGCTAATAACTTACCAATCAATTACTTTGTCTTGGAAGAATTATACTGTGGAATACCTAATTGCTCATAATATAATCCAACAACTAAACTCTGTGATACTTGTGAAAGTGGATTCATTTTAAATGAGAAAGTAAATAAAATATTTTTATAGATTGATCAAATAAATTAATGAATTAATTATTTTTTTTAAATTATTAGCAAGACCAATGTATTATAGATATTGATCCAAATTGTAAAATTTATACTATCTAATCAATGTGTAGTTAATGCAAAGATAATTATTTTCTTGGTAATTCTACTTAAATATCAGGTAAATGCCAAATTAATGAAGTTCCAAACTGCAAATTATAAAAAAAAAATTGTGAAATATGTTAGGCTGGTTATTATTTAAAAGCAGGTCAGTATTGTGTCAAGTTAGATAACTGTGAAATTGTCGCCCAAAATAATTAAAATGTCTGTAAAAAATGTAATGATAACTATTATTTATCCTCAAAAGAATATTGTAGAAAAATAGATAATTGCTAGGTTTAATATTAAAAAATATGCTAGAAGTGTAATGCTGGCTATTATATAAACAGCAATGAAGAATGTTCTCCAATTCCTCATTGTAGTTAAAGTGGAGGAGTATTATTTTAATGTTAAACTTGTGCTACAGGATACTAATTGCATGAAAATTACTGCCTTCCTATTAGTTTTAAATAAAATTGCTTAACTTATGATAGTAGTGGCAATTGTATAAAATGTTAAAATCTTTATTATCTATCAGCTAATTCCTGTGCTAAAATAACAATAAATAATTGCTAAAATAGTGATGGAATTCAGAATAAATGTTTAGCTTGCTATTTGTATTCTTATGTGTATGACAGTAATAACTAACAATGTATTTAAGCTATCCCTAATTGTTTTATGTCAAATGGAATAGATGCCTGCTTGATTTGTAATAAAAATTACTATATTACTCAAAACGCTATTCCTCACTCTAAATCTAGTTGTGTTGCAAGAACCTCAATTTAATACTGTGACATTTATTCCTACAACTCTGATAGTTGTGATTTTTGCTTAAGTAGGTATTATTTATCAAATGATAAAAAGAGTTGCCTGCCATTTGATGTGGATAGTAATTTAAATTGTTTTTATACTGAAGGAGAACTAAACAATTGCTTTTAATGTAATAAAGATTACTATATAATATAGTATAATACAATAGATGGTAAATTAAAAAAAAGGTGTATTAATTTTAAAGAAGTCAATTACAATTAAGGATGTGCTCTATATAATTTTAATAATTCATCATAATGCATGAAATGTTCCTAAAATACATTTTACACTGAACCCGAATGCACTCCAAGATTATCTGCTGATAATTGTATTGATTATGAACTAGATTAAGATTCGTGTAAAACCTGTAAAGAAGAGTATAAATTAGTGAAGGATTCAAATATTCCTTTTAAAAGTATATGTTTACCTTTAGAGTCAAATTAGCTAGTACCAAACTGCTAAAAATATGATTAAACTACAGGCAAATGTTCATAATGCCAATAGAATCTTGTTATCCCTGTACTAGAATATTATTTAGATTTAACTCAAAATAAGTGTATTTATATCTTGAATTTAAATTGTATTGAATACGATCCAACAACTAGCTCTTGTAAATAGAGTTATTTTGCAAATTGTGCTCAGTTAGACAGCTAGAAATCAAAGTGCATATTATGTAATTAATTTTATTACCTGTCAAATGATAAGTGCTATGATCATTAAATCATAAACAAATGTGTAGATTATAGTAAAATTATCTAAAATAGATGTGATAAATGCTAGAATCTGTACTATTTAGATTCCAACTCTTAAAACTGCCTTTTGATATCTGATTAATATTGTTTAGAATCAGTTACTAATAAAAACCAATGCAGTAAATGTCTTTAACAGTAAGATATACTTTATAAATATGTTTCTTTTATTAATTATTTTATTTTATAAATAGATATTCATTCGATGAAAATAACCTTTGTGTTATTTCTAATATTTAATTCTGTAAAAGTTACAATACAACTTCTAAAATCTGTATAGAATGCCTAGATGGCTATAAACTAAGTTATGACAAATTAAAGTGCTCTGAAGAACTAAACTTAAACAAATATTGTAAAAAAGTTAATACAGTTAATCAATTTTGCGAATTATGCAATGATGGATATCTATTGAACCATTAATATGAGTGTATACCTACTAACACTAGGTGTTAAGTAGCAAATTGTAAAGAATTAAGTATTTTTTCAAGTAAGGACTAATTAATATGTAGTATATGCGAAGAGGGATATACATTATTAGATTAAATTTGCTATAAAAATGATAACAATGATTACATATAATAGTAATCTGTTGATGGTAATTAAAGTAGTAGCTTTTAAGAAGTTTTGGTTGTAGTTTTTATTATTGTTTCAATAGTCTTACTCTTTACAGGATTAGCCTTCTATTGGGTTAAAGCAAGGAAAGGCAAGAATTATAGCTAAGTTAATGATAAAAGTATCATGCTTAGCTCAATAAAATGATATAATTTTATTTAACCTAATAATTTAAGGCACAGAATCTTTATTTTTGTAACAATTTTGCTTACTAAAAATCCAATATAATAGTTTGTACTTTTTAAAATAAATTTAAACTAATTTTATAAATTGATTTCCTAAGAGTATCTTAAAGATGTCAGATTGTTGAAGAAGATGATAAATAAAATACTTTTTAATAAATAAACTATTATCCTTTATAAATTCATTATCAATTTATTTAGAATAATCAAACTGAATTATTATTTCATTTTTTTAAATTTTATTTGTAATTTTCGAGGTAAATAATGCTATAATATTATTGTGTGTAATTTAGTAATTTAAGCCTTTGATTTTATTAAAGTTAATGTATATGTATAGCAAATAAAAAAGAGGTTACTAAGAAATATTTTGATTAATGTCATATTTTATAAATCAAAATAACAAATTTGATGTATGGTAAAGAATGTATCTAATTTTTATTACCCTAAAAAGCGATATTTTAATTATCTTAATTAATGATTATTATTAATCAAAAAACTGCGAAAGTAACTAAAAAAAGTTAATATTAATAACCTTAAGAAATAAATACATTTGCAAATAAAAATAAATTACCTTTATTTTGTTATCTATTATACTAAGACATACAGTAATGAGCTAAAATAAAGTAGATATTGTGTCTTAATCCAAGGTTAATGGACAAGAAAATATTTAATCTTAGTAGAAATTAGATTTGCTATAATAATTTGAGGCTAAAAATGATATAAAAGATCACCAAAATTCATAAATCTTTGTTAATCAATTATAATAATAAATAAAAGTTAATGGATAACAATAGTAGAGTCTAGCAGACATAGATTAGTAATAAAGCCAACATCAGCAAGTAAATACTAAGAATCAATAGGATTATTTTAATAAAAATATATTATATGGAATCATTAATGCTGATAATATCATTTCTTTAAGAAATATTGATATCACCATTTAATAAATTAGAAATTTATAATTATTTTTATAAATATCAATAGGCAATTTAATAAAATTAATCAAATCTGAATGAGCCATCTATAAATAATTTAGATGGTAGAAGTTAATCTCCTTAGAAATCCAGATCAGCAATGTCAATTGATGACAAGTTGATGTTAAAGAAGTAATTGGAAGAGTAATTGATGAATTTAGAAAATGATATAGAGACGATGGAATAGGATGAGATTAAATAAGGTAAAAGAGAAGGATCTCAAATAACTTATAGTAAAAGCAAGAGACAATAAATTTAAAGTAATGCATCCAATGAAGACTATGTAAAAAGAATTAAGGAATTAGAAAAAGAAAGAAAAACATTAAAATAAAAAAGGGAAGAGAGAATTCACTCATATGAAACTGCATTATAAGATTAGCTTAGGAGGGAGTAAGAAGAGGCCCAACTAAATAAGTATAAACTTAAATAGCTTTAAAAGACTCAATCAGAGAGAGGGTTAGCTGAAATAGAACGTAGAAAAAAAGAGAGAGAAGTGAAGTAAAAAGAGGAGAACTAAAAACTATAAGAAGCTATTAAATCTAAACCATTGTATGTCAATCTAGTTGAAAAATTTTAAGCACAATAAAACTAAGATCTTGAAGAAAAGAAAAAGTAATTAGCAGCAATTAGGGAGATATCAAAGCCTATAAATTTCTCTGAAATAAAATAGCATTAAGAATCGTATGATATGAAGAAAAAGACTAATGAATTAAGTACTCATAGAAATGCAAAGAGTGAATGGTAATATGAAAAACCTTCTTACAGAAGCAAGATTTATGAGATGTATAACAATGAATTGGAGTTGGCAAAAAATAATGATGAATACAAGTTAAAGAATGCCTAATAAATTATTGAAAGGCGTAAACTGTTTAGTAAAATCATATAAGAAAATTATTAGCCAAAAAAAGATCCAAAAAAGGAGTAATAATTTAAAGAATTGTAAGATAAAGTACACACTAAACCTCGCGTAATAAAAAATAATAAATTTGAAGGAGACTCCTACTTAAGAGAATCTATAGAAAATGCAAAAAGAAAGAATCGATTATCCTAACATAATTATTAATCAGAGTCTACTGATTAATTAAGTTCAAGAATAAATCAGACTCCTACAAAACTATAATCAGAATTGAGTCGAATCTAATTCGATGAAGAAGGTTAACATAATTTAAAAAGTGAACTTGATTATCCTCTTTCATCTCTAAAGAAAAGGAGATAAATATCTTCTCACGTTATTAGCAGTTAAAATTTAAGTTAGATAAGTTCTAGAAACTAATATGGCCAATAAAGATCTTAAGATGGATTGTAAAACTCTAACATATTCCTTCAACTTTAAGAGGGTTTAAATAAAAAAAATAGATAGTTTGATACTGTAGATGAAAAGAAAAAATTCTTTGATTATGTTCAAAGGGAATATAGAAAAAAATTAGGCTCAAGATACATGGAGACAGCAAAATATTATAATCCTCCTCCTCAAAACATAGAAGATCATATAAAAGAAGAAGTTGATAAAGAACTTTATAATGAAGAAAATGCCCCTTTATAAAAGATATAAGTTGTTAAAAATATCTTGAAACCATATGAAGAAAAAGCAGAGCGTGATACTAGATTATTGGGTATATAATAAAATGATGACTAAGTGAGGAATAATGTTGCTGAGACTTATATCTCTTCTATTAAAGCTAAATTAGCATTAATAAGTAAGATCTAAGATGATTCCTATCAAGTATGGAAGAAAAAATCAGTAGAACCTAAACTAACAAAAAGTGAATCAAGTGTAAAATATTCTTTTTTTTCAATTTTAATTATTTATTAAATTATTTAATTCTAGAAAAGAGTTAAAAGAAAGATAAAGAAAGTTTAGTATTTTAATGTAGATTAAATTAACAGTATTTATGCTTCAGGATCGAAATAAAACACTCCAAAAGGAAGTCCAACTTCTAAAAGATATCATACAAGTTAAGATTAGCCAATTGAATAAAATAAATAATAAGCAAATAATTCTATGATAAGTAATTAAAATAACCAATCTGTTAATAAATAGTCTCTTCATAATAAATAATATTCTTAGCAACAATAGGGGAATTAAAGTAGTTAAAAAAATATTTTACCTGCTGAAATCTACCATATAAAACCCAATGAGTTAAAAATAACAGCTTAACAATAGAGCCAACTAAATCGTGCTAATCAATAGTAGAAATTTTAATACCCACACCAAAATAATTAAAATAATATTAAGTTTATTAACCAGCCTTAGACTAAAGAGACTTAAAAAGAATATAGTAGCATTCAGCCTATTAATTAAAATTAAAATAAAAGCTTCTTAGACCACAGTTATTAAGTTGATACTTAAAGAGAATATAATAGTAACTAATCTTAAGATATTCAAAATATTCCTAATTTGAATTAAAACTAGATACAAAGAGAAAATTAAGCTAATAACCAAAGTGGCAATCCAAACCCTAGTCAAAATCATTAAAATAATAGTAATTAGTTAAATGGTTAAAGAGATTATCTCACCCACTAATAAATGTTATAAAATGTCTAAAAAAATCTTCATATTTTAGAAAAAAATATACCTTCAGAGGTTACAAATCGTAATAGATCTGGCACAAACTAATCAAATAAAAGTTTAAAAGGTAAATAGCAGACTTAACAAAACCTCTCATAGAATTAAAATCAAACTCAATAATAATAATAATAATAATAAATATAATAAAAATAAAAGGCTAAGGCAGATCTTAATTTAAATGTGGAGAATAATTAAAATTAAAATAAATTAATAGACATTAATGAATTTGAGAAGTAAAAATAATAGAATAATTAAATTTTGGAATTAAATAAAAATATTAAATAAGTTAGAAATCCTTATTTCTCTATTCAAATTTAGAGTGTATCTGATTTAGCTGATAAGAATCCACTTACTTATCATATTCAAATTGTTAATAAAACATCAGTAATTAAAGATTTAGATGGGCTCAATATAGACGTTGAACCTCAAGATTTAATCTTACCTGAAGAAAAAGAAAATATAGCTTATATAAATGACACATTGGAAGTTAATTATGACCCTTCAAAAATGCTTAAACATTATGCTAATCACTTGTAGAACATTTATGTCATCATTAGAATTATAGTAGAAAAACAAGTAATTTATTAATTTTTTATAAATTAAGCATATTTATTTTATTTATTACTCTAAAAATTAGTAAGAAGAACTAATCTTAGGATGGATTGCTCACCCTTTGTTCAAAGAAAATGCATTTAATTATGGATAATTTAAAGATAAATTATTCTCTCCTCCTGATAATGTTGTACTACCTTTAGATAAATCGAAGTACTAATCACTCCCTGTTTCTATTTAATTCTCGATATTAGATGGAAAATGAAATGTTTAAAGTAAATATATTATCTTAAGATATGTATCTAATTGGTATGTTGTCATTTATGTTGAGTAACTTATAAAAAGAGTTTATATTGGTTTTAATATTTTATTTCTCTTACACACATATAAAAGTAGATTGTAATTGAATTATTCATTCATTTATTAAGTCATCTATATTCTTTATTAAACATTTGAAGATATCCAATAAATTTTAGAAGTATGAAAGACTTATTCATCGATTAACAAATTATCATTATTATTAATTCCCTATTCTTTATTAAAACTTACCTGAATTTATAAACTTCGTTGAATCTTTCAAGAAAAGTAAATGCTAATTCCTTAATTAAATAATCATTAACAAGATTAAAAGTAGAAAATTAAAGCCAAAGATAGTTGTTGAAAATCAAATCGTTTCTCAAGATTTATAAAATGCTCCTTCAAAATTTTTGGATACTACTTACAAACTTTATAGTTATCTTCTACAATATTAACTTTGTAAGTTCTCAAGGTTAAACTGACCCTAATAATTGCAAAAGTTTAGGTTTACCAAATTGTATGATTTGCGAAACAACAATGTATGAAGGTTAGAATACATGTAGCCTATGCAAAGATAATTTTGCAATAAATTACAATTACAGTTCTTGTATATTTAACTTGAATAAATGTGCTTAATTAGATTGGGAAAATTAATGTGTTATTTGTAAATGTTCTACTGTTTTAGTTTAGTATATTGATGATAATAAAGTCGAATAGAAAAAAATGAGATAGTGTGTATCAATTTTAACACCAGGTGTCTCTCATGGTTGCGCTATTTATTAAGTATCAGTATCTCCTCCTTAATAATATGTTTGCATACTGCCCCACAAAGATTATACTATAAAATAAACTACTTAGCCATATACTCTTGAACCTCATAATGGTACTTATTGTGCTGAAATGTCAGCAGATGGAATTACTTGCACTAAATGCCATGCAGGTTATTAAAATATTAAAGGGCAAAGTATTTGTTATAAAGGAACAAAGATTATATATAATAGAACCTAAGCTTACTTTGATTCTAAAGATTAAAAGATAAAACCTATAGATGCAACATGGTATGCTGATGAAAATGGTGTTATTCCACCTATCGCTAACTGTTAATTCTATTCGTAAATAACCAAAGATGGTAATATAATTCATTTATTGATTTTCAATTTAGAATTCTATTATAAAGAATAAAATTCTTATTAAAGAGGAAGGATAATTTTTGTAATAGAATTATTTAGTTAAATTTATTGTAACTTTGTTGATTATTTTATAGAAGGATTTTTGTTTTTTAAATAGGTCCAGGAACATGTGAAAGCTGTTAAATAGGATATATTCCGTCTAAAGATAAAAAAAAATGTTTAATATTTGGTGATGCTCTTTGTGTTTATGGATATGAAGATAGTAATGGCATAGTTAAATGTGCTGTTTGTAAAAGTCCTTAACTTTATTATGTAGACAAAATAAGTGGCAATTGTACGATGAGATAATTGTTTAAGAATTTAAATTGTAAGATTCTTAACCCATTTAGCGATCAATGTATGGTATGCATAGATAGCAATACATAACCAAATTAATATATCCTTCTTGATGGAAAGTGTTTTGATTCTAACAGTAATGATCTTAAATCCTTATAAACCCTAAAGTGTGATTACTATTCTGAAAAAGATAAGTGCTAATTCTGTAAGGAGAATTATATCCTTTCGTTAAAATACAATTAATGCGTAAACTAAATTGAAAAATGTTAGATAGCCTACGATGAATATAACTGCAGTTAATGTGAGGTTCTTTATCATTTAGAAAAGGATGAAAATGGCTTTTAAAGGTGCTTTCAAAACATAGATACCAAAGAAAATTGTATAGAATCAGATGGTATTAGCGATGAATGCATACAATGCACTAATCTATATTATATCAAAAAAGACTCCAATAATAAAAATTCCTGTTCAAAGATTACTGATTTTTCAATTTGTTAAACTAGCGATGGTAAATAAAATATTTGCACATAATGTGTTTCTCCATACTACTTAAACAGTGGACAATGTAAAATGACTACTTAAAATAATTGTATATAAACTGATGGCAAGATAGATTTTTGTACTACCAAAAATGATGTAAGCCATTGTTTGAATTTATAAGGAACTACTTGTACTTAATGCTAACAAAAATATAAGTAATATTTAACAGATCCTTAATATTGTGTTTCTTTGAAATGCTTAGCTTATGTTAGCCCATCTGAAAATACTTGTCAATCATGTAATGCCTACGAATATCTTGATAAAAATAACTATTGCTCTCCAAATTCAATTCCAAATTGCAAAGTACAATAAAATGAAACTCAATGTAGCACTTGTGAAAATAATTACTACTTGAATAGTGATTAAACGGGATGTATTCATTTATCTGCAAACCTATAATGTTTAAATGGAGACGGAGTAATAAATAAATGTTCTGCCTGTATAAATTTTCCTGCTTTCTATTATTTATCATAAATAAAAAAATGTGGATCAAGAACTGGATGTACAGCCTATGATATTTAAGGTTAATGTACAGCTTGTGGTGGTCCTAATTATTATTTAGATAATGGATTCTGTAGAGTATTAAATTGTTAAATTCGTAATAATGTTCAAGATTAATGTACAACTTGCATAGGAGGATACTATGTAGATAACAATAAAACCTGTGTAAGAATTGACAAATGTAAAATTTCTAATGGATTACAAAATACTTGTACAGAATGTGAGAGTCTGTATTATATTACAAACAATAAGTGCTTAAAAATAGATTCATTTAATAATTGCACTAAATCCGATGGAATTAAAAATGAATGCACAGAATGCAAAGCAGGCTATTACTCTTAAAACCTAGGATAATGCAATGGATCTTATAATAACTGCATTTTAGTTAATTAAGCTAATAATCTTTGCATATAATGTTAAAGTGGATACTATCTTAATACTTCAAACGATTGCTCAGAAGTATCCTAATTACATAAAAATTGTAAATCAACCGATGGGGTATCTTCAGATTGCAAGGGATGTGAGAATAGTTATTATTTTGATTAAAATACTAAAGAATGTGTCCACTATAGTATTACAAACTGTGATTAAACCGACCCTACCATTTAAGATTGCATTAAATGCAATAACCTATTTTATATTAATAAATCTCCACCGAAATGCAAATAAGTTAATTTGAATTAATGTTTAATTTCTGACGGAATTTTATAAACTTGCACAAAATGTGGTTAATCTTTTTATGAAAAAGAAAAGTATCCTGATCCGACTTAAATTGATCAATACCCTGAATCATATATTACATGTGTTACAAAATCTCAAATTACTAATTTTATAGAGGGATGTAAGCGATATGTAGACACAAATACAATTGAAAGCTGTTTAATATGTGAAGATGGTTACTATCTAATCAAAAATACCAACAATACTTATGGTTGTAAGCTTAGATCATTTATTCAAAGCTAATAATGCAGTATTTTCAGTAATTCGATTAGTAGTCTATCAGATTCAGACAATAAAGATTAATGTGATACTTGTAGTAATGGTTCACTCCCAAAAGATGTATAATGCATTAGTATAACAACCGATAAGTAAGTAGCCAACTGTTTAGTGTATAAAAGAAATTCTGACTAATGCGACTAGTGCTTATAAGATGGTAGTGGAATACAAAAATACTATCTTGAAAATAATGTATGTGTTGATATCTCTGCCTATAATTGTAAAATATACTCCAATAAAATATGCAGTCTTTGTGCTGATAACTATGAATTGACATCTAATGGTTAGTGTATTTAAATTCCAATCCCTAATTGTAAAGTAACAGTAAAAAGCTAATAAGTAGAATGTCAAGAATGTGTAAATTAATATTATTAAGCTCCTAATAAGCTATCATGCTTACATCATGATGTAGTAGATAATCCTAAATGCATTTTATTCTCATAAACTACTTAAAATCTGTGCTTAAAATGTGATAATCTATATTATCTCAATTCTGATGGAATTTGTGTCTAATTAACAATTCCGAATTGTGAGATAAGCACATTAAATACTAATGTTTGTGAAAAGTGTAAAGATAATTATATTTTGACAGGAACTAAGAAAAACTGTCTCGAAGATAAAAATAACTCCTCTTGTCTTCAAATTTAAGAAGAATAACTCGAAAATCCTACTTGGTAAATAATATCTATTCATTATAATTATTTTAATTATTTTATCCACTTTGTTGTTGGTTTATAAATTTGTAATATAAAATTTCTTTTAAATTTTATTTAATAGCATAAACTGCAAACTTGGATACTCAAAGCAGACCAAAAAATTATAGTGTGCAAATAATATAAACTAATTTGCCAACTGTGTAGAGATTGATGCAAATTAACTTTGCATTAAGTGTGAAAGTGGATATTTCTTAAATAGCCAATCTTAGTGTTTAAAAATAAACTCAACCTGCTATTTGATAGGTTGTGGAACATATTCAACAGATTCTTACTTTGATTAATTTAGATGTGAGTAATGTGATACAGCTAAGTATTTTTATAACAGAGGAGATGGATAGTGTCTCTTTAATTCCTCTCCAAGTACTACTCCTGATAAAGGAGATGGTACATTTTTGGGTGATGGAGATTAAAATAAAATACCTAATTAAACCTCTGATGAAAAATCATCCCATTTATATCTTAAAATATCTATAAATATTATTATGTTTGTTTCATTAGTAATAATATGAAAAATGTTTGTTTAATTGATTCCACTTTAAAAATAAGATTTATTTAAAATATTCTATCTTAGATTTTAATTATTTTTTATTGTTGAATCTATTTGGAGTTCATTAACACATCAATTAGTAGAATGTAATTACAAAAATTAATAATATTATAAAATTACTTTTTTTTGTTGCAATTTTGAGTTTTTTAAAAAATAGAAATTGATACCCAATATTGCCATTCCTTAATTATTTTTTAAATATTTATGCTTACTAATTTTAATGCCAAATAGCTTAATATATTTAGTTAAAATATTAAGTATCTATTTTTCGATTTTCTACTTCCTATTATTTTATCAATTAATTTTGTAAAGTTAAGATTTTTGAAATTAGGAAAATTGTATAATAAATTACTTCCCTATCTAATTTTATTTTTAATCATGTTTCTATTACTCTATTCTATTCTATTTTATTATTTTTGAGAATTCTATATCTGTCTATTTTGGTCTAATAGATAATATCTCTCACTTTATTGAGTTATCTCAACTTTGATTATTCCTAGACTCTCTTTTATACCTATCTTTAACATTATTAACTTTGAGTGATGTATTATATCTGACAATTTAGCCAATAAGATTTCAAAGAATTCTCTACCTTATATAAAATTTTTTATGATTTATTTAAATTGTTAAATAATTTAGAAAATAGTGATAAATGAAATAAGTAAACTATCCTAGATTATTTTTGATAAAATTAAATGAATTTATGAGATTTTCTCTTGTTAGATTTTTCATTAAATTTAAGTATAATAAACTATGTTTTCTTAAAAAAGAGTTTTATCTGCTAGAGTACACCTTTGGATTTCCTCTTCTCCTTTTAATAAATATCTAATTAAGACACAATTTAATTCTTTTTAAGAGTAATATTTTTCATTTTCTTTAATTACAACTTGAAAATGTGTTATATTTTTATTTTTATTTGGATTTCCTGCTTCTGGAATATATTTATATGAAATAATTCTTTATTTATAATCTAAAAATGGTAAATTTATGTTTCTCAATTGTTTTTCTCTTTAATACGTGTTAATACCTTAATTAATCTTAGGTAAAAAATTAAGAGGTTTTATTTATTATTTAATTAATTTGTATTAAAATATTTTAATTTAATAAGAGATAGTTTTACCTAATCTAATATTTTATTAAGTCAAAATAAAAACACAAGCAAACAATCTAATAAAAAATATAATAACAAATTATTATTTTTATCATCTTCAATAATCGTCTTCGTTTATAATATGAAAATAAACTAAATTTTTATTTTTTTAAATATAACTTTTCATTGTTTCTTTAGTTTCCCAGTCGAATTCTTCATCTCCCCTTAGATTATTTAAAGAAAGTTAAAATACTAATTTTATAATAGTTATTACTTAATATCTATAACCAGATACTAAAGATTCTAGAATTTAATTATTTATTTAGTTATTTCTTTCGCTCCTTCTAATGTTATATTATTCCTAATAGAATTATTATGAGTAAAGTGTATTTTATTTAATAAAAATTACTTAAGATCAATTATTAATGATTTAATATTTGCTTTAGAGAGTTCATTTAGTAGTTAAATAGATATTTAATCATCAACAGAATGGTGGCTTTAGTAAATTTAAAAGAAAAAAGCTAAAAAATTTAAAATAAATAATTTTTACTAAAAGCTTAAAGTTAGTTCTCTCAAATTCTTGAATTCACATATTTTATCTCCTATCCCACAACTATTCCCTTCTTTAAACTCAATTTAGCTTTTTAAATTAATAAGGAATTTATTCAAATAAAAATGAGTAAATAATTTTACTATAAATTTAGATTAAGAGTAATAATGTTCTAAAGTTTAGTTAAATTAAGCACAAAAGGAGCAATTTCATCTGCATTAAATTTACATCTAATTAATTAAGAAAAATTGAAACTTAAGCTATCATTAAATACTTTTATTGTAAATACATAAATAAAGTTAGATGCTAAAGCTATTATAACTTTGATAGCTCTTTAGAAAAACTTTCTAATCCTTAGCCATCAAAAGAATTTTTCCTATTTTTAAGTTTAATATTTTTAATTAAAGAAGTAAAATAAAAAATATTTACTCAAAATTTATTTCAATATTAGTTAAAGTTTAAGATTTAGATAACTCACTTCCTAATAAACGCATACCATCATTATTTATGTCATTTCCTCTTAATAAATTTATTTACTATAAAAAAATTCAAATTATTAATTACAATAAGGTCAATTTAATAGATTTTAATGAAGGACATTTAACAAGACCTTCAACTAATAGTGAAGCTCCAAGTATATAATTGTTTAATCTTGATATAATTTTATTTTTAAATATTTAAATATTCTCAAAAGTAAATAAAACTAATACGCTGATTCTATATTTAGGGTTTAAAGAAATAAGCACTCAGAAATTCCTTCACCTAAAAGTTTCATTCCTTAATCTCCAATCATGTTATTACTAATAAAATATTTGTTAAATTATTTTCATTTAAATAAATCGTGATTTACCTTACAACAATAGATAAATTTATAAGTTTAGGAAATTTAGAAAAAGATTAGAATAATTCTTTTAAGCCTTCATTCCCTTAGAAGTTTTTTCTAACAAATTCAAATAGAATAATTAGTATTAACATTTCATTGATTAAAAGCTAAATTACGGAATGTTGAAAGTTAATTTTTAGAGATTATTACATTTAGAAAGCTAAGATAGGAAATTCGCTAATCCTTAAGCAGCAATTTAGTTATTACTATTTGAAAAATAATGATAGAAAAGCAATATAAAATCCTAAAAATAATAATCATACTCAAGATTTATGAACATTTCCTCTATTGAATTGCATTAGCTAATAAGATGTCCTAATTCTATCAAATCCTATGCCGCAATGTCATTTCTTCTAAATAATAATGAGATAGCTAAACTAAGTATAATCCAATTAAATATACCCTAATGATAGTCTTAAATTCTTTAATGATGTACATTTAACTAATGAGCGATAGAAATCTTACACCTTTATTTCTTTCAAATTATTACTTGTATGGTATAAAAAATATTAAATTACAATTTTCTAAATTTCCAAAACATTATCTTACTTTTCCCAATCTTCTATTATCTCAACTAAATGATAATTAGAGTTATTTAACTTTAAAATTAAGTTATTTTTAATATTCAAAAATTAATTTTTAATGTAATGAGATTACATTCCTGAAATTTGAATACATTATACTACTATTTGTTTTTATTAATTGTAGCTTATTTTTTTTACTTTTTATGTATAATTAATTTAAACTATTAAAACTTTATTAATGTACAATATTAATTACAAAAACTGCTTAAAAAATTAATTTATTTTATAGATTCAATGGAAATATAATTGGATTTAACAACCCAGAATTACTAAGAGTTACTATTAAACACATTTACTATTTTACAATTGTAATATATAAATTAAAACCACTTTAAAGATATGAAACAATTTACCTTTCAGTACTTTTCGATATCAATAAAGTGGTTTATTAGTAAAGAAATTCAATTAAATATTTTATATAATACTAATTGATTTAAGTATATTAGAAGTTTTTTGTAATAGCTTGTTTTTTTATTTGTTTTTTCCGTTTGAGATGTGAGAAAATATAATAGTAGAAAATTCTTAGTATCCTAGATTATTATCAGTTTATGTATTTATAAGGTTATTAGATTTAGCAGTTATATTATTCACTCAATTTTATTTATTATAGAGTTAGTTGTCTATTTCATTTATATATTTTTATAAGTTAGTTGCACTTTTTTAATTAGATGTTGCATTATTATTAAATTTTAAGAATGATCATTGTGAATATTTTATTTTAATTATATCTATATAAAGCTTTTATAGTAGTGGTAGTAGTAGGTAGATTCTAGCTATGTGCAGATAGTATTTAGTATAGGTAGGTAGGAACTACTCACAGTACCAGCGCAGCAAAAAAAATTTGGAGAAGATTAGTTTGATTAATATCAAAATAATGAATGAACCTTTCTTGCTTGCTTACTGAAACTGTGGTTAGAGAGAAAGTAAATGAGTTTATCTACATATGAGGTATTTTTATTTTATAGTAATTTAGTTTATTTATTTATTTTTGTTTTTTTAGAGTGTGAGAGGCAAGAGAATGAGTGAATTTATTTTTATATAAGAAGTTTTATTGTTAAAAAGCAAGGATTATTATTTCTCTGTCTTCCTCAGCAGCATCGAATCACCTATCTAATTTGTATTTCAAGAGTTCCTGCCTATGAAAATTCATAGAGATTACTCAGCAGTGGAGGTGAAAGATATTTCACTAAATTTTCTTTATTTGAATTGCTATTCTTTTATCATTTGTTCTTCGAAGCTAGCAAGGAAACCAGGTGGAAATGAAATGTCTAGATCTGGGAGAACTTGATTACTCATCTTTGCTTCCCAAACTTTTTTCTATTTCAATATTATGATGGAGATGATATTTAACTTGACTAATTTAATTGAGTTTGTTAAATGTGGTTTACGGCTAATTGCTCTCTTTCAGTCTTACTTCCCCCGTTGTGTTTTAGCTTAATGTGTAGGTTCATTGAGATATCAGATCCATAAGTTTTTGAACAATTTTCGTAAGGGCACTAATTATTAAAAGTGTAAGATTTCTAAATTAAATGCGTTTCATTAAAAAATAATTTAAGTTTTAATTTATGAGAGAATAGGTACTTAAATTTTATTAAAATAATAATTGGAATGGATCCATAAAATAAATAATAAAGGTGAGTTATTATTTTAAATTAATAGCTAGCTATTTTTAAAATAAATATGCTAACTCCCTTTTCACCCTAAAAAAATAATTTAAAAATGACATTGAAAATATTTAAGAGTATTTGTGCTTCCTTGCTTCATCTCCTTCTTATTTATTGAAGAAAGGTGAAAGTAAATAGAATTATTTGAAGTCAAAATAAAAATTTGAAGGGATTAAAATTTAAATTTTAGAATCAGAAAGAAGCAGGGATAAATTCTAAAATTTAAATATTTACAATAATAAAACATAATCTAGAAAGGTGAGTTAGGGAGTGAGTTAGAAATTTAGCGAGCGAGTGAGTGAGACTCGCTTAATTTAAAAGTTAATCAAATTTATAAGATTGTTATGATTTATAAAAATTTCAAAAAATCCTATAATTATATTATTAAATTGTTTCACTCGCTCACTCCCTGGCTGCTCTGTTTCTTTCTTCAATCAATTGGAAAATTAATAATTTTTTTGATCAGCATAAACATTTTTATAAATCCATTATCAATTTAATTCATTTTTAAAATAAAAAAAAGAAAATCAAAAGTATTTTATAGGAGAGGAGCCTATTGATAGAATTTGAAATATTATAAGTTAAATTTTCTTTTTGATTTCAAAGCAATTAAACTTTGTTGAAAAATATTGGTTGGTATCTATTTTCTCAATTTCATAAAATAGAAGAATTGATAAAAGGCAATAAAATAATATTTACTCTGAATTCTTTATTGATCTCCTAAGCACATCTTCTATTTTTCTTTTTCTATTCCTTGGGAGAGTCTTGGCGAGATTTAAGTTTGTCGTTCACCAGTTTCTATTAATATAATAGGATGATCATTAAGAATTTAAACAAAATAAGAAATGGATAATTGAAAATTTTTGATTTAAATAACCAATGGATAATAAATGATAATATTTAATTAATGAATTAAGAAAGACTCCGCGAAAATTTAGCCAAAAATTTTTGTTAATAATATATTAAGGTTAAAAGAAAAGCAAAGAGAGAGAAACTTTAATTTGATGAACTATTTTTTCAACATCTCACAGTTCATGTAAAGTTATGGGAGGTTATTAAAATTTAAAAGAGATTAGCGGATGGAGGTAAATTATTTAGAGTAGGTGGGAGGTGGAGAGAAGTGTTTGGAGTTTAGAAAGTAAATATTTAAGAGTTAAGTTCTCCTATTTTGGATAAATAAAAATGAGGACGTCTCTCCTGATGAGTTATGCTCCTAACTCAAGGAATAAATGCAGTTTGAATGAAGAAATAAATTAGAAATAAAAAAGATTTACTTCAAGCTCGTCTACTTTGCTTTTAAGTTCTTCCTTGTCTTGAATGAATTCGTCTATGGTTTAGATGAGAAAGTCATGTTAGTTTGAAATTTCTTCCAATATTCTTTTCTGATTTCTCTTTTACTCTTCTGCTGCTTTCTCTATCAAAATTTTGTAAAACAAAGAGTTAAGATTAATATTTTCAATGACTTAGAATATATCTGATGAAATTTTTTGCAAAAAGCAGTTCTTATACTAAGTATTCTACAAAAATAGAGCTGGGACGCTCATCTTACCTCTGTTAATACCTTTGGATAATCATGCTTAGATAAATTTCAAAAACATATATCCCTCTTTTCATCGATTTAGAGGATAAAAGTAGTTGATGTTATGTATTATAGGACTTCTTTTTATTTGAAAAAAATATTAAGATATTTTACCAAGATTATAAATAATGCTGTCGACAGGCAGTTCCTATTAGAAATTGTTCCTACGAGGAATCGGATCACTGGCTGAAATAGATGTCGAATTAGAGGTCTAAGAAGATGTTGAAAGATGCAATCCATTATTATTTAAAGAAGAATCTATCGGGTTATTTTATCTCAAAATACTAGGCACTTATATTTAATTGTTATTGATCTTCTACTTTAACAATTGACTTTGCTTAGCGATCATCATCGCATCGCTAAGATTTTTGAGATTGAGGAGAAAGCTCAAAGAATCCATATCGTTGGATTAAAATACAGAGCTGGATAACGTGGACAAGATAGTTGAGTCTCTTAGAGAGATAGTATTTATTGGTGATAGCTTTGATGAGAGTTAGGAATAACCTCTTCTGTTTGTATTTTTGTTTTTGATTTTTTGTTTGATTGTTTTTGATTATTTGATTTTTTAGGAATTAAATTTTTGATTGATATTCGTGAAAAAGAATTTTTGAGTAGCGATTGATTGAGTACAAGCAAGTACTGAAGCCACTCTTAATCTTATTAATCCTTATTACCATTATATATTTTCTTTTAACTTGATATTTACTCAAACAAGGGAACAAAAAACCAGTTGAAAATAGAAGAATCTCTTTTAGAAAAGAGGTGGGGAAGGATTAAAATCTATCATACAGGCACACACATACACGCAGAAATTATCTTCCTAATCATTGAATTCTTTATTTTTTCCATAATCTTTCATTAGTAATTTCCAATAATAATGTATACCTAACTCGAGCAAATAACACTCTCTTTTCTGTTCAAATATCAGGATCAAAACTTATTAAAATATTTTGATTAATTTAATTTATTATAACTAGGTTCCACAAAACTTAAAATACAATGAATACTAGTATAGAAAAATATACCTTTTAAATAGGAGGGATTTAACACACTCTAAATGGAAGTTTTTTAATTAAATAGATTGTCTTTATTTTCATATTTTGTGTATTTCTTACAAATAGCTAGCCTACCTACCTACCTACCGACCTACTTTCCTAACTTATTTCTACTTTATCTTTAATTTTTCAGTAAATCTAAAAGCATATATACAAAATTCTGAATTAAAATATCAATCAGTCAATTAATAAATAAATCAATCAATCATTCAAACCTATAAGCTTGCTTGTAGATCTTTTTTTAGTTTCAATCAAATTATGTTTCCAATCTAATTTATTTACTAGTTTTCCCACCTATTTATATATAATACTTTTTCCTTTAGATGGGATAGCCAATTCTGCTTATTCATTTTGTACTTCTTGTTTATCGACCAATATCCTCCCTCTACTTTATAGAGTGTTATTATTATTTAACTATTTATTTCACACTCTCAACATTATCTGCATTTTAATTTTTACCTATAAGTCGAGTATCTTCGTATACTTTAATAATTAATTTCACAAATCCTTCATTAAGGAATATAAATATATAAAACTCCTAGAAAATTCTCTTGTCATATTTGATAGTTTTCATATTTACTTGTTTATAATCAGTTATTCCTTTACATGTGTTAAATTGAAATAGATTAGAAAGAAAAAATCCTTATTTTAGATACGATAAAGATTATTTGGATAGCAATTGTTAAATATGTGAATTTACCGAACCAAAAACTTTGTATTATTCCATAAAAAATTAAGAATAAGCAATTCTTCACAAAGAATAATAGAAATAGAAAACTTTTTTTTTTCACAAAAATTAATTTTTAAAAGGAGTTGTGTTATAATATGCTAAATATTCAATCTAATCAATAGAAAATGAGAAAAGTTATACTTTTATAGAGTAGAAAAAAAAAGGAAAGGCTAATTACATAGTTTCTGAAGAGTGAAACTTATTTTTGAAGTCATACACAATATTAAAGCTCTGCATAAATTAATTTTACATAGAGAGGATTACTCTTACACTATTTTCTTTTTATTAAATTATTCAAGCTTTTTCGAGTATATTATATTAAGACTTTCAGTTCGCCTAATTAATTTGTAAAGTGGGATAAAGTAAAAATGACAAACTTTTTATCTAATTTTTAAATCATGATGCGCTATTATTATTACCTTCTCGACATAGAAAAATTTAAAAATTGATTTAAAACAAATTAAGAAAAAGGGAATCAGAGTAGTAAATTTTATTATTTAGTTATTTTGAGTAAAATAAAAAAATTAAAAAATTATGTACACGAAAAGTTAAATAATATGAAGAATAAATCATAATAAGCAATAAAATTGTTTTAATTAAATGTGTTAAACATACTTGATAAATTATATTTATTTAAGCCTTGTAGGTTACTTAGTTAGCGAGCTAGTTTTAGAGATTTTATTAATAACTGAATATGATAATACTACAACAATTGAATTAGTAATTTAGGTGTTATATTCTACAATTACATTATAGACAGTAATAATAATTATTAAATAATTATCTTAAGAGGACAACCAACCATTGATTGTAAATAAATCTTTTCTAATTTAAGATAAAAGAAAAATACAATTATATTTAAAAGATTCAAAATATTCATAGATATTCTTCTAAAGAAACTCAGAATAATAACAATCATCCATTTTTTTTTATATCAAGCACAAATGAAACAATATATCTTAC
The DNA here is from genome assembly GCA_000260095.1 of Tetrahymena borealis. Classification (NCBI taxonomy): domain Eukaryota; phylum Ciliophora; class Oligohymenophorea; order Hymenostomatida; family Tetrahymenidae; genus Tetrahymena; species Tetrahymena borealis. The sequence goes on along the minus strand of JH651244.1, from coordinate 132,183 downwards.
TATCAATCGATCAATCAATAAAGCAAGCAAGCAAACAAGCAAGCTAGCTTGCAAGCAAATAAAGAAACAAACTAATTAAGTATTTTTTTAAAAAATCTGGATAATTAAACTTTTTTGTATATTTCACTTAACGAAAGAATATCATCTAATTAATATTCTTTATTCTAGTATACAAACAAACAAACTTCTTAGATTAATTCATAATTGAGTTAACTTTAAATAATGTAACTAAGTATAGAATCAAACCAAATCAAAATTTTTAAATTAATTGATCTTTTTGAGTAAGTAAACTTCATGTAGTCACCTTCTGATTAAACTCAATATTATTTGAGGTGAATATGCTTTATACTGTCTTTTACTTCAAAGACTTCTTACTAACGTTTAAATAGCATTTTATTTCTTTGGCAGGATTCAAGATAATCTTCTTTCAGTTTTTCATACTACTCAGAAAGCTTAGCAGTGCTCAAATTTATCTTTTCCATTTCTCTGTTATTCAATTTATATTATTTTTGAATTGTCTTAACATCTTTCTTAAGCATAGTACACTCTTTCTTTACTTCCTTTAACTTAATACTAAATTAAGATTGCATTTTAAGCTAATTTTTTATATCTTCATCACTTTCTTCTTCCTCCTCTTCTTCTTCAGAACTTAAATCATCTTCTTCTGAATCATATTATTAAGTATTATCTCTATTAAGAAGATCCTTCTTCCTTCCTCTATCATCTTAGTTATCAGTAAACATGTAATTCCACTGCCAAAATTAAAAATATTTATTACGATCTCTCTATCTATCCATATTTTCTTAATCGTCTTCATCTTCTGATTCTTCATCATCATCCATTTTTTTATTATAATCTTCTTTATTATCCATTCGTTCAAATCTATATAAATATTCATCTAAGCACATTACAATATCCTCTAAAGGAAAGAATTTCATTGAATAATTCCTTCTTTTATATTCTCCTTTATTGTCTTTTTGATACATTTTATCCATAAGAGAATCAAAACATCCCTTTAATTATATTATCACTGTTGTGAAAAGTAACCTCAGTTTTTGCATTATTCCTAACTTAACCTCAGTCATTTGCTAATCTGGAGGAGGAACTGGTTAATTTACCTATGCTTAAATATCATTTATTGCAGTTTTTTGCTTTCTAAGAGTTCTTTTCTTTTCTAATGTTGTTTTTTTTTTTAAATCAGCAGATTTTAGCTATCCTTCTTCTTTAGGTTTAAGTACCTATGTTTTTTTCTTGGATCCTTCTCTCTTTTTAGTCCTTGTAACATGTTAAGCTGGCTAGTCTTACTAAGGTGTTTTTGTTTCAATATCCTTTTCTAACATTTTATATTTTTTCAAAATTCATTTATTGATTAATAAAAAATCTTTCCTCCAATAGTTAAAGAAAAATAATTAAATTTATAAATTGATTGGAGTCATATATTTAAAACTTAAAGCCAAAAAATATTCAAATATTATCAATAATTCTAATAATTATAAGCAACCAATATTTAATATCGATTAAAAAAGAATATATTGAGCTGGATATCTACAAAAATTATATTTTTTTTTTAGGAATCAGAGGTAGATAACTTGGTTAGAATTAAATAGACTATTTAGAAGATAAATAATAATTATTTTACATCAAATGTATGATAATCAATTTGTAAAAATGAATTTATCAATTAAATTTTCTGATTAAAAATAAAATAATTATTCAAAATACCAATGTTAATTACGATTTCGTAATTATTGAGGAATTAACGAAATAAATTAATAAAGAAGAATTAAAGGAAATAGCTTTTATTGAAAAGTTTAAGGTCTTTTTAAAAAACTTTAAAGTGCTTAAGCTTTCCAAACAAGTTTTAAGAGAACACAAATTACAAAAATAAATGGATTTCCATAAACAATATAATAGTAGATTGATAATTGAGATATGGATTTTTTATTCCAAAAGAATCTATTTATTCCTTGTGCTATCATTTGGTTGTTATTGTGCTTATTAGAAAGACAGGCTTCTTATACTGAACAGAGAGAGCTAGCTCATATTGTTTAATTATCAAAAGTAGAAAAAGGGGGTTTGATTTTTGTATAAATAGAAGATAAATAATAATTCTATAAACATTAATGTCACTCACTATATTTGATTGAATAGATTGAAAGTTGCTACTATAATATTTACAATTATCTATTAGCTCGCTTTGACTAAAATGATATTTAAAATTGAGCTAATTCTTAATGTTATTCTGCTATATTTAGTGAATTTAATGAGTATAGAGTAAAATTGTTTAATTATTTGTTCACTCTGTTTTGGTCAATCCTTAAGGTTCATAAACTACCAATTAGGGTCTTGATCAAGATCTTCTAATTTTATACCATCACCAAATCCAATATATCCTAAATTAGTAAATGATCTATCTATAAGTTTAAAATCAACTTCTGGCTAGTACTCTCCAAAGAACTTTTCATCGTCAAATTCACTCTTATCGTCTGTATCTACACTAACATCATTTTCAGAAGCATCAGCATCACAATTTATTGAATCATCAGCTGAATGTGATTGTAAATTTAAATCTTCTTATTAAAGTAACTTCTTTTTATCTTAATACCTAATAAATTCCTAATCAGTATATTTGAATAAATAATTTGGTTTTGCATGAATCCACTTTGATAATAAGCATTCATGAGCGCTTGCTCTCTCTAAGGGATTAGTTTTTAACATTTTCTACATGAATTCATCAAATAATTTAGCTTCTTCTTCTTTAAAATGATATCTGAATATTAATAATGATAAATTTATGAGTTTAATTACATTTTTTGTGAATTTAAAATTAGCTTAATTAATTAATTTTTACTTTTCAATTAATACATTTAGCAAAGGCCAATAATGAAGAGAAGGTATTCTTCTCAAATTTCCTTATTTATCAAAATACTTCTTAGATTTAAAACCTGAAACAGCAAATTTCTTTTAGAATTTATTGCAAAGTTCTTAGATCTATAATAATAACAGATGGTTAAACTTTAATTAAGTATGTAATTATTTATTACCTATGCTATGTGATCATCATTCTTACTAAAATTAGGACCTTTACGAGGTTCAAAAAGGAAATCACCAGTAAGCATTTCAAATATCATACAAGCAAATGACCAAACATCTGCTGTTGTGTTATAATGAACACCAATAATAGTCTAAATGTTTAATTATGTATCTTTAAATATTTATTATGTATTATTTATTTTACTTCGGGAGATCTATATTGCCTAGTTTGAATTTCTGTTGCAAAATGATGATAAGTCCAACATGCATTACCTAAATCTGCAATTTTTACTCTTACATTTGGTTACATTCTTTCTCCTCTTCCATTCCAGCTATATGTAAATATAATTTAATTTAAACCCTAATTTATTTAACTTAATTATTTACTTATCAAATTTATAACGAATTTCATCACTAATATCTTCATCTTTTATTTCTTCTTCAGGTTATTTTTAATCTTCTCCTTTTTTTAAATGAGTAATGAAAGTTTAATTAGTAAAGATCAAATAGAAAATGAAAATCTATTACCCTTTGTTTAAGTATTATTCTATTTCTTTTTATCATTTTTTCCATTATTTTAATTTTATTCACTATCAATATCCTATTTCATTTTTTCTTCTTTTTCTCTTTATTTCTTTCTTTTGTGAGCTTGTTTTCTTCTCTGATTTTTCTTCTACTTTTTGGTTAAATTCTTTTTATCACCCTAATTCTAGTTAGAAGCAGCAGTAGAAGTTGCACCTTCTTCCTCTTCATCATCATCATCGCCATCGTCATCGTTGTCATCATCATCTCCATTTACTACGTTGTTTCCATGCTTTTTATCATCTTTATTGCTATTTTCGCTTTGTTTTTTGTTTTATACATTTGTTTCTATAACTGAATCTAATTTATCTGACTTCTATTAAAAAATTAACTTTTAATTACTGCATAATTAAAACAAATCTATAAATTAATTACTTATAAACCATTGCAGTTATTATGATTATCTTTTGTTGAATGCCCATTTTATTTCTTATTTTCCTTTTCTTCAATCACCTTTATTTCATCAATAGATATACCATGTGCTTTCTAATAAAATTTAATTCTTTCTTAAAACTTTTTGGAGTTCTCTAACTATCCTTTATCTACAATTGATCTCTTTAAATAAAAAAGAATAAATACTTTTTAATCCTATTTATTAAAAATTACTATTTCTTCTTGTGTCAGACATAATAGTACGTTTTCTGGTTTCAAATCAGTATGTATGACACCACAAAATCTATGGAGAAAATCAAGACCTATTAAAACCTACTTAGCAATAGCTCTTGCTAAATGCATAGGAATACCTTTATAATTGTATCTCTTAATAATTTCAAGTAGATTGACACCTAAAATTTCAAAAACCATGCAAAAGTGATTTCCATAAGGTCCTCTAAATACGAAAGAATTAAGTAACTATACTACTTAGCAATCATCTCTTGTAAACATTTTTTTAGAAGGATCCTTATATAATAAAAAAATAAACTTAGATTCAACTCTAAAGTAAAGGGTACACTTTAGTATCAAATTTCATTGTTATGTAAACTGGTAAATTTATTTTCTATTATGTTTTAAAAGGTGGGTATAGTAGCTTACTGCTTAATGATTTTTTGGCCTATTTTTTCATTTAAATTTGAAATTTTGTTTATACTTCCTATTCATACTATTCATAGACAATTTGAAATTATCATGATTTATAATAAATTGGTGGTAAACATAAAACTGAGAGATTTAAGCTATAAAATTTGTGTTAACTAATATTTTTTAATTCTCCTTGTGTTATTAATAATTATTTGAGTGAAGACTTTAGCAAAAACAAACATTGTGTTTCTTTTTTTTGTATTAAAAATGTATTTTCTATTATATTTTTAAGTTTATCTTCTGTGTTGATACTACTTTATTAAGCTCCCCAAAATATTAAATGTAAATTAACTTACATCTTTGTAATATTCTTTTAACTATTTAATCCATTCAGGATTACTGGCTTATTTTGCGACTTTTTGAAGGATTTCAACCTCATCATAAGCAGCTTCTAGATAATGTGGTGCACTTTTTTAAATTTTTAGAGCCACATATGTGTCATACTTGAAATCCTTTGAAAGCCAAACTGTGGAAAAATGTCCCCATCCAAGCTTTTGAATGACTACGTAACGCTTATTAATAACTTCCCCTATATGAACTGGATGATACCTGATTTATTAAAAGAATCATTTTAGCTTAAAAAATTATTTAAATTTTGCTATTTTAAAATAAATTATTTATTATCTATTACCCTCCAATCTTATAATCCTCTATTCCTTCATCTTCACTGTCATTCTCCTCATCTATGTTATATACTTACCTTAAATTTATTAAAACTTTATTATTTATCGCTTTTATTAGAATTTTAATGATACTTATCTGATTTTGTAGTTAGCCCTTCCATTTCAGGTACTCCTAAGAATTCAGCATTTCCAAATTAAATTGGAGGTGGCATCTATGGATGAGCCTAGATATAATTTATGATATTAGATTTTCAATTTTATCAAGAGTAAAATTGATTAATATAGCTTTAGGTCTTAATAGAATAACATTCTGCAAATTAATTTACATATTAGTTATCAGGATTTTATTATTATGCGTGATTCTAGCTTGGTAATGCCTCATCTTCGGCAAATGTTTTAGTAACATGCGGTCTCATTTTGATATTATATAAATATCAATCAAACTTTTTATTGTTTTTAATGGTAGATTTCGTTGAATCTTGCTTAAAAATTTTCCTATAATAATGATAAAAATCTCTATTATCTTATTTCTGAATGAAATGAATTTCTTTTTGCTTAATGATTAGTTCTTTTCACAAAATTTTATTATAATTAAAAAGGATTTTATTTTTTCAAGATATTTTTTAAAAATCAGTTTCTGAAAGAAGATAAAGAAAAATCACTCGTCAGATATTAATTTAAATTAAAAAATAATGTAAATGCTTAACATGTATGTCTCTAATGTATATTTTATTTTAATTCATAACTCAAATCAATTGTCAATTTGATTTTTTTTTAAGAATTCAAACTAACATAACCAGTTGAGGTTATTGAGTTTCAACTTGATATTTCAAATATTATTATAATCTGAGGTTCTAATTCATCATAATACCTATTGAATTAAACAGATCCCATTTTTATACATTAACTCTCATCATTTCCTAATTTACAAAATATACTTTATCATAATTTATATTTAATTTCTCAATAAAAGTTTTATGTAAATTTAATTTACAGTTAATAATATTCACTATAAAATATTCTTATTTATTTGATGAAATATCCATATGAAATTGTCTTATCATCTTAGATTATTATCAGCGATTCATCTTAAATTAATCATACTTAAGATCTATTATATAATGTCATAATATAGTATTCCAGTTTATTAAAATATGTTGGAATATTTATTAAAACAAACTAAAATATTTTAGTAATGTTTATTATTTTATTTAAGTTAAAATTTTGAGAAATATTTGAATGTATATTCAATTTTATAAATAAACTTCAAGATTCAATTTTATCATTCATTTTATTTTATATAATCTTCAAACTTTTTGGAGGCTTAATAAGGAAGTGTTTTTATAATTCAATAAAAATACTATCAATTACTTCTATTTATGATAACTATGACAGTTTAATACTATTATAAAATAAAATAAACATCAATTTTAATACAATTTATTCAAATAAAATAATTAAAATCTTCAATTAAAAGATATTAAGAGAAGATGCAAACCATTTAAAATAGCTTAGTTCTTGTATCAACCAACCAAAATGTAATCCAACAATTAAAGGCATTAATTTAAAGATATTATTGAAAATATCTATGCCTTATTTCTTATTTCTGTTTATTAATTTGATGTAAATAAGTATTTTAAGAAATCAATTTTTTCTTTTATTGCATAACTAAAATGATGTCAAATTTAAAGATTTATGACTTACTCATTTATCGATTTTAAAGATTAATTCCTTGAAAGGAAATATACCTTGCATAAGTAATATATATTCATGTAAAATCCATTTTTATGTAAAAAATGAAGATCAATAACCTATTATAGTAAATAATCTATGTTTTTGATTTTGAATTATGAAAACCTTAAATAATTAATATCAAAAAATTCATTACTTTATCGTTAAGTGTTTAATTAACTTTAGGATAATAATCAGAAAAATAATGCAAAATAAAGTTTCATATGAAGAGGCAGAGTAGATTATAAAATATTTGAAATCTCATTTATGCGAATTAGTATTTAATGAATTGGGACCAGATGAGAATGATATTGTTAATTTAGAAAGTTAATTTATAGTAATATTCTTTATAAAATGAGCTAATTTATACTTTATTATCGCCATAATGTCTATTAACACAATTTCAAAATATTGATCAGGAAAAGAAATTACAGCAATTTAGAGGATATTAGAGGTCTCAATTGAATACGTTTATCAAAAAATATGTGGCATTAACAAATTGCTTCACAATATCTAGAGCACGCTTTAAATAAATCTTATTCTTAAATGGAAATAAAAATTCATCCAATCTTGGATTTGATCTCTTAGTATTCGAGTAAATAACCTATTTTCTGATAAACAGCTTTACTAAATTTTAGTATTAATAATTATTTGTTTTAGTGATTTAATCTTTGTAAAATTAAAAATAGCCCTGAGTTGAAAACGCTTATTCAAAAGATTCCTAAGAAAACAGGATTTATTGATTAAGAGATAATTGATAGGCTTTAAGAATATCAAAATAACTACAACAAAAATAATATAATGGCATTTAATGATGACAATAGACACATTTAGAGCTCATTTTTAATTTAAAAATCTCGAAACAACAACATTTCTTCTCATTCTAATTCATCAACATAAATTTCAAGAAATAATTCATTTGTTGATTACAGAAATTCAATAGGATTTACTAAAGATTTTAAGCATTATCTGAATAGTAGGATGCAAAGAACATCTTCTTTCTTAGATCTATCTACTCAATATTAATTAAAGAATAATTAATAATCTCATAGATCATCTAGTCAGTCACGCAATTGCTCAGAATAAGAAAATAACAGAATAGAAAAACCTCAAATTTTAGTAAATAATTCATCAGAAGTAAGATATTTAATTAATTTTGAGATTAAATAAGATTAACCCTTTTTTACACAACTCAAGAAATTATCCCAATAAGATTCGAAATTGGCAAATTACCACAAATTTAGCTTATTATAAGGAGAGGATCTTAGTAAGAAAAAAACTGCTTATCTTAAATTGCATGGAAAATATAATGATGAAAGGTCTGGGATTTTATAACCAATTATTAATAAAAATTAAGAAATAAAAAATTTGAAAGAAATGAAAACCCCAATCTTAAACCCAATAAATGGAATATCTTAATAAAATGTAAATAATTTGATTGTAATGAATGAATCACAAATCAATCTGAATTCTTCTAGAAATCTTTTAGATGACTCTAATTACTAAACTTCGATATTCTTTTCTCCTTAAAAAGAAAAATAGGAGGAAAATAGCCATTAAGAATCTAATTTATCTTCTAAAAACCAATCTTACTTAATAGAGCCTAGGAAGGTGAGTAGTCAAATTTAGTCTAAATAGTAAAGTGGTAAAAGTTCTAAGTAATTTTAATAAGATTCCTTTTAGTAAAAGTCGGTTTAAGATGATTCGAAGTAGAATGAATTGATAGAAACAGTCTAATTTGGCTATAATAATTATGTAAAGTTTAAAGGAGGAGGTAACAGTGTAAGTAAAATTTCTATTAAAAATCCTATAAAGTTAACAAGAGATTTATCAAATCCAAGGAATAAAAAACTTAACTCAAATTATTCAAAAGAGCCTAATTGGTTAAATATAGATAATTCTGATCCTTCACAATCATATAAAAAGTATAATTTTTATTTCAAATTTAATTAACTAAAAATTATTTATTAATACTCTTTAGAGATTATATTGAACCTTTCAGAAATTAGACTTAAACACAAAATAAGTTGATTGATCATTCAGGAATCAATAATAGCAGATAATGTCTGCATACTGAGAATTCTCCAATAAAGACAATCAACAAATAGAGTTTTGAAAAGAGAGAAAATTTATAATAATATTTTAATGAAATTGTTCTTTCTCACTCTAGAAGATAGGATAGCAGAAGTAATAATACAAAAGGAGCTTATAAACTTAACTAATCATTTATAGAGCATTGTGCTTCCTAGAATATATCTGTGGAATAATTAGTCAAAGATAGAATAAATTACATGAAATAGGATTAGAACTTAGTATTTTTTGAAAAACCAGCAGAAGAGACTCCAATAAGATTTTATAACAATACGTAACTTACTAAAAGTTTGACACCTTAAAAAAAGAAAGGACTAGAAAATTCTTTATTTAATATAGAAAAAAGTGAAAGACCTTTAGAGCCATCACTTCAAAGTCAAGGAAAAAGCTCTGCTTTTAATGTGAATCATACATTTTTTAAAAATTCTCAAATTTATAAAAAAGACTCTCCTAAAAACAATGAAAATATTGATTTTTTCGCAATAAGTAACTCTATATTAAATGATAGGACTGAGCAAATAGAAAATCTAAAAAGGTTAGTATAAAAATAATCTATAATAAAACGAGAAAGTATTATGAAAGATTCTACTCCTAAATTCTTTAGAAAATCCATTTTGCAAAAATAGCCTTCACCTACTTTGAAAGCTCAATAATTAAATGGTTCATTTTAATAAGGTGCCCCAGATTAAACAGAAAAAAAGAAAATGTCAACAACCCCAACAAAAAGATTACCTTACAAGTAAAAATATTCATAATAATAGCTTATTGATATGATTTACTAAAAAGAGGATACTTATGATAAAAATAATAAAAAAGAAGGAGGAGGAGGATAATAATAATTTAAAAACCCTATTTTTGAGTCTCCATCAAGATTGTATAAAAATTTGCTTGAAATTATTTAATGAAAAAATATGTAAATCAAAATTAAATTATTTAGAAATTATAATTAAAATCTGATTAAAAAACAAAAATAATTGTAAAAATAAATGAAATTAAAAATATTATCTCTAATTTGTAAATCTATTCAAGTCTTTTTCTACTTTTACATTGTCGATATTTTAAAAAAAAGTGTGTATTTTTAATAATAAAAATATTTTCTTTATTGAGAGTTTAAGCAAGAATAAAAAAATAGAAGAAAATAAGTTGTTGATTGATAAATGGTGAAAAAAGAATTGATATTTGAAGGAATCCTTTAATGAAAGAAAGGGATATCCATACGATATAAATATTTATGAATAAATTAAAATATTCTTAACTAATTAATTATTATAATAATACCAATAGATACTTTCTAAATTAAAATTAATTCTTCTTAATTAAAAAGTTATTTCAACATTCAGAAAAAAAACAATCAAAAATGATGTTAATTCCTCCTTCTCCTCAATAGGTTTGAAGATTCTACTCTATATTTTTAACATTAACTTTACATTTCTCCAATTCTACTTCTATATGTAATATTTTGTAGAAGTTATGAATAACCTATTAAGTTAAATAAAAATAAATTATTTAGATGTTTCACTATTAAAATATTACTTGCATATTTGGGATATTTTTCATATTATCTTAAATCATTTAATCAATTTCATCTTAATCCTGCTCTGTTAGCTCCTATTCACACTAAGTTATTACAATAAAATATTAGACTATAATTTATTTAACAATTATATATATTTACATTTAATTTATCTTTAAAGAATTTAAGTATCATATTAAATTTAACTTCTCCAAGAACTTTATGACATTCTTTTACTTTAATATCTAAAAGTGTTTATAACTCACTCTATCTCTTCATTTATGCCTAAAGTTTTAAATTCAAATTCTTCTTCTTTTCTGAATTATTTTGGTGATAAATGTCATCTTGTGTTGATTAATCGTGCTGATCTTCATCTTCTTCATCTTCATCTTTACTATTTCCATTTTCATTATTATTTTCTTCACTATCAAACTCATTTTCATCATCCTCTTCATCTTTTTTCCAATCTTATTAATCTGGAATTGATCTTATTTCTTAATCATCTTCATTAGATCCTTCTTCGTTTTATTCTTCTTACTCTTCTTCGTCTTCATCGTCTTCATAATACCTGTCTTCATCTTCATCGTCTTCTTATTCTTAATTTTCATATTCAAATTTATTTTCTTCTTCCTCTTAATCCCCATCACTGTCCATATCTTCAGGAAGATCAAGCTATCCACGATTAATTGTCTAACTCTTGAAATATTCAGCTCCTAATTTGTTATCGTCTTCTTCATCTGAACTCAATTCTTAGGGTTAGGCCTCTCCCTTAGAAGATGGATTTTTTTATTTTTATACTTTTTCATTCCAATTTTAAAGATCTTTAGGTTTTGGTACAGGAATAAATTCAAATTGAGTATTTTCTAAGTTTTATTTACTTTCATTTTTACTTGATTTATTATTTTATTTTTTGGAATCTTCTTCTGAGGAGGCAAATTCATTGTCAATAAAGCTATCGTTAACTTCTTATTAGAAATTTAAATTTTTATTAACTTATTTCTTTAACTCCTATTCATACTTTTCAGTAACTTCTTTATTAACAAAAGGTTTATTATAATGCAACCTTTCTTTTTATTGTCCTGTATGAGGTCTATGATTATCTTACTATTCGATCACTTATTTCATTTCTTTCTCATCTTAGCTTTATTTGTTTAGAGCCTTAGCACTCTAGATAGAGAGATTCTTATAAGGACTATTTTCAAATGAACTATCAAAGCTTTCCACTGAGGGTAGCTTTCCTTATTCTGGCCTCTATTTCTTTGACTCAATAATTCTCTAATCATTCTAAGATTTTGAACTTTAAGCAGAAGGAATGGATTGTCTTTGAGAGGATACTCTACTGGTATTATCTTCTTAACTTTGGTTTGCTAAATTTCTTAAGTCATTAACTGTAGGTTTATTGGATTAAGCAGATTTAGGTGCATTTCTTTATTTGTGAACATTATCAGGGAGATTATAAACTTCCTCTCTATCTAAATCATACTCTTAGTCTTTTAGTAAATAAATATAGGTAAGCTTTAAAATTTTTGTAAAAAAAATATTTACTAAAATCAGAAGGTCTTTAGTCTTTTGACTATCTCACATCCTTTAAATTATTAAGAGTATTAAAAAAAGAATTATTCTAAAAATGATATTACTTTGTAGCCATAATTATTGGGGTTCTTTGATATATTGCTCTATCCTACTGGAGCTCCCTTTCTTATCCTTTGAATATTCTTTTAAACTTCTTTTGGTTAAATAACTTCTTTCTTTTCTGGCTAAACAATATCTTTTTTTGGTTACAGTTGCTATTTTTTTAAGTATAAAAATAGGATACAGTTAATTGAATTAGTATTTTCTTAACAAAAATTACTTTTGGATAACCAAACTGAAGAGGTTATTATTGCATTTATTTGTTGAAATTATCAGGCATTTAATTGCCAAATAGCTGCTTTTTGCCATCTGCTTATCGAGGAGATGATTTTTCAATTTTTAATTATGGCTGAGAGATTTAATTAGCTCTTGGGTCAAAACCATTTTATTTGATTTTAAAATCATTTCTAATTTAATCTTCCTTGTCCTTAATCATTTATTATTATAATAGTATTGCTTTTTCTTACTTTAATTTCTCCATTTCTTTCTTTTTCTTTAATTCTTCTTCTTCTTTCTTTCTTTCAGCTTCTCTCCTGATGAATTCTTCCTTTTTCTTCTTCTCTAAAAGCTTTCTTTCTTCATCCTTCTTCATTTAATCTTCTCTCTTCTTTTGCATGTTCAATATCTATTCAGTTTGCTTTTACCTTTCCAATTCTTATTTCTATTGCTACTTAAATAGCTCATCCTTTTTATATAATTCTTAGACTTTATCTTTATATTTCTTATCATCTTTCTACAGTTATTGCATGTTTTGTTAATTTAATTTTTATTCTACTTTTCTATTCAATTCCCTTTCATCCTATTACATTTTTTACAAAACATCATCCTTTGGTTTAATCTATGCTACCTAGACGTTATGAGAAGAAGGACTCTTACTAACAATTTTAGGAGGATTATTTACATTTAATAAAGCATTATTCTTTTCTTTTTATTTTTCTATTGCATCTATTTAAATTATAACATATATAAGCTCCTTGCTCAATGATTGTAAAGAAGTATTCATTTAAGAAAAATAGCTTACTTTTATTTGATGATGGAGTAGAAGCCACTGTTGGAGCAGTAGAACTATCTTCTTTCCTTTAAACATATGCTATTTCTTTATTCTTTACTTTTGTATAATCCAACTCTATATTCAACTAGCTAGCTTTTCCTTGTACAACTTATTTTAGTAAAGTTCAATTAAAAATTTGTTACATAATTTGTATTTTTGAAATTTTAAAAATCATTTCTTTGATATTAAAATTTTACTCTAAGTTTATAAGATATCTCTTGCGTTTGGTCTTTTTTTGTAGTCTCTACATAAGCACATATCAACCATAGTTATTAAATCCTTTGAATATATTGTTGGAATAGGATTGTATTTACCTCTAATAATTCTTAAAACCAAAGCACCTTAATTATTTGCTTCAAAAGGATGACGATATGTGCATAATTCATATAAAACGCAGCCAAGACTCCATACATCAGATTTTTCATTATAAGGCTTCTCTTCACACATTTCAGGAGAAAGATAAAAAGGAGTACCTACCATAGTATGTGCAAAATTAGCTTATTCTGATAACACTTTTGCTACACCTAAATCGCCAATACGAAGACTATCATCTTTCGTTAAAAAGATATTCATTGCCTTTATATCACGATGCAATATTTTCTTTCTGTGAATATAGTCTAATCCCATGCATGACATAATAAAAAATTTCCATATCCTCATTTCTTGAAGAGGTCTTCCAAGTTAGCTTTTAAGATAAGTAGAGAGATCACCACTATCGCAATATTCCATAACAATGCATAATAAATTTTTATCGATGAATGAATCATAATACTTAACAATATAAGGATTATTAAGCTTAGACAAAATGTGCACTTCATTTATAGCATCCTATTTCATTCTACTATTCATCTTGCTAATATTGATCTATTTCATTACATAAATATTGCTATCTACTCTTCTCTTCACTTTATAAACTACACCAAAACTCCCCTATCCTAATTTTCCTAATGTATCAAAATCTTTCAGTGTCGATGAAGACCCATTATTTAACATTTTGCTATCTTTATGTATTATTTAATATTTCTATTATAGTATCTTCTTTCTCTTCCCTATCTCTTTTTTATTGAATCAGTTTAGGGTTGTGCCCAATCAAATACAATTTTTATTTTGTTGTATTTCTTCTTAAAATATCAACACAAATTTACTTATTGATTTATACTCGAATGAATTTCTTTTGATATTTTTTTTAAATTAAGTCATGAATATAAGATTGGTGATATTAAAGTAGCTGAATATAAACAATGATTATTTTTTGAAAAATATTTGCATGCAAATTTAATATCTACTAGAGTAATAAAGGTAAAGCAAATTCAAAATATAATAGACTTTATCAATCATCACAGTATTGTAAAGCACTTATGATTATTTTATGCTAAATAAAGACATTACACATCATAACTAATTGTTAAAGACTAATCAATTTTTTAAATTTAATAGCTTGATACACTATTAGGGATTAATTAATTGTTGTTTTGAAATAATCTTAAAAACTATAATTTGATTTGAATTTGATAAATTCTTATAAAATTCTCTGAAACTATTTATACAATTCTATAGTTTTTTATTTTGATTAGATAAATAGAATTAATATTTAATGGAAGTATTAGAAATTTTAGATTTGATTCATTCATTCAATCAATCATCCACAATTTATTAATTTTAATTCATTTTAATTTTTTTATTAATTTACATTTTTTTTGTAGAAATAATATTTATCTAATTAATTTCTTAAAAATTATAATTTAAAATTCAATTCACAGAAAGTTCTCAGTTATTTTTAATTAGATTCACTGCACTCTTTATTCAAAAAGATTGTGATGGTTGCTTTTCTATTAAAAAATCCTCATATTTTTAAATAAATTTGTGAAGTATTTTGAATAAATGTATAGTTAGAATCTCAAATTAAAGGTATTAATTGGTAGATTAATTGATTATAAAAAATAGGTACTTCAAACTTGACGTACTTAATGATAATTATTTCTATCAATATTAACTAAAAATTACTAATCAGATTAAAAATCTTTAAATTCAGAAAAGAAGTACGCGAAAATAAAGTTATTTTAAACCAAACGAATATATCAAAACACTTATTTTAGATATTTCCTATTATGAAAAAAAGAATTTAAAATAAATTAGCTCCAAATTTTGATAATTGATTAAAAAAATAACATTATTAATATTAAGAGAAGATTCTATATAAAAACAACTACAGCTTTTTAATGAGATAAATATTAAATGTTGCTGAAAAACCCTCTGTAGCAAGAGAGGTATCAAGGATTTTAGGTAATGGTAATCAAAAGACATTAGACAGTGAATCAAAGTATAATCCAGTTTTTTAATTCGAATATAAACTGTAATAATAACCTGTAAACATGTACTTCACATCAGTTACTGGACATCTCATTTCTACTAAATTTGATGATAAATTTAAGAATTGGTCAACATTTAATCCTTCAGTCTTATTAGATCAGTCTTCTTAAATTTACAGATATGTGGATAGTGATAAAGTTAATATCGAAAGGAATTTATTAAAATGGGCAAGAGTTGTAGATATGCTCATTTTATGGTTGGATTGTGATCGTGAAGGAGAAGCAATAGCATATGAAGTAAAATTTTGATTCCCCAATATGCTTAATGAAATTAAATGTATTTAATAAAAGGTGATAGATGTTTGCAATAAAAGTAATAAAAAATTATTGATTAAAAGAGCTTGGTTTTCATCATTAGATAGAATGAATATCACTCAAGCAATTAATAACCTTAGAGATCCTAAAAAGGAACTTTCAGAGGCAGTAGAATCTAGAATAGAAATCGATCTTAGAATTGGATCTGCCTTTACAGTATTTTAAACTTTAAGTTTATAAAATAGTTTTGCAAGTCTTAAAGATAAGAAAGAAATTATTAGGTAAATAGATAGAATTTGCAGGGATATTAAAATAATTTATTATAATTTTTATAAAAAAATAGTTATGGTCCTTGTTAAATTCCTACTTTAGGATTTGTTGTTGAACGCTATAATTCAATACAAAAGTTTTAAGATGAGAAATTCTGGTATATTTAACCAACTTATTCATGGTAAATAAATATTTTTAGATAAGTTTTAGTTAGTTAGATTAATAGGAATACAATAAAACTATTCAGATATCTTATAAATTCCAACATTAATTTGAAACAGGAAAGAAGGAGGCAAAACTTCTACAGTTGACTTGAAATGGAGTAGAGGTAAACTCTTTGATTAGGCAGTAGCTTCTGCCTTTTATTTATAATGCACTCATGATGAAAACGGTGAATACAATCCTAAAGGTATTGTAGTAAAGAAAAATGAAAGAGAAACAAATAAAATCAGACCATATCCATTAACCACAGTAGATTTAACTAAATAAGGTAAAAATGATATTTTTTAAGGGCAGATTTAGTTGAGATTATTTAAATAACTTAAAACATAAAATATTAATAATTGTAAAGGTTGTAGAATACTAAGAATGGCATCAGAAAGAATTATGCACGTTGCAGAATAACTTTATTAAAGTGGTTATATTAGTTATCCAAGAACCGAAACAAATAAATATCCAGATACTTTTTAGAATGGTTAGTTATTAGATCTTTGTAGAAATTAAAAGTAATCAGATGAGTGGGGTTTCTATGCAAATACTTTAGTTGACCAAGGACACTTTTAGAGGCCTCGTGCTGGTAAATAGGATGATAAGGCACATCCTCCTATCCATCCTATTAAACTTGCTAATAAAAACTCATTAAAACCTGAAGAATGGAAAGTTTATGAATTCATTACGAGACATTTCTTAGCTTCTTGCGGTAAAGATGCACTAGGAGCGAAGACAGAAGTGGAAATAAAATTTAATGATGAAACATTTAATGTAGATGGTCTTGTTGTAAAAGGTATTTATTTTATAATAAGGCAAACAATTTATTAAATTAAAACTGTCTATAAAAAAAATAGAAAAAAATTACTTAAATGTATGGACATATGAAAAATGGAATGATGCTATCGTTCCTCCCTTAGAACCTGGATAGGTAATTATCCCAACTAAGATTTTGCTTTAAGAAGGTAAAACTACTCCTCCTAAGCCCTTAACTGAATCCGAATTAATTGATTAGATGAATAAAAATGGAATTGGTACAGATGCAACTATGCACGATCACATTCTCACAATCCAAAAAAGAGGCTATGCAGTTAAGAATTAAAACTTTATGTTCACACCAACTCCTCTAGGTTTAGCTCTTTGCAATACTTATGATGAATTAGGGTTATCTTTAAGTAAGCCAGATCTCCGTGCTAAGATGGAAAGATTAATGACAAGTGTTGCAGAAGGTAAGTCAACAAGATAAGAAATTATTACAGAGATTATGGAGGAAATGAAATAAATTTATAAGAAGGTAGAATAAAATAAGCAGCTTTTCATTCAAAGTGTGGGTTAGTAACTATAAGAGTAGGAGTTTAGTGCTCATACTCTAAAAAACAGCCACATTTCTGAAGGAAGTTTATGCGGTTAATGTGGAGAATAAATGGAAATGTAGACAGGTGAGTTTTAGAAATAATTAGTATGTAATCCCTGTAATAAAAGCTATCCTATCCCTAAAGGTGGTTTAATAAAATTCAGGCCAGAAAAATGTCCTCTTTGTAATTTCTAAGTAGTTGAAGTTACATCTGATAAAGGAAACAGTTACACTGTATGCCCTTCATGCTATAATAATCCTCCTTATGATTAATAGATAGAGAATACTACAGCAAATGCAGAAGATTCGGGATTTAAAAAAGTTCAAATGGCTTGCTTTAAGTGTATCAATAAAGATTGTGCTCTATCTGGTGGTCATAAAAATATTCCTCTCTACAGTTGCCCATGCTGTTCGTCGCCTATCCAGATTAAAGAATCTAGAAAAGATAAGAAACCCTTTATTGGATGTACTAAATATCCTGATTGTGGTTGGACTGCTTTTTTACCTAAAGATATTATTTCTGTAAGCATTTTTTTTATTCTCTTATTTCTTTAGTTTGCAATTCATTTTTATTTTTTTAATTTATAAATTTAAAAAACAATTTTAATAGCTTTTCCCTACTAGAGAAGAATGCCAGATTTGCAAATAAAAGAATAGAAAGAGCATGCTTGTAGAGGTGAAGTACGAGTAAGGTGGATAATATGACAGTCTCTGTGGATAGGAAAAGATTTGCATTTATCCTGATTGTAATCCTAATTTAAAAGATGTTGGTTTTAATTTTAAAGAAATCAAACCTTTACAATTAAATAATAATTCTACTGCCAAAACAAACAATTTCTAAAATTATGGAAACAACAAGACACCTTAATTTAATAAAACTGGTTAGAATTAGAATAACGGATTTTAAAAAAGTAATTCAACTAATTAAATTAACAATTCTAATAATAATTATACATAGAAATCTAACAATTAGTACACTTGTTACACTTGTAAATAACCTGGACACACAAGTCTTAACTGTCCTACTAAGAATGCTAATTTAAATAACTTTTAATAAAATAAAAATTTTTAAAACAATAACAACAATTATAACTCTAATTATAATAATAATAACAATAAAACTGGAAATAGCAATAATTGGTAATAATAGAATAATGGTGAAGGTTAGCTTTCTTCATTTAAGGGCAGCTATACTTGTAATAAATGTGATTAATAAGGTAAATAAATATTTTCATACTATAATTTAATTCTATTTTTAAAACAATAGGTCATCTTACAAGTGAATGCCCATAAAATAAAGTAATTGGAAACAGAAGTTAGAGTAATGATTCATCAAAATAATAACAATAAGGAGGGGATAAGATAAAAAGATAATAAAATAAATGTGAGTTATGTGGTGCTTTTAGACATAATAAAACTAGCACCTGCCCTAATAATAAAAATTTACAAAATAATTGACCAAATGAATTCTAAATTGATTATTTATTTCAAAAACTGTAAATTATTTATAGCTACCTACTTAAAAAAATTGTAAGTTTAAATTGAAGTAAATCTAAACTTAGTCCTCACAAAATATAATATAAATTGTTCTTAAATAATAACTTACTATTTGTTTCACTTTTAATTCTTATCTGTTTTAGAATATGTTAAATAATATTGGTTTTGATATTAAATCTGTTATTATTTTTTATAATTAAAATTTTAAACTAGCTAATGATTACCTTGCTATTGTTTTAATGTTTGATTGAAAGGTTTTTGAATAAATTGTTTCTATTGGCTATAATTTTTAAAGATATAACATAAATGAAAAATTAGCTAGACAATAGTATTCATTTAAATTATTTGTAATTAGTGTAATTTAATTTCTTTTGCTTTGCTTTGTTTATACACAATTTTTTGATTTTTACATTAACTTAAATTAGCTTAGAATCTAAGAAGTACCAACAAACACTCAAATGAAATAGTTATTAATTCAAAATCCGTTTACAGAAAAGACTCAAGTATTTAGATACTAGACTTAGGAAGAAATAACCTTTTAGGCTATCATTAGTGCCATTACTCAAAACATTTATGCACTATATTCTTAAGCTAATGATCTAAGATTTATATTAAATGGAAAGCAAGTATAGAGAAATGATTAATTAAGAAATTGCGTTGAAAACAATTCTATTCTCAGAATTCTTTTCAGATTAAGAGGTGGTAAAGGTGGTTTTGGTTCTTAGTTGAAAAAAGATGCTAGGGCATAAAAGAAAATTACTAATTGGGATCTTTCTAGAGATCTTCAAGGAAGAAGAGTCAGAGATGTTAATAATGAAAAAAAATTGGTAGAGTTTTTTAAGAAATAAAAAGAAGAGTAGGAATAGGTTGATAAGGAAGTAAAAGAATTCAAAGATTTACAAAAGGAGTAGGGAAATCAAAATTTTGGTTATTAAATCATGAATAACGACTACAAGGATAGAATTGAAGAAGTTGAAGATTCTATTGCTAATTCTGTCCTTATGGGTTTCAAGAAGTAAAAGAATAATAAAGCAAAACCCTCATAAGAATAATAAGAGGAATATGAAATAGAAGAAAGTGGATTTAAAGTACCAAAAAAATTTAAAAAGTAAGATTAAAATCCTGAAAGCCCTGTCGAGGGCTAAGTCAAATAAGAATACACAGGATCAGTGAATTCTGAAGATTCACTTAGTAAATCAGAAAAATAGCTTGACAAAGTTTATGACATGCCATTTTCAAAGAGTGATTTGAAATAAGAAGAGATCAGTTAACAAAATTTAGATTCTAATTATGAAAAAAAACTAAAAGATGCTTGCAATGACTTATAAAAATAACCAAAACCTGATGATAAAAAGCTAATTGCTTTAGGATAAATAAAAGAATTCGAAGATATATAATTAGAAAAGATTAACTCTATTGATGATTTAATTAATTTAGGGGATGCTCATTTAAAAAATGAACTAACTAGATTAGGCTTAAAGGCTGGAGGAAAAATTGAAGAAAAAGCTTAAAGGATCTGGGCTATCAAGTAGGACCCTTCTAACTTATTTAACCCTAAATTTATGGCTAAGAAGAAATGAAAAATGTAGAATAAATTATATATTTTTTATGTATAAACTTAAGGAATATTATCTTAAGTCAATTAGATTAGTTTTATTATTTTTAAAAATATTTGATTATCTATCTTGCTAATAGTTTATTACAAGTAAATGCAATTTTATAAGAAAGTAATTTAGCAGACAAACTAAAATTCTAATAGGTATATGAAGAAAGATATTAGTATATTCTATCAAATTCAATTAATTTTTTGTATCTTATTTTATGCTTCTTTTCCCTATCTCCTATCTGACTTATTATATAATTTAATTTATTTAAAACAAAAGAGAATTAAACCTTTTTATTAGAAAAACTTCAAAAGTAATAAAAATAGAGATAATATAAATAAAGGCAAGCAAGTAAACTAAAAACAAAAATAAATGGGTAGTTGCTATTCACAAAATAAGAAAATGGAGAAAAAGAGTATTAATCCCATTTCCTATCCCAGCTTCATAAGCAGCTTCATGAATTTTGGATAAGCCTAGAATTATAAATTAAGAGAAAACTAATTTTCTTAGTAGATTTATGAATATTCTAATGATAAATAGGGTATATAAGAACTTCTCTTTTGCCCAAATATTGAGTTCCTTCAAAAATATGAAAGTGAGCTTAGTTAAATAAAATCTAGCTATTAGAAATTTATTTAGGAAAATGCTAAAATATTTGAAAGAGAAAGCATTTGCAAAGTATTCTTTATTGATTCCAGTGAGAAAATTATTATCTTAAAGGTTCAAGATTGTGAGCTAATAACTGATCATTCTATTGAAGAAATTCTGAAGAATATGTAATTTCAAGATTTTTCAGCATTAATCTAAATTCTTTTAGAAGCAATTTAGTAACTTACTTAAGTAGGACTAACCCTTAGTATTTAATTTAAGATTTTGCTAAATAAAAAAACTAAGAGAGTATGCATTTATCCTTTCTATTTTGAATAGTAGTTAGCAGTGTAATAATCTTAAACATATTAAAATCATATTGAAAATCAAAATATCTAGATTGTTGGCAAAAAATTATTATCTTTGATAGGTTAATCTTAGGGATTATTTGAGAGAATAAATTAATGCTATAGAAACTTTATTATTGATATGACCAGCACTTCTTAGCCTTAAACAATTTAGAAATATATGAATTTACTAAATCAAATCTAAAAATTAAATTTACCTGTATTAATTCCAATTGAGAATACATCTACTAGTAGGTTTAATAACAATAACTAAAACAATTAGAATCAAAACTTTGAAAATAATTAATACTCAAATGAAATTATTGAACAAAATACTCTAACTTCAGGTAGAGGATCATAAAACTATAATTTAAATACTTATAACCAAAAAGTAGATTAGGAAAATAAAATCCCTATTATAAATATTAACTTAAATTAGGACCTATTAAATCATAACAAAATTAATCAGTAAGAAATTAACCAGAATGAGAATATTGTTGTAGAAAATTGTAATCCTTTTATTGGATAGTAGATTTAATAATAGTCATAATAAAATAGCCTCCCTAATTAGTAGAATAATAATTAATTTAAAATGTTAAATTCAAAAGAATAAAATTCTGACAATACACATGACATCAATTCAGTGAAATATTGCTAACAAACCTAAGAAAACAATTTGGAAATTATAAATGAAAATTAGATTCCAAAGAGTAATATCCCAGGAGAGGAGAATTTTAATAAAAATATATTTAGTAATAATTAATAGTTTAATTAATAATTCACTACTACTGACATGAAAAAATAAAGTTTCTAAAATAATAGTTTAGGCAATTTAAATAATGATGGAGATTTTTAGGATTGTATCTTTATAAATGCAAATAATAGTGATTAATAAGATTAATAATTACCACCAAACAATCATTTTGAGGCAAATCAATAAAATAACTATACTTAGACTATAGAATCTGAGCGCAATTAAAGCAAATTACTATAATAATTTTAAAAAAATAATAAGAATCCTAATAATTTACAAATGCAATCTAATAGCTTTAATTAAGCCCCACAAGTATCAAATACCTTAGAATAGTAAAATTTAAAATATAAAACTACACCCTAAAATAATTTTAACCATGGATTTGAACAAAAATTATAGTAAGTATAACCACTTAACTAAGAAAATCATCAATCTAATTAATTATGCTAACCAAGTGATTAGAATTCTTATGATCAAATAATTTTAAATAATTCTAGCATATCATTTATGGAAGTAGAGGATGAATCTAGTGTTGGTGTAATCCCATAGTTAAGTAATTTGAAATCAAATTTAAACTAAAAGAAATAAAACGACTTAAAGGAAGAAGAGGTTTAGAATGTTAATGTCAATAGTACTTAATAATAATCTATAGAAGAATAGGAATAAATACACGATAAATAGATGATAGATGAAAATGAAAATCTAAATGATGAATAGAAAAGTGATCTATTCTTAGATAGAGGTGTAAATTGCTTAGAGTAAAATGATATCGAATAAGCCATTAGAAACTTTGAAATCTCAATTTTCTATAATAAAAGATAGGTTTACAGCTACTTATACCTAGGCCAGATATATGTAAGTATTAAGAAAGATGCAATACAGGCAATTATTTAAATGAATAGGCTAGAAGAAAAGAAATTAATGTGTAAAGAAGCCCATTTTATTCTAGGGAATGCATTAATGCTTAATAGGAATTATCCTGAGGCATTAAAACAATTAAATATTTGTATTGATTTGAAATATTCTTTAAGCGAATGCTATCTATAATAAGGAAATGTATACTTAAGAGAAATGTAAAATATCTAAGCAGCACTTTAATCTTACTAAGCGGCTATTTAATATTGTGAGAAAGATTAAGAATAATTGTTGAAAGTAGCTTATAAAAATATATCATATGCTTATTTGATGTTAAGTGATTATAATAATGCTATGTATTGGTTAGATCAGGCTTTTACTAACAAAGATGATATTGAATATGACACATATTTTATCCTTTTCTAAGTCCAAATCAAAAATGATTTATCTAACCTAAATGGATATTACAATAAATATATCAATAGTACAGATTATTTACCATTTTTTATCAATATGACTCTCTTTATTAAAGATTTCCCTGCATTAAAATAAGAACACAAGAAAATAGTCAGTAAATTCTACGAATTAGCAAACAAAGAAATAATAGATTACTATCCAGATATATTATAAGAATTCCAAAAATGATAATTCTTTTTCAAAATATTTTATATTTAATTTTAATTTTTTTTATAAATTCATTCTTAAACACAATCATTTTCAATATTCGTTAAAATGTACTTCAGTATCCTTACTACTTACTCAATATTATTCAAAATATTCTTTAAAATTAGTTAGCTGTATAATAATCTAGAAAGTTCACTTCAAATTAATTGAAGAGATAATAATTTACTTTTATTATTTTGAATTTAATTCTTAATTCTAATCCATTTTTCTCATTTTTAAATATTTATTAAATTGTTCTTATTCTATCTTAATACTTACTCAATATCAATTCTAAATATTATTTAAGCAATTTATTTTTATTCTTGTAAATTAGCATGAGATTAACTGAAGAACCATTCTTATTATTTTTTAAAGAGTGCATTATTATTAAAATAATTTACAAAACTTCATGTAGATTTTACTTATGCTTCCTACTCTTCAATTTAAGGTATTCTTCTTGGAAATTCTAATTTTTTATGATTTATAGATCATAATTGTTTACTCGTAAACTTATGGTTATCTTAATGTAGATTCTAATTTATCCAATCTTATAATCTAAATATAAATTAGGAGTGTGTAATCAAAATATTTAAAGATTATGAAATGAAATGGTCAATTTACTCGAATTAAATAAAATTTAAGAATTTAAACTAAAAGATATCTTACATACTTTTAGATGGTATTTATAACACTTTGTTTGATGATGTTATTCTTTAATTGATAATTTCAGATCAAATATCAACAACATCAAATTTCTTAAATATTATTAATAAATTAAATTAAATCCTAAATCATAATTACTGTAAACAGTAAAAAAAAATAGAACAAAACGAAGAAAAATGAGTGTTTTTTTAGTTTCAATTTCTGTATTTGTAGTAATAATTTTTGCCATAAGAAAATACATGAAAGGTGAGAGTTGTAAAGTAGATAGAGATATGACTGGTGAAGTAGTTTTAATAACAGGATCTAATACTGGTATTGGTCTAGAAACTGCAAAAGAATTAGCTAAAAAAGGAGCTACCATTATCATGGGTTGTAGGGATATGTAAAAAGCTAAATTAGCAGTTGATATGATATTAAAAGAAACTAATAATAAAGCAAGAGTTGAACTATTTAAACTAGATCTCTCAGATTTAACTAATGTAAAAGAGTTTGCAAAGTAAGTGAAAGCAAAATTTAACCACATCACTATGCTCATTAATAATGCAGGTGTATTTGGAATTTTAGAAAAGAAGCTCACTAAGCAGAATTTGGAAATGATGTTTGGAACTAATTATATTGGAACATTCTACTTAACTGAAGAATTGTTACCTCTTTTCAAAAAAGAAAACTAAAACAGAATATTAAATGTTGTTACACTTATCAGATAAAAAAAACTTGACTACAGCTTCTTTGATGCTAATAAGAAATATGATTATGTAGGATCTTATTTTGTTTCAAAATTGTTTTTGATTCATTACTCTATGTACTTGAATGAGTAATATTCAGAAAAATTAAACCTTAAAGCTGTATCTATTCATCCAGGAGTCATTGATACTGAAATCACAAGAAATCTTTAATCTTAGTTCAAAATAGTTGAACTATTTTTGAATAGCTTTTTGAAGTATATGTATACTTTCTTCATTAAAACACCCTTAGAAGGTTCCTAAACTACTCTTTAATGCGCTCTTGAATCATTTGACAAGCTTAAAGGTGGTAAATATTTCTAAGAGTGTTAAGTTTAGGATTCAGATTCGAAGGATTTTACAATCAAGGACGCCACAGAAAGTTATAATTTTACCAAGAATTTTATATAAAAAATGTAATTTTGAGTTATAAAAAATTAAATCGGTTTTTTTTTGATTTAATATTGTGAAAAGACCAATTAATTGATTTGGTTTTTAACTATCAGTATTCGATTATTGTATAATATTATATAAGCGATAACTATTGTATCTTTCATATCTTTAATAAATTCAATTGAATTCACATCTATTAATTACATTTTTAAAATCATATATAAAAGAAAGATAAATGAAAATATTAAAATTATCAATCAATCAATCTATCTATCAATCAACTAGTATATATCTTCATAATAAAACATATTTTTTATATATTTATTACCATTTGATTAACTATTAATTGCTCTATTTTAATTATATTTGATTAACTTTTTTATAGCTAATATATTTATTCTACCTATCAATAAATATAAATTAATTTAAAAATACTTTTAAGTCAATTATCTTCTTTAGATATAAAATATTATTTTAATTACATTGAAATAATCATCATTCTTTCTTAAGTTTACATTCAATTATTTTCTAAAACTTACGTTTGATTGCTAATAAAAATCTAAAAGAGTTGATGGAATGAAATAATTGTAAATATTAATCAATCTATTAATAGAAATATTTAAAAAATAAAGAACTACCTTTTAGATTTATTATTATTTTTCTTTAAATTTATTAATTTATTTAGTAAATAAATTATTTAAGATACATTAAACTATTAGCAATCAATATATTTACAATACTTTTTGTTTCTGATAAAATATTACCTCTTCAACTTTTCTATATACAAAAAATAATCCATTTAGTTAATTGTCTCTAAAAAAAATCTAAGAATACAAATCATTAATTTATTAAAAAGTAAAAATCTTGAAAATAACACAAAAGAATATTTATAATGGAGGAAGAATTACAGAATTAGTAATTAACAGAGGTTATTGATCATTAATTTGTAAACTTACCTTATAATTTTGAAATAGATGTAGATGATTGCTTCTTCTTATAGTTTAAAAATGAGTAAATAAATAATCATTATTCTAAATAAATATCTTAATCTCAACATTGAAAATTATTTTTTTAATAATAAGAGCTGAGCTTCCTCACAATATAGATCATCCTTTAAAAAAAATCAAAAACATTATTATAATATTTACTTAAAAGTATATTTATTTGAAATAATTTCCTTATCGCCCTTTTACTTACTTTAAAATACTTTCTTTATAGATCAGATCTTCTATTTGATGGGTTAGAGAAATTTGTATAAAAACTACTAAAATCAAAGATTAAGATAGAGTACTTAGAAATAAATGTTAAAAAGTATCCCTTATTAATCCTAAATTACATTGAATCACAATAATTTTTAAACATTAAATAGGTTGGAGAAATGGCATAAACTTGAATAGTCTGATGTAACTCGTCTCTGTTAAATAGTATAATAGCTGAATTAAGTGAAATATCTTTATCTCTATTTCGATGGAGTTTCTGATGAATATAGCACTACCATCATTAATTCAATAATTAATGTAGCTACTGTTTAAAGAAATCTCGAAATGCTTCATATAGAATTGTCTTCGTAAATAAAGAATTAAATTTAATATTTAAATAAAATATAAATTATTAAATGAAGATTAGCTTAAAGAGGTGCAGGAGAAGGTTCAAGCGAAAAATTAGCAGAAATGATATAAACTTAAAAAGATTTAAAGCATTTGTCTCTCAACTTACATAAGTAAATAAATATGGTTATGATAATAAATATTTATTTTTACTACTCTTTTTTAATAATAAAGTTGGGGAACAGAACCAGAATTTTAACATCCAAATTAAGAAGATCTTTTATTAATCATAAAATAACTACCAAAATTAGAGAATCTATAATCACTTTATTTATGCTGTGGCGGGTAGATAATTTAAATTCTATAAAAAATAATTATTAATATTTTTTCTGTATTTAGGGATTAATTGATTATCTATTATCTTTAAATAATTACATAAATTCTCTTTATAAATTTAATATTTTAATAACTTATTAAATAAATTAACCTCTTGATTTTACAAAATTATTAAATTCTTACCTAAATAGATGGAAATCATGGGGATCAGTAAGAGATGTACATATGCAATAGTATATGAATGAATTGAAGAAAATGAAGCCTCTCACTGCTCTTTTGTTAGATTTTAGAGGGTATAAATTAAATTGATTATGTATTAGTTTTATAATTAAAAATAAAAAAATTAATAAAAAAGATGGGGAAGTACTATTACTAATCATTGGGAAGAAGTTTTCACCAATTAAGCAGCTATTTATTTTGAAGAATTTTTATCTACTCAAAGTTAACTAAAATGGCTGAATTTAAAATTATTAGGGTAACTACATATAAAACTTAATTAATTTTTAAATAAATTCATTTTATGTGATAATTAGATGGGGTGATAACAATTAATTCTTTACAACTCCTGGTATTATGTCTATTGGAAATGGCTTAAAACATCTAGAAAACTTATAATATCTTTATCTTGACTTAAAAAAGTAAATCGTAAAAACTAAATTATTTAAATTATATAAATTTTTTTTTTTGAAAAAAGGCCTCCTTCATCCAGAGATTTTTAGAATAAATATTCTGCACATTCATTAGTTTATTTAATTGCTTAAATGAGAAAAATGAAAAAATTAACTGATTTTAGGATAAGTTTACCAGAGTAAAGCTTATTTTTTAAAATTATTTTCAATAACATTTTGAATTTATAAATAATTAGTAAGTGTATGATTCCTAATGTTAAAAGGATACTTAATCACCTTACATAACTGGTTTTAAGTCGTAAATATGTGATAAAAGTTTTACGTGATATGAATTAAAACACCAATATGGCATAGCTTTATAGAAAAGAAATTATTTAAGGAGTAATTGTTACAATGTTTGGTGGTACATCCAAATTTTGAGGAAAAAGAAAAAATTACAAATTAATTATTATCATTATTCTTCTTTATTATTTATTAAATATTTTATATATTGGACTTAAATTTATAATTCAAGTAAATTCCTTTATTAAAATCTTCTTATTTCTAAGATAAATTGCACATATTAATTGATAATTAAATCTAATCTTTAATGAGATTTTAGAACTACAGATGTATTTTCTCTCAAATACAATTATAGCTTTTCAAAAGCTTATATTATTTAATCACAAAATTAAATTTGATAAAATTATCTCCTTTTTAAATTTATTACCTACATACCTACCTATCTTTTATGTTCTTTTCTCACTTGAATTTATTAAATTAAATAAATAGAATTTTAGTTTACAAATTTATTTGATCTAAAAGAAAATAGGAAGGTATCTATTAATGGATTGCATAAATAAGAGAGTAAGTTGATTTAATTAAGAGTTAGTTTGTATTTTGATTAATATTATGTGTATGTATGTTTAAAAATTTATTTTTAATCGATCTAAAAGAAAATAGGATGGTATCTATTAATGAATTGCATAAATAAGAGAGTAAGTTGATTTTAATTAAGAGTATGTTTTAGTAATAGTCTTGGAAGTATTTTGATATATATTATGTGTATGTATGAGTTTATTAAAATTAATGGATGAAAAATAGAATCTCTTATTTATTTATATGTTTTGATTATAAACATACACTTTTCGCAACAATTATATTTTTTACTATCTTTAAAGTATTCTTATTAACAATTATTTTCTAAAGACTACATACAACCAAATTATTTATTAAATAAAGTTAAACAAATAACTTATTATTAATTTAATAATCTTTATCTATAGCGCAAATTCTTGAAACTAAAAGCTTAGAATTTGTAGGATCAAAATAGTTTTATTTCTACAAAGACTCGCCATTTCTAAAGAAAGAAATAGAATATAGCTGATTTACATAAATTTAGTGACTTTATTAAATAAAGTAAAAAATTTGATCAAAAAATAGTAGAAGTATCTTGAAGTAGAGGAAAAAAGGGATATTTTAAAATAGTATTATTATGTGCTGGAAGTAAAAGTCGGCACATTAAAATGAAAATTATCAAGTTTTGAGTTTACTTTTAGATTTCGTTGATAGTCCAACAAATCAGGAATATGAGAATTTATATAAATATCTACAAAATCGATTGTTTTACTGGATGCTCATAATTAATGCCGCTATTTTTGCTTGTTAAATATTATAATCTCCTTTTTAAAGCACTGATATGACTTTATTATACACTTTGATTATTACAATACTAGTCTTGATCGTTTTTCTCTTGTGTTTAAAAAAACTAAAAAGATATATTCCCTTTTTAGTAGCAATCATGTAAGCAGCAAATTATACTCTTATACTAGAGGAAGATTTAACTGATTCTGATTTTGTCAAAGAAGTAAGCAGAGTTACCTCTACTATCTTTCTTCACTCAATATTGTCGATTTTGCTATCTCTCTGCTTTAGAAAATGGATTATTAGAGCGCTGTTCTTAATAGCAAGTTGGGAATACATGTAAAAATAATCATAATTGCTTAAATTATTTTATTTTTTCTCTTTAATTTTAGATAAACTTAATATTAGTATCAATTTAATTTTCTCAACATTTTAAATTTGCTAAAAAATGAATGTTTTTTAATAAAATTTTCTATCTTCTAACGATGGTGATACAATTAAATCA
The DNA here is from genome assembly GCA_000260095.1 of Tetrahymena borealis. Taxonomy (NCBI): domain Eukaryota; phylum Ciliophora; class Oligohymenophorea; order Hymenostomatida; family Tetrahymenidae; genus Tetrahymena; species Tetrahymena borealis. The sequence goes on along the minus strand of JH651244.1, from coordinate 101,669 downwards.
AGTGAAATAACTATTTGGTAATTTGTAAACAAAATAACCTTACTTTACTGAAAAATAGTATTTTCATTACGTTATTGTTAGATATTAGATATCTATTCTGTTCACAATTTATTTTAAGTTGAGTATTTTTAAAAATTCTTATAAAATTCTCATTTTTAAAAAATAAAGGTTATTCAGATGTAAAATTATAGAAAGCATTGAGTAGTCTTTCATGCAATCCTAGGTAATCATTTTCTCTGCCATATTCATATTGTATTTATGTGAGAGATAAATTAAATAATAATTTGCAGAGTTTTTCTATGAGAGATCAAATTTAAAGGAACACAGTAGAATCTTAGATGATTTAATGCCTTCTTCACTTCTTATTCTTCAAAAAGGTCCTTTAGGATTTTAATGTACTTTTAAGAATTAAAAATCTAAAGATGAATTCTTCAAAAAAGAAACTAAAGGCACTCTAATTGTAAATAAGATGTTGAAAGATATGAATATTTGTAGAGAGATCTCTAGTAAGTTTATTATGTAGAGAAGCTAACTAAACAGTAGCCCGAATAACCATAATTTAGTAGCATAAATAACTAACTTTGTTAGTAGCGGGTTAGTTATGAATAGCGGAGGATATAGTTCCTCTAATTTATTTTTTAAAACAGCTGATGATAATTATAGGTGGATGAAAGAAACTCAAATCCGTAATTTGTATGATCTTCTTTCAATAAAGCATAAATATAGAAGTGCTATTGATGAGAAAGAAGGAACATTATTTACCTACCTAGATTAATACTATGATGTAAAAATTGTGTGGAAGAATTCAAGATAAATCCTAGTGCTTCTCAACAATATTAGTGAGAAGATAAATGCTGAAAAGCTGTAAGAGTTGGATGAATATAAAGATAAACTTTTAGCTTCTGTTTGTCACGACATAAAAACCCCTGTTTGCCAATTAATATAATTTTTAAATTTTGCCTTAGAAAAGGGTGCTAATAAAATTCCTTAAGATTCCCGCAACTTTATTGATATTAGCCTGAAAACTACAGGCCTCTTGATGTATTTGATTTCAGATATCCTAGATTATAGCTAGATTAAGAAAAAAATATTCAGATTAAGAATTGATAAATTCAATCTAAAGGATGTTTTGGAAGAGGTTATTGATCTCTTCAAGTTTCAAGCTGAATAAAAAGGTTTATAAATATCGAGTGTCTTTAAATAAGGATGCTTTCAAGATGTAGGCAATATTTTAGTTTATAATGATGCTAACAGGATTAAATAGGTTCTTATTAATTTAATTTCAAATGCTCTTAAATTTACACAGTAAGGTTAAATAATAATAAAAATAGCAACGGCTGGAGAAAATAATAATCTTATATCTATTTCCGTTTAGGATACAGGGATAGGGATGTCGGAAGAAATAAAAGCTAAATTGTTTGAGCAATATAGCACGTTTAATTAGGAAGGATTGAATAAGAATGGTAATTAATTAACATAAATTTATTTATTTCTTACAATTTTTAGGCAAAATACAGCCTGTCGGTAGCTTTAATACCACGCAAATTAATTATGAGGCTATCAAAAAAATTTTTAAGCTCTTAATTATTAAACTATTTTTTAATTCTCAAGAAAAAACTCAGAGAGAGTAATTAATTACCACAGTTATTTTATATTTTGCAAATGATATAGAACTTTGCTCTCCTTTTTATTAAATAAATTTTAATAGTCATCATTAGCATTATAATTTGCTATTTTTTGCCTATAAAATAAGCGTTTGATTTATTTTATTCCCTCAATTCAAAATTAAAGAACCAGATTTACTAGAAGGCATAAGCTATCTAATTTTATCTCTTAAGTATCAAACCATCATTCTTTTTTAAGTGTTAGTATTTTTCATTTTCAAATAATTATATAGTAAGTACCTTAAATTAATCTCTTAATTTTTTAAGAATTTAATTATTAAGAAATTCAAGAAAATGCAACTTTCTTAACACACGAGAACATTTTTAATCTAAAAATAATATATATATAATTCCAATTATTCTAAAAAATAGGAATTGGACTTGGCTTAAATAATTGTAAGACTCTTGTAGGAGAATTAGGACCAACAAATTAATTTCAAGTAGAGAGTGTATAAAATGAAGGATCTGTCTTTACATTTTAAGTCTATTAAAACAATTTGAAATATGCTGAGTAAATAAAGGAGGAGGAAGAGGAAGAATAAGAAGATGAAATTGTAGACCAGTAATAAAGCAGACAAAATAATAATAATTCTTATGAGAAGGATATTATTGAGGAAAATTATAATAACTCTAGAGAAGATTCTTAAGTTGTAACAAAAGCAAATAAAAATTACTCAGCGTCCCTCCAAGCAATAGATGAATTAAAGTGTAGAGCATTCTCTTAAAATAATGAATTAGTACCTTCATTTAAAGATAAACGTTCTACTTTATAAGAATACTCTAACCAATCAGGTAATGTTATTTAAGATGACTGTTCGCCTGCTTAAATTCCAAACTAATATGAAAGTCCAATGAAAAAACCTTTTGAGGATTTTAAATTTGCTAATGAAAATAAGAAAATTCGTCATTAGAGTCGGCAGTCAATGTAAAATTCTTCTGGAAAATCTAATCTCTACGATTCTTAAGAATTAAACTCGTTTGATTTGATGAATATTCAAGAATATTAATTCTCTCATCCTCCAAATCAAGTTTACCCTTCAATCAATTTTTAAACAAGTTAATTACTATAGTCAACTAAGTAACTTGATTCTAAACAAAGTGATTTATCTCCATAAATAGGCAAATCTAATGAAAAAAGAGTTTCGTTTTTATAAAGTTATCTTAAAAAAACCATAATGAATTAAGTGTAACCAACAACGGAGGAAGCATCTCTCAGTGATTAATCTAGTAATTTAACCATAAATTCTTAATAAAAACAATCATCTTCCATAAATAGCCCTTAAAAGAAATCATTACTCTTTAAGTCATAGTCGAACGCATTTAATTTCAATAATTCTCCACAAGAAAGAAAAACTACTTGTGGTGATGACTTCCAATAGATAAGAAACATGCGTTATAGCTTAGCAAATTCTAAGCTCCAATCATATAAGAATTTTAAATCTCATTCTCAATATTAGAGAATCAGTAGAGAATTCGATAACAAATCTGTTTTAAATAGAATGAAACCTTCAAAAAGTGAAGCCACATAAAAAACTCAATAATTATCTCCCATTAATTTTTCGAGAACACAAAAAGAGAATATCTAGATAAAGCCAAAACATAATATTTTAATTGTTGATGACAATTATTTTAATATATTAGCTTTAAAGCTATTAATCTCTGAGAACGAAAATATTATTGTTTACTAAGCAGAGAATGGGGAGTAAGCAATCTAAAAAGCGAAATAAATGAACTTTAAAATCGTATTTATGGATATGTAAATGCCAATTATGGATGGAGAAACGGCTGCAAGTATAATGAAAACCTAAATGAAGCTATTAACACCTATAATTAGCTTAACAGCAAATGATTATAATGAATAAGAAAAAAAATAGCTTACTATGTTTGAAGATTTTCTGAATAAACCAATTTAAAAATAGAAAGTATAATAGATACTATAGCGTTATAAGCTGATTTGACGGAGTAAGGTATTCTCCTAATTCCCTTTTTAATATCTATTTAATTATATTAAGCTTCAAGCCCTAAGATCAGGGAAAAGAAGATAAAAAAACTACACAGGCAATAGAACTAAAAATAAATAATTTTAATAATAAGAATCACTCTTAATAAAATAATTATATGATATGGTTTTAACCGCTATTTTGATTTAATTAGCATTTACTTTGTGAAATATTTGCTTTTTCCTTTCACCAATAAATAAGAATTAAAGCATTTTTAGAAATAAAACAAAAAAATTCTAATTAAAATAAAAAAATTGTAACTAAGATGAGTAACATCACTAACTCACTCCTCATTTAGATATAATTTCTAAATAATTATAATAAATATTTCATTCAATCTAATCAACACCTATTAATCAACAAATAAACTAACTAACTCACTCATGATTTCCTTAATAAAAAATTAATTATGTAATCAAATATCTATCTCATTAAAATTATTCTATCAAGATTAACTTATCTTTATGTTCCTAGTAACCCTCCACTTTCTCCTCATTTTGTACTTAATTCATATTTCCTTTATTTTATTATCATCATTCTATAATATATTAATAAACTACATGAATTCCTTTTGAGTAATTATTTCTTTTTTCTCCTAGATTTGATTACTTATTATTCTATTCTTGAAAATTGAATCCTAGTTGAAAAAAGATTAAGGAAGCATGCTTAAATGTATTGGCTTGGATTTAATGCTTTTATAAAACATAGTTCGCTTTAAGTTATTTTTTGGATAGATATCTTAATAAGATTCTTAGTTTAAGCAATATGATTTTATTTTAGTCAGAATAACTTCTATTATTTTACATTGTTGAATTTTATTAAGTAAGGTGGCAATATTATTAATTGTCTGTAAGGAAGTTCGAAGTTGAATTATAAAGAAAATTTTTAATGATAATTAGATTATCTTACTCTTTACTAATAAATGATAAAGTTGATATATTTATTCTATAATAACTCTCAAATCAACTTATACCAAAATCAGTAATGTTATTTAATCTTCTCTCACTCTCTCACTCACTAATCAAAGGTTCCTAATAAAAATTTAGATTTTTGGTTAAAATCAAAAGGAGAAAGTTAATAGATAGATAAGTTTGATTTTAATGATATTTTTCTGGAAGTTTGATGAAGATTTGATAAGGAAACATAGAGTTCATACTAAATAGAAAGATGGAAATTAAATTAATTTAAGAGGAAAAAAGAATAAGTATAGTAATTGATGTTTTATATAAGAGTTAATATAGGTTGGTTGGTAGGTAAGAAAGTCAGAATACTTTTTTATTATTTGGAATTATTGTTTAATTGAGATTATTTTTTTATAAGGCTCATTAAGAATATCATTATTATTTATATTTATGATTATTAGAGTCATTGAAGTAAGAGGTGTTAGTTAGTTAGTTATTAATTATTAAGAAGTGATAGTTGGAAATTTAGTTTTTTTAGATTAAAAATTAGTTTAAAAGATCCCTTTTCATTATAATTATTCATTGATAAATTAGTAGGATTTTTTACAAGAAATTTCCTTAAAAAGGAAAAAAAAACCATTCGATTGATTGATTGATTAATTAATTAATTTATTAAATATAAAATTTTGTTTCTATTTATGTCAATTTATATTTGCAAAGAATTTAAATCTATTGGTTGGGCATTTCATTTTAAAAAATCTTTAGTGTTTTTCAGATAACAAGGTGATCAAGGTGATATGAACCCATATTTTTATAGAGGTCGATTTAATCATTTCCCATCTTTAAATTACGATCGGTTTTACAGCCACTATATTCAGGAGAGTGAATAATATCGTTAAAATTTTATTTGGCGTTTACTTTATTTATGTTGAGATCAAAATTCATGATTGAGCAACGAGATGGAAGGACCTTAGCTTTTTTTTCATTATTCTATTTTGGCTTTAAAGTACTGAGTTTTTAAAGTTCAATCTAATTATATTTTGTAATTATTCGTTTATTTAGTGTTACATTATTAATATATAATAATTATTTACTGATTAAGGTAGCTTTTGCAATATTTAGCTAGCTGATAATCTTTTTTAAGGATCAACAACAAGCATGAGATCGAGCAATTCAACCATTTTTGAAGAAACTTTACTCTTGTAATCTTGTTAGAAATTCCTGTCCTTAATGTTCTAGATGACTCTCTTCTAGTTACCACTGTTTATCATAAAAATATATATTAAATAATTTATTATTGTGAAAAATACAATATTATTTGAGCTGATTAAATTCTAATTTCTCATAAAACAGCTCATACGAATATTCACTCACGCATTTTGTTGCGGAGATGTATTCAAGTGAGATAATTCTTTAAGTATTTTCAGGGTAAATGGATTGGTAAATTTATTAATTACCTTTGGTCATCAAATGGAAGATATCCTATAAGAAGTTGATATAAGATTACTCCTACACTCCAAATGTCAGATTTTGTATTTCTTTAAGAGCTACCGAAATATTCGGGGGATTTATAATTCAAAGTACCGATATTTGTGAGAAGTTTTTAGTTAGGGCATGATTTACGAGAAGAAGAGAAATCAATAATCTTGATATTTCCATCTAATTCATTGTAAATTATATTGTCAGGTTTCATATCAAAATGACAAAAATTCTTGGTGTGCAAGCAGTTGAGGCCTTGTAAAAGTTACTTAATGATTGCAATAGCAGTTAGCTCATCCATTTTCTTTTACTCACAATTTTCAGCTAAGTAATTGGTGAGAGCCTTGCCTCTAGCGAACTCTTACACTAGATAAGCTTTGTTTTTAGATTTTTCGATAATCAAATCCTTGAATTTTATGATTGTAGGGTGGTTGAGTTACTGTAGAATCTAACTTTCTCTTTAAACCTATATTAGAGTAAAAATAATTGATAAAGATAAAGTAAGGAAGAATAGTTTGGTTGAAGATAATTATTTATTTTTACTAGCCAAAATTTAAATATCTGTTTTTCCACAGCTCACAGCTCGTAATTCAATATAAAATTCATAAATTATTAATCCTGGAGGTTAAAAAACTTCAAAAATTAGAAAATGGTTTTAAATTTTCTCATTAAAATTATCTGTTTTTATTTCTATATTTTTATTTTTTATCTTTTAATTTTTAGGGGGGGATAAATAGATAGGCAATGTAGGATATATCCCTTAGTTAATATTCAAGTAATCTAGAACTTAAATAACTTAAAACTATATAGGGCATTTTTAATTAAAGCATGAATAATTTCAAATAAAAATAAATTACTTCTAATGTATCGACTACGTTTTCAGTCTTAAAAACTTTGACAGCATAGGGCTTAGATTTATTTCCTTGTGGATCTCCGCCATCTTCTTTTTCATAACACACTTTCACAACAGCGTTAACTCCCTTTATAATTTTTTTAAATTTTTTAATTAAGAATTTTACTGCATTGGTTAGTAAAAGTTTTATGAAATAATCAATAAGAATATCTTAATAGTATTGATTTGATAAAATTTCATATGTTCATTTCGTTATCATAAAATTTTCTAAAATAAATTGACTTTTTAATAATCAAAATTAATATTGAATTTACTTCTCCCAATTTCTTTCCAAGGGCATATTTTGACGAGAATTATATTTCCTCTTTATTGGCAGCACATTCAATCTTTATTGCACTGGGAATTTGTATAGACATTCTTTATTGAAGAATGAAGGATTTACGTTTCAAAGCGATAGAACCTATAGCAGGCCTAACTTCTACATCGCAACACTTGCTAATTGTAGAACTCTTGCCTCTCATAACAAAGGTGTCATCATCGTCGTCATCGTTGATTGCAGGAGCATTAGTACTATCATTATCATCACTAGCGTTCATCTTATCAAGATTATTGTAGCTATTGGTATCTTAAATTTAGAATGACATAGCAAAGTATTTATTATAAATTTTTTTGCCATTTTGAGGGCTACAGGGTAAATCATCTTCTACTTCTTAAATAACAGGATTTATACTACTATCCATATTCATGAATTTATTTTTATTATGCTATTGTTTCTTTATGTTAATTAAAAGAGTGTTATTTAGGATTTATTTTAGGTTTTTTTTAGAATTTTTTTAGTTTAAATATTCTTTTTACTTTTTTTTATTTCTTTTAATTGGTTTTACTAGTCTAAGAAAGTCACTAACTAATTTTGTTTGGATTAAGGACAGTGATTATTAGTGATTGGATATTTCTTCATTAAGTTTGCAATTAGAAATAGAATAATTTGTATCAGTCGAATTTTGAGTATTGTATTACTACGCTTGGTTTAACTCCACAATCTATAATATTGCTTAGCACAAATTAACTGATTTTTCAAGATAGGCATAAAACTTATTATACTTGTTTGATATTTTCTCTTAAAAAAACTGATATCAATATGTTCAAGCTCTCCTTTTTATTAATGTTTTGATTGTAAGAAAAGAAAGAAATATGCGAAAATAAGTAGATGTAGAATAATTCTAAATTCTATTATTAAAGTATTAATTTTCTCAGTAATCTTGAGAAATTAAACATTTATTTTGTAATCCATTTTAAATTTACCTGAAAATAAAAGCAACGTATGTATATATTTGCTCCATAAATTTAATAATAGGCTTAGAGTCATATCCCTTCAAAAGCTAATCTAAATTACTTAATTGATTGATCAATCAAAAAAAAAATATTCTGGTATTTTTTAGTTTGAGACAATAAATAAATAATTAATCCTTAAAATTTATTATTTACTCTGCTTTTATACTTTAGATCATATTTTACACTCTGATTCTTTTAATTTTTTTAAGCTGAAGCAAATAGAAATACTTTTTCCATATAATTCCTTCTCCTTCTCCAACTCTAATTTCTTTTATTTTTAGAGTCTTCTAAATTGATTTAGAATATACTATTTTTTCTAAATTGTATTCAACATTCTAAGAAAAGGTGATCGGTAAACTATAAATTAGATGCGGTTAGCTTAGTAATAATTAAGATAGCTTTGTCAGGTGTTGTCATAATCCATTAATTATCTGAAAAGATTATTTAGAATTACTAGGATGGTTAATTCTTGAGTTATATGGTGCTTTATGATAAAAGAGTAACATCCATATTCAGAATTCTTGAAAATAATAGAAAAACTAATTTTCTCTTATTTAAGTAGAAAATCAAAAGATAGTGACAAAGTAATTTAGACAAAATAACTAATAAATTATATTGCAAATTGATTAAGTTTATTTTTTTAAAATAGATATATTCATCCTTAGAATATTATAAGCATCCCCCATATAAACAATACCTAAAGAATTTTAAATTTAGAAAGCATGAATTATAATTTAATACCATAAGTCAATATTTAACAGAAAATCTTATAGACATAAACCATTAATTTTTTAATATCTAACTTATGACCTAATACTACGAAAATATTAGGATTAATTTTTAATCTTCTCCTACTATTATTCCAAAGATAAAATGTTGACATAAGATTATTAATTTATATTCCTATCGTCACATCATCTACTCATTTTTAAAATCTATAACTAAATCTTACAATCTTATTTTTAGAGAGTTCTTTGGTGTAGAAGAAAGCCCCTCTATACTATAAAAAATACAATATATCTCGAGTTTTTAGAAAATCATCTTTAATCATGGAGAGTTACTGGCTTCCATCTATCCATAAAAAATTACCTTAAATGCTATATAATTGATTTTTTATCAAAAAGAAAGAATTGAAAGTATGAAACTAATGATTATAATTGTAAAATTTAGAATAAAATAAAATGAATATATTCCAAGCAATAAATACTAAAAATAGCTTAAATTTAACATAAATAAATAACTAATTTTTATAATTAGAAGAAAGCATGAATTTTCAAATTAGAAATAATTACAAAAACATTCGGAATAATTATTATCCACAGATAAAAAGACCTAAATCCTCTCTAAATAATCATTAATATTGACTTTGTCAATCAGAAATATATTGAATATGTTATTTTCTCAAATGTAAGCTTAAATAGCATTTTGCAATAATTATAAAATAAAAATAAAATTATTAGTTTTTAGATTAATAAAGCATCTAACAATATACAAAATAACTTATTTTCTTATCATAATAATCTTCTTACCTGAATTCTAAGCTCTAGTTATCTTTTCAGGGCTAATAAAAAAGAGAGTTATCAAATCATAAGGCTATAAAAAAGAAGAGCCTTAATATAAATTTTGGATAAAATAGGTAAGCGAGATAGATATGAGTAAATAAAATGAATGTTCTCTCTTTTGTGTTAATTGAATCTATTCATACCAATTCAAATTAATTCTTCTATTAATAAATCAAAAATAAAAAATAATTATGAGAGTTACATTATGAGTTAAACTATTATTTTACTAATAAATTTTTATAACAACCTAAAAAATCAATTCAATTTTCAAATTAATGAAACAAACATATCTCATCTTTCTCTCTTTGCTTATTGGAATATTTATTTGAATTAATGTTAAACAATATACATTTTGAAAACTTAAAGTAATAGTAATTTTTAAATAAATAATAAAATCAGTAATTGTAAATTCCTAATCAGCTAAAATTTATGAATTGATCTTATTATTCATTTATTAGCTGGCTAGTTGAATAATTTTTGAATCTATACTATAATTAAATTAAGAGGTAAAAATTCACTGACTAAATTATGTATTTTATTTATTCCTTTTTGAAGCAAATGTAATAAAACTTAATTACTAAACCTAACTAAATAATAGAAAGGACGGCCTTAAACTTCTTTTTTACATTCATTAATCATATTTTAAAAGAAGAAATAATCTGAAACGATTTCAATGATAAATTATACTGAATGTTTTAATTATAATTCAAGCAAGTAATATAATCACTTTTTTTATGAATTTGTATAAAAAATTAATTATCCTAATTAAATCTAATAATTGATTGTATTACTCTTTATATCTATCTATATATTACCTTTTTATTATGTTATTTTAAATTCAATGTTATTAAAACTAATTCTAAATTTTATTCTTTTCTAGAAAGTATATAAATAACATTAATTTGTTAATATTCATGGCTATTAATTAAAAGTGAAAAATTATATAAATTTTATATTGGTAATATAAAAAAAGATAAACGGGTGATCAAATCGAGTGAGTGAGTTATTTTATTTGAAAAACAAATGAAACGAAGTGTGATTGAAAGAATAAAAACTGAATACTTAAAGATCTTTCATTGAGAAAATATAATTTTTTGTGAATAGGCGATAAATAAGAAAGAATAACTAAAAAAAGTATATCAATATTGTATCAGCCGAAAATGTATTAAAATTTCAGTTAAATAATAGAAAAATTAAGAAAATTAAGTTATTTTAAAGTAGGAATAATAATATAATTCCATTTAATATGGGTCTATGAGCTAGATTATCTGTAAAACTGTTAAATTTATATTAAATTGCATTTTAGTATAATAACCAATTTATTTGGTATGTGTGCTGATTATACACAACGTTGTAACCATTAAAAATTAATCACTAAACAATGGCCAGCTTTCTTTATTTTATTATTAATAATAAATATTGCATGTAGTAATTTTTGAATTTACAAACGATACTCTTGAATTTATAATCATATTTTAATGTAAAATTTGTAATTAAACGTTTTTTAGATTTAATTTAAGCTATATTAAATCGAATTTGGCAGTTTATTCTAATTTATAATTACATTTCTGAGAATCTTCTATCCCATATATTTTTTTTATTTTTTTGGAAAGTCTAACTTTTAATATAATTTATTCATACTTGGAATTGAGTGGTTGTAATGCAATATTATAGTTTTTTTTTGAATTATATGATTAATTGATTGATTGATTGATTGAAAGATATTAATTATCTAACAAACACTTTTTAATTTTGTTAAATATATTAGATACATTCATTAATTATTCTTTCTCAATATCTAACAAACAATTACATTTTCTTTCTTTTAATAAATTTTAAGCTAATTCCTCAAAATATATAATCATGAATAAGTTAAAGTTAAAGCCAGCTTTACCTCGTTAAGTGCAAATTATAGAAAAAAGTCCATATGAATAAGCTTAATCCTTTTAAGATAAATGTTAGCCCCTAAGAGCTCACCTTCTTGCTAAAATGTAATCTTAACATAATCCAATCTAACCATCTCAAATAGGATATATTGCTAAAAAGATTGATGAAAATGAATTAATGAATAAAATTGAGTAAAATGAAAAAAAGATGAATGGATCATAAATCTAGCTTCCTTCAACAGATAGGTCACAAAAATTAGAAGATAAATATAGCATTTAACCTTTAAGCATTGAAGAAAAATCCCATTAAGAAGGTTAAAATGAATTAAATAATATTTAGAATAATTCGCAACTTGAAGTAGAAGAGGCAACTGATAGAAAATTTAAAAGAATATCAAAATCACTTCACGAAGGGAGTTAAATAAGAAGTGAAGCATCAAAAAATGAAGTCAAAAATATCTTTGAAAGTGCAAAAATATACTAAAATTTCAGCAAAGATGAAGAAGTAGGTCCAAAATTTACTAAAGAAGGTAAAATAATTCCTTACTCTGTTGTAGGAAAGCCTTAGTGGTATGTAAAGGAGCTGATGAAAGAAAAAGATAAACATAAGACTTCTTAAAATAGTGAAATTAGTGATCTAACACAAAAAAGAAATAACACCATCCTAAATGATTTAATAAAGACTAAGAATAATTCTCCACACAATAGAAATAACAATAGTACTTATATTAAGATTAACGAAAATGATGAAGATGGGTAGGATAAGATGTCAAAAACCTAAATTTATCCACGTATATGGCATTAATAGGAAGATAAAACTTTTATTAGTGATGTTAAGTTCATGAAAAGAAAGAAGAGAGAAGAAGAATAGTTATAGGTAATATTATTTTAATTATTTGTTTGAATTTAACAAAATAGAAGTCAAATTTTCTACTTTAAAATATTTGAATTTAATGAAAAAATTCTCTAATTTTAACTAAATATATTGGAGTTGAATCAGCCAGCATGTATTTTAATATTTTTAATACTCTAATATTTAATTAAGTTATAAACTCAAGATTAGTCGGCAACCCAAAAAATAATTTTAACTACCTTTATTTTTCAAATACTTTTTTGGATATGGCGTTTTAAACTTAAATTTTGTAATCTTTATTAATGGTTCAGCTTGAATAAAATTAATATAAGGATGGTTCTTATGATAATTAAATTAGAATCCTATTATTAAATAAATATTTTCCTTAAAATTACTTAAAAAATATTTTATTAGAGATAAATGAGATTTAAATTTTATTTCTAAATTTATTATTTAAATTTTAACAGAAAGGATAAGAAGGAAAAGAACTTTTTTATGAGAAAGAATTGGATGAGTAGCAGGCCAAATAAAAAATTTAAGAAGAGGAGGACAGATTACTTGAAAATAAAACTACTATGAAGGGAAGAAATAAATAGATTTTAAATTCTCTTACAATTGAAGAGTAGATTGCTTTAACAAAGGAGTAAAGAGTTTTATAGAAATTTGATAAATAAGAAAGATAATTTGAATAACTCGTATTTAAATAAGCTATCGATCTCTAAAGAGAACCTGATTAATCCATATTACTTTCAGGGGATTAGCATAGAAAAAAGATTGAAACAATTAATGCATTCGAGATACTGAAGCCTATAGACAAAAAACAAGGGGATACCTATTGGTATAAAATGCTGAGAAATTACCCAGCATAGATTAGTGAGTAGAATTGTAAACGTCCTGAATGGTATCCTAATGATAAAAATGAGAGAATAAGAGAGGAAAATTTAGAAATTATTCATAAAAAAAGATCTCTCTCTATGGTTGTAAAAAGCAAGAAAAAGGAAACTTTAAATGGCACATTTACATCGTTTAAGGGAGGAATGTATGCATAAAATAAGTTAAATTAGTCAACAAATGAATGGAATTATGATTAAGTTAAGCACATTCAAGAAGATAACTATGAATAATAAAAATCTATTGAAGCTAATGGTGTTAGTAAATTTTAATTAGAAAAAGATTCGATCCTTGACTACTCGAATCAGTAAAGATTAGTTCAATTTTAGAAATTACCAGAAGAAAAAAATTTCTCTAACGGATAGTAATTTTAAAATTCATCGACATATGATAGATAAAAAGCTTTATAAAGGGGAAATAATTCTTTTGTCAGTGCAAATAGATCAAGAGTAAATAGTGTTAGTGAACCTATGAATGGATAAATTACATTTAAAACAAAATTTTTAAAGAAATATACCTTAAATGATGAATATAAAAATGAAAAATTCTAAGCAAATGGTAGTTTTATTTTGGGCTATCCCCGTCATGAACACCAATCTGATAATGGCAGCTTTATCCAAATCAATTCAGATTTCCTTTAATCACTTAGAAATAAAAACTAATAGAGTGGCGACCTAAATTTTGAAGAGTAGAATATTATATCTGAGGAAGTTTTGCATGCCCAGTGGTAGGATAGACAAACATTAGCTAAGACAGGAAAATTTGTGTTTAAAAAAGTCTAGTTGATCCATTGAAGAAATTAATTGTAACAATTAAATTTAAAGTAATGTCATTCCATAAAGCTAGAAAAGCCTTTTTAATTATTGTTAACTTTAAGATTTATTTTCTTATTTTTCAATAAGTATTTATCATCTTCACTCCTTTTAATTAAATCTCTTACCTTTAATTCTTTTATTCATATTAATTAATGTAAGGAGCCAGTCAATTTTTGATTAAATTTCTTCTCTACAATATATATCTCTTTTCTTCCACTCATAAACCATCTCATTTAGATTATAATAATTGAAATAGTAAATGATATCATTAACATTCAAGCCATTTTAAAATTTGAATAATAATTCCTCCCAAGATTTGTGATTAAGTCATCTTTTTAAATATAATAAGTATCAGATGCTAGACAAATATTGTCTTTATTTTATAACTACAGTAGAATTATAAATATCCTACCAAATCTATTTATAATGATAATAAATAAATAAATGTATCAATAACCATCCAACCCCTTTATTTTCCCTTCATAAAATAAACTATTTTCTTTTTCAAGCAGAAAGACAATATATCTATATCAATCGCTCTTCGAATATTTTATTGAGAAACAAAAAAATTATAAGTTGGCTTATCAGATTTACTCAATAATTTTGTAATTATTAAATTGCAGATAATCCCCTTTATTTACTTCACTTAACCTGACCTTATTATTGAGTGTATGGACTAAAACTATTAAAATTAATAATCCAGACTCAACGAAAAATTCCTAAAATTTAAGAGAGAGCTATCTTCAATATTTGAATTGAATTAATCTCCTTAAATAACTCATCTCTAAAATCTATTAAACTAAGGAAAATTTAATTGTTATAGTAGTGATCTTAGATTGCCCTTTTTATTTTGCTATTTTCAATAAATAATATTGCTAAAATTTCTAAAAATAGTATTATTATATTATAATTCTTAATTAATTCCTTCTCTTTTTTTATAAATAATTAATTACCTTTACAATACTTCTATAATAAAAAGTTGTTGTTTATACTGGATCCTTATCTAAATTTGTCTATATCATCGATGATTAATATATTTATTAAATAATAAAGTTTTCTCACTCTTGAATAGTTTTATTTACAAACTACTCTTACTTCTTCAATAATTTAGCTATTAGTCATAAGAAAGCTTAAATAGTCTAATCATAACTTTCAGATGTTTACTCTACCTTTTTTATTTTAAATAGGTAGTAAGGGTAGGGATATTTTTGCATTGATTCAAGTATTTTATAAAAATTGGGTTTGTGGAAAACTTCTACAAAATACATGAATTATATTATTATCCCAAAGAGAAGCCTGTAACAAAGGTAGATTGTTTATGTTAAGGAGTAAAAATTCTAATCTACATGTAATATTAATAGAATATAGAGAATGTTATGTAATAATGGGTTAATGAATCGAAATGTTTACCACACACACACAAATAAATTAGTTAATTAAATTAAAATCTAAATTACAAAAAAATGAGCTTTTTAATACTAATTAAATTATTTTTTTGAATATTAAGGACATCTTATTAATATATGGTACCCTATAATCTTTCATTATTTTATTATGCACTGAAATTACTTAAAGTCTAGTAGCATTTAATCCACAGATTTAGGTGCTTTCATGTAGAGCATTGATTTTGCAATTAAAATCCCTAGCTTTTTTTAAAAAAATTTATAGAAAAATCAATTCATTTATATGATTTTACGAATATTTATAAATTAAGCTTGACATTTTGATACAGGGAGAAAATAAGATAAAAGGTAATGCTTACTTTGAATAAATTTCATAGTAAGAAGGAGGTTCTTAAAAATTGATATAGATAAAGCTGAATGAAATAATTTATCAATTAGATTTAAGATGTATTTCCATCTAATTTGCTATAAGAGAGATATTTCATTCTCAATATTTTTCATGTACATGAAATTATATTAAATTATGTGTGCTAATTAACTATCTAATTAGTCTTAACCTTAGCCTTTAACATGAATGAATTTAAAAAATTGCTTAATTGAAGTTAATAGAACATAATAAATAAGAGAGAGATATTGAGTATTTATATTTTAAGGAATAATTCACTTTTATCACTTATGAAAAAAAATAGCTAGGAATCCTAAATATACTCTGCTAACATGAAAACAAATAGTAATTGAAATAATAAATTAATTCTTTTGCAGAAATATCATAGATAAAGTACTTAGAAATTCAAATCAAATTAATAATTGTAACACTTATTAAGAGAAATTATTAATTTTAGCAAGGAAGAATGGGTGGGGAAAAATTAGAGAGAGTAAAAATATTAATTAAACAAAATAGACTGACTAAATGCTAGAGGGTAAGAAATTGTGGTAACGTAAATCAATAGAATTTCTTAAAGAGGTACTGATCGCAATAGAAGAAAACCATTGAATATAAGAAATTAATTATAATAAATTGAATCCAAAATAAATACAAATAGCAAAAATTCATTAAATTCAGATAAGGATATCTTCTTACTACTATTCTTATTATAACAAAACCTTACTAAAACTTCTTCCCTAAATAAAACTTAAATACAAACTACAATCTACTACTTAACTAACTATAAATGGGATGCCATAAATCTAAGTCTGCCAGACTTGAAGACAAGATCACTTAAGTCATGATGTTCTACCAATAAATTTTAACAGAAATCAGAGAAAAGAGACAATAATATCTCGGTAAATGTGGAGATATTGAAGGTGATACTATACTTCCAAATGAAGATCTAATTGCTGATAATGATTATACCAAAAAGCATACATTTTAAACTTAAAACTCCAATACCAATTAGCAAAATGCCTCTATGTCACACAAATCTACTATGATATTTACTTCTAAGAAATCTCTTGAATAAGCAGAGTTCCAAAGAAAGTCTTCCAGAGCTGATGTTTGGAGATTTTCTGGCCGTAATAGTCTCGAATCTTAACATGAAAATAATGCTAATAAAGGATTACCTAATAAGAGTATTATTAAAGCTGAAGATTTCATCAACTATATGGCTTTCTTGAAGGAAATAAGTAACAAATTTGAAAAAATCAAATAAAAACAATTAGATTTAATTGATTCTTACTACAATACTGATAAAGAAGATGCTTAATTAGAATTCAAGAAATATCATTATAAGATTGAAAAAGCTCAAAAGAAGAAATCTGAGCTAGAAAACTGCTTCAATAGAATTCTCAACCAAGAATAATTCACCCCTCTTCCTGATGGCTACTATATTGTTAACCACTTTTGAAAGACTTTCTATTACAAATATTTGTAGACAATACTAACCTTATAGAATATATAATTAACACAAGTTATTTTACATTACTACCCTTCCCTTCCCTTAATTAATTTAGAACCAACTCCACACACTAAAAACCTACTAACTTCCAAAATATTTTTACCAATCGATCGATCAATCAATCTATCTATCAATACATCAATAAAACTATCAACCAATACCCCAATACCTGAATATTTTCCCTTATTTAATTTTTATTTGGTTTGCTTTCTTCTTTTATAACATATCCATACTAATCCCTTTGAAGAGAGCTAAATCAAATATATTTTTTGTAAATACATGCATATACACTTCTATTAATTCTGTATCAATTCTAGATTATTTTTAATACTTTTTTTATTCTCCTTTGGTAATAGAAGAGTATCAAATCATAATTTTCAACTTGTATTTATGTTAAATTTCGTTTATAATATATTATTATTAAAACAGAATTCTGGTGATAAATATCCTTAGGCTATTTAGATAAATACTTCTATTTGCTGTAAAACAATTGATTACTTTTTTTTAGATAATCAAAAGTCAATATTAATAGAATCAAAAAATACCTTAGAGTATATTTCAAGTATTAGTGGAGATAAGTGCTATAAAATATTAAGTAATATCTTCAATTTAAAATAACCACATTATAACATTATAACGTAAAGAAAAAGGTTTGTCTATTTCCATCATTGAGAAACAAAATAATCATAAAAGAGGATTATAATCAAAAATGTAATAAATCTAAATTTATTGTTATTCTCCATCATTAAATGTTAAAAAATTTTATAATAATGATATTTCTATTTGATTTAAGGAGAATGTGAGTAAATTCCCTTTATTAATTTCCTTTACAGTTTTAAAATTTATTTTAAATATCACGTTATTCGTTTGAATTAAGGCATCAGAATAATCTATTTTTACCATTAATGTGATAATTTTATTTGTAAGGTACCTCTATTAATTTTTAGATAAATACTTATTATCCACTCATTTAAATTGAAATCAACAGTGAAAAAGATTTAAAAACCTTTACTCAAAATCACATAATATTTATTTATTTTGCCATCCTTTGAAATCGAGTAATTTGTTTAAAGCTTTTTTGATTTATTTTACATCTATATTGCTGGAAAAAATACAATTATACTACGCTGGTCATAATTCATATATAAAATATCACCATGATTTACATTCGAAAAATTGATACGCCGAATCAAATAATAAACCAAATGTATCTCTTCATTCTAACTTTTACATTAATTCCAAGAATTTCTTTCAAATTTTTTTTTTTTCCAATCCATCACGAATTATTAGATTATTGATGCTAAAAAGCCCTTTACAATATAAATCTCTTACAGATTTACTCTCTTAAAGTCTATAATAAAATCTACTTTAAAGATATATTTGTCTTAAAAGTATTTGAGTTAGACAATTTTATTAACTTTGACCTTTCTCTATAAAAGAAATTAAATTAGTTGTTATTGCATATTTCAAAGTTAAAAGTATCTCTGTATATTATCCCTAATTGAAAAAAAATTTGTGTTACATAAAATTTTTGCCTACTTTCAATTTATAAGGATTTGAGCACATATTTTTACAATATCAAATGCGTTATTAAATGATTAAAGGGTATTTCCCTATCTACTAAGCTATGGTAAAAATTTTAAGGGATTATTTAAATGATAAATGTAAAAGAAATTATGAAGGAGAGATATAAGATAGGATTAAATTAGTGTAAAGAGATAAACTTCTAATTAAATCTTACCTATGGTAATACCTCCTTAAATATTTACTGCGTCATTCAATTAATCATACTCCTTATCCATTCAAACTTACAATTTGCTTTAACTTAAGCATTATTTCTTTCCCTCTCATCCCTTTACTCCATTTATAATTATCATTTAGCTATATTAAAATAGTAGTAACTGAGGCTAATAATGTCTAAGAATAGAAATGTCTATTCCCTTAAATACCAAATCCTTTAGAAAGTATATATTTAACCAAGGTTAAGTTAAACCAAATCAAAATAATGTTGATTTAATGGGGTTCAAATATCTGTGTTTTCAATAGAATAATTTATTAAATCTCAAAAATAAAATTAAAGAGTCAGTAACTGTTCTGAATACATCTTATTAAAATTGTAAACTAAATCGAAATACTCTGTTCAGTATAGGAGATAATTATTATTTATTTGTTTAGTTTTTAAAAAATCTGTAGGAAATAACCTTCTTGTTAAGCTATATTTATTTCCTTACAATAGAATCTCCTAATTAAAATGCTTGATTGTCCAGCACCCTTAGCACTTGTTACATTAAATACTTGGTAATATTAGCATATTTTCGGGATAGAATAATTTCTAATAAATTTTATTAGAAGTTTAAATTTTTCTAGCAAAATCATAGTCTTAGATTTATTTTTATCTTCAATTTATTTCAATTTTCTCTAAATATAGTTTTATAATAATTAATTAGTGTTATAAGAAGTTGCAATAATTTATTATTTATTCGTTTTATTTTATTTGTAATACAAATTAACGCTTAAAAAGTTGCTTTGATCATAAAAAATTGTGATTTTAGTTTATGCTTTTTAAATACTATCAATAAAATTTAATCAATGAAAGTAATCCTTTCTACTACTAAGTGTATTGATAGTTGTAAATTAGATTAGGGATAAGCAGATTAGAGGCAGAAATGATCTTAAATGCAGAATCCATCAGAATACTAATAAGCTGATAAATGATAAGACAAGAAAAGATAAAAAATATCATTTAAATTCATGTAAGTAAGATAGGAAGAATAAATTTCATAATAAATAAGTCTTCTTTAAATCCATAAGTAGATGTTACATCAAGAATTTTAACTAGATTCAATATTTGATTTTTTGAAAAATTGGATTAAGGAAATAGTATTATGAAATAGTTCAAGTGAAGACAAATTTTTTGAATAAAAAAATTATCTATGTTATTTTAATTGTAAGCTTAGTATATTGCATCAATAGTATTTATAGAATATTATTTTTTTAGGTTGAGCGATTTCTCCACTCAAGGAAAGATTATTGATAAATTATTATTAGGTAAGAATAAAGGCAATTCTATAAATGGAGCAAGCTTAAACTTAAGAAATTGATTAAATTAAAGAGAATTGTAGAAAAATATAGTATATAAATGCGAAGAAAAATGAAGAAAATAATTTAGAATTAATTAGGATAGAATGGACTAGATACAGTTTGTTTTATAAAAATAGGCTAATTTAATCTATTTCTAATTCGATATAGAATATAAGAACTGAAATCCTTTTAGAAATTGTAAAAAGATAAAAAATAGCCAATAAATTAATTAAAAAAATATAAAAAGTTGTAAGGATGAAGTGATTTAATCATAAAATAGGAATACATTTTCCACCAGATTTAGAATAAAGGTCTGGAAGCTATAATTATGAGTGTATTTTTCTAAAATTTGTGTTAACCATAAAGAATCAAAATAATATACAGACATTTGAATTATAGCACAATTTGCATAAATCTAAATATTTATATTTAAATTTATTTTCATTTTCTTATCTTTCAAGCTTTATTTTGATAACCTTTGTAAGCGCATGAAATCAAAAATATCAAAAATAAATGTTGTCATGTAATCTATATTAGTACCGTTATATATAGAAAAATCTGTCAAATTTTAAAAGTTTCACAATAAAATTTGAAATAGAATGTAATAATATTCAGGATAATTAAATTAATCTTAAGCAATAAAATGAAATCTTAAATTTAAGGTAAGAACTTAACTTCTATAAACAAGAATACAAATTTCTATATATAAATTAAACATTGCAAAGAATTTTTCGAGAGGTAATTAGCAATTACACTTCTTAATTTAACTAAACATAAATTTACTTTGCTTAATATTTTCATGTCAGTGGATTTCTCATTTTGATTTGAAATATTCTCTGATATTTTCACCTGAAATTTCTTCTAATTTGATAACAATTTATTTAGATGTTCTTTCTACATCAGGATCGAGATCGTCCAAGGTTTCGCTGATGAATGGTAATATATCGTTAATAAGGATCATGTACTTCTCGCCAAATGTATCGAGGATCTTTTCGAGGGTCTTTATGATGGCTAATCTGATCTTAGAATTCTCGTTTCTGGTTTTGAGCAATAACTTTTAGTGTTTAAATTTAAAATATTTAATATTTTTATAGGACTAAAAAATGAGAGGAATTCTTTAGTTTATTTATTAATTTAGTTTAATTCATGCTTAGAAATTATATTTAGTGTAATCTAAATCGTATATTTATCTCTTGATAAATTAAATAATCCATTCAAGTGCTTAAAAAATTCCAATTAAATAATTTGTAATTTATTTTACTACTTTTGGTTGATGTTTATTTAAGTTAAATTAATTCGAATATTGAAAGTATCAATTTAGTTAAAATACATTTGTTACCATTTATTTAGAAAAAGAAATATCCCTCCATATTTAATAAAATATGAGATGAAAGTTTGTTAAAAAGTTTATGAAAAGTAAAGGAAATGTTATAGATAAAAAATCTATTTTTATGATCTATTTTTGGGTGTTTATAATAATTAAAGTTTTTCTTTTTATAATAAGCTGTTTGTTTCTTTTAGTAGAAAATAAGAGGGATTATAAAATTAGTTTATTTCTATCTTGTTTGAATGCATGAAAAAAACTAAATTTAATATATTTTTCTATATTTGATTATTTTAATTGAATTGGGGACTTTTTTTAAAAATAATAAATTAAAAAACTTACATTGTAATTAAAGGTCTTCCATTTATAGTCTTCCTTGATAAGTTAGAAGAGAGAAATAACGGTAGGAACAAGATTTTATTCTATGAATTCATTGTAATCTTAGTAGGCGTTGAAGTAGTAAGCATCATAAATTGAAAGAAGAGGATCGATTAAATTTTAGAAACGAGTAGTATCAATAAACTCATCCTTATCATTTTTAATGCAAGAATTTAATGAAGCAAGATTAAGAGAAGTTAGCTTAAGAGATAATTAGTGATAAATGGTATTGGATTCATCTCCATTTTCTTCTCTCTTTCTTTTTTTGTTAAGAGAGGCATTTTGTTGTAAAAGGTCGAGAGGATTCTAGACAGAGTATATTTTAGAGAATGAATTGAATTAGTTTATCTAAGTTTCAAATATGAAGTTGAAGAAAGGAGTGAATAATGAGGTCATAGTCTCAGAGAGTTGATAGACAATCTTAAAGAGGACAATCTTACGATAATACAAGAAACGATAGCCGCATTCAGATTCTTAGAAGATACGTTCTGACCAAGTGACTATGTTCAAGAAGAATTTACGTAATTAAATTTCATTAGTCTTGATAACTAAAGCAGCAACTGCTTTAACTTGAGCATCTTCTACTAAATCTACGGTTTCAGGAATATAATGTTCATTATTTATGAAATGCTTTCTGGTATAATCAAGAGATAAGAAGATCTTTTTGTAGATTTCTTAAAGGAAAGCATCAAGAGTGTCAGAATCAATCTAATTGAAGGTCTTTTCTAATAATAAAGTGTATAATTCAACAGCTTAGGCAGAGATGGCTTAACATGTTTCTGCATGAGGTAATAAGATAGATTCAAGAAGAACACGAGATTCTAAGAGAGTAGAGAGCTTACCGATAAAATTAGTTAGTGCTGAACGGAGAGAATATCTAGCAGAGAAACTCAAGATTGTTAAAGAAATGTATGGAAGGTAAGGTGAAATAAGATTCTTGAGGCAAAGAATAAGATTTTCAATTGAACGAGTGACAAGAGTGAATAAGCCATCTTAATTCTTAATAATAGATTCTTGATGCTTGAAGTATTGAGGTTAACTGAAGACATTAACTTCAAGGTGTTATTAGTTGAATACTTCTTTTGAGAAATCTGCCATAGAATTAGTAGAATTGTCCTTAGATTTAGTAGTATGATTAAGAGAATTAATGATATTTAAAAGGGTATCAAAAGAATCCTTATCATTGAAATAGAGTAAACCTAGAGCTTGACGAAGAGTTTCTGCAACCAAAGCGTGGAGGTGAGGTAAAACACGGAATTTATTACCTTAAGCAGAGAGATTTGCAATTAAGAAGATAAGAGAAGTCTTCATCATAAAAGAATAATTTTAATTATCAACGAATGCAATTAATGTTTCCATCAAACCAGCACTGTCAATTTGGGAGTTTTGAGGTTAGAACAAACCAGGCTTTCTATCTAGTGCAGTAGTGAATAGGACAATACAATTAGTTAAATATTTTTAAATACTTCTTTATTCAGATGTAGATGTGTGTAATTTTTACTTTGATTTTTTGTTATTTTTAGCAGCCTTATTACCATTAACTTCAGTGGTTTCAGTAGCATTAGGAGCGCTGTTGTTAAGGTAAATAGTATTTAAGTTAACAGAAATTTCTTTGTGAATTGTTTGGACAATTCTTATGATAGCTACATTATGTTTTTTCTTAATTGAAGGAGCAGAGTCAAGTTATTGATTCATTATTTCAAGAATAGATGAACGAATGTGATATGAGATCTAGTGATTATTATCTAAAATAAGAGCACAGATAGTGAAGAAGATATCGATTTCGAAGAGACGAATGAATGAGGAGAGGAGAACTGAATAAGCAGACATGATGCGTTTTAAAGGTTTAGCAAAAGGATTGATAAGACTGTTATCCTTCTATGATTTACATCTGCTCATGGCATTCTTCTACAAATTGTCAAAACGAATTAATTCATAATAGAATGTGAAGAAAGTATTTGCAATACTTTCAGTTGAGTTAGGTTTTTCAACCTTTTGTTTTAAAATACGTAAGAAAGGTTCACTCTTAAAGAGGGTATGTAAAAGAACAAGAGCATTACGAATAAATGTTTTACAGGCATTAGGACGCTTAGAAGTAATTTAAAGGTGCTTAGCAATCAAACAGCTCTAAGGGTTCATTAATTTATTAATATTTTCATCAGAAGGAAGAGAATGGAAAGTAGTCCATTAAACAAAAACACCTTTAATAAAGGTAAGGAAAGTGTTAAGAGCAGATTAGCAAACATTTTCTTATAAATTTTCTTCAAGAGCTTCTTGAGAAGATAAGAAAAGTAATTCAGTGATAGCAGAGGGTATTTCCTTTAAGATAACAGCACTCATACCAGGGTGGGTTAAGTTATTAGCTGCTTGGATGAAAAGGACTCTAAGAAGATTTGTTGGTCCACCATAGATTTCAGATAATTAACGAATTTTAGTGATGATAGATGTCTTTTATTCGTTAAAGTAGGGTAACAATGAGAATACTACTTGTAAATGTAAAAGAGAGAATTTAACTAATTTATTACGTCTAACTTCACCTGCATGTTGCATTAATCTCTTTGCAACAAATCCGTAAATTTCAAACAAAAATTCTACCTTAGTTTCTAAAATTTAGGATTAGGTTAATTTCTTTTTATCTTCATCTCCAGCTCCATTGCTTTTCTCTTCTTAATCTTCGTTTTCAATCTTTTTCTACTCAGCTAAGAAGTTTTTGTACATTTCTTCAAGAACATCGAATAAAATATTAGTAATTTTCTTGAAGTCGATAGAACAAATTAAGCACAAAATATCAGCAGTTTCATGAACTATTTCTAATTCATGTAAATGGAATTACTTTTATTCATTATGACTTTCTTCTACTAGCAAATTATCTACATCATCTTTTACTTCTTCATCAGCTGTCTTCCATTCAGTAGTTTTAGGAGTATTCTTCTACAAATGAGATTTCAAAATTTCAATATATTTATATTCTTCAATAGTAGCACCTCCAGTTATTCTTAATTTAATATCATTGATCTAAACAGTTTCTGCTTCAGAGAGTTTATTAACATTCTTAACTGAAGATAAGAAAGTTTGATGCAAGAAGATATAGTGAATCTAACATTTCTTGACGATTCTGAATAATAAAACGAGAATACGAGGAGTAGAGAGAGGGGCTTGGATAATTTCAAATAATCTTTCAAGATCTAGTTCTTGAGTAACTCCATCATCCTTTAATAAAACAATTTCAAGCATATAAATAATTTGATTCTCTTCCTTTTGGGAAAGCTTTTTAGCAGATGATTGATTAGAAATAATTTATTAAGCACGGTTAAGGAGAGATTGACATATTTCTTTCGAGAAATTGATCGAAATTAAGTGTTCAGTAAGTCCTTCGAAATTTAAATTGGCAAGATTATCGAAGATTAAATTGAGAAGAGCAATTTAATTAGTTTGATTTAAACGTGAGAAGACAATATTATCAAGAGGTGTGATAACAGTATTAAGAAGAGTATTCTTAAACTTCTTATTTTCAATTTTAGTAACCTTTTAAAGAAGAACATCAACATAAAGATACTAGAAGTTAGTGTTTAGTAATTCTTCATTAGGGAGTCTGGTGTAGAATTCAATATACATAGCCATAAGATTGTTATCTCTTTCAAGGTAACTGTTCTCACGAAGTTTGACTAATAACTCAATCAAAAGATTTTGATCAATATTATTTAAGTTGAATTGATGTTATTATTGCTATTATTAGCTCAACTTAGAAGTTTAATGATGGTGCTTGATAATTTCAGCAAAAATACCCATAAAAGCAACAAGGAATTCGCTTTAAACCTGAGCATGAATTTAAGACATTAAGAAATTCAAAATACTATTTAAGTCTCTCTATTAATTATTTTATTGTTGTTGGACTTCCTTGGCAATAATTTTACCAATAGGGGGATTGTGAACAGCTAATTCTACTTTGTGTTTGCTGACGATTTCACATAGATTCAATAAAATTTTATACTTGATATTAACTTATTCAATAGTATTTTCTTATTCCATACTACTACTTTAATTACCTTAGAAGCAAGTATTAGTGTTCAAGGCATCACTTAAACGGATTGCATCAAAGTCACCAGTGCTCTTCTTTAAAATCTTCTTGCAATTTTCCATTATTAAGAAAAGTCCTTACTTTTCTTAGGCAAGAGCTGTACCAAGCTTAATAAGAACAAGAGTAAAGAGTTGATAAGCAAGTTAACTAGTAACTTTTTCAGAATTAGCTTTTAGTGTTTGATTAATGAGGAAAAGGGATTTAATATTGCCTTAAAGTGTTAAACCATCAACACTTTCTTAGTACATAAATTTCTTTCCTAATAATAAACAAATATCATTAAAGGGTATCTTATCAATTAAATCAGTCTTAATCAAAACGAGATTTTCATATTAGGGTTAATCTAAAATGAAATTGAGCAATTAAACAATAACATCCTTAGAGAGGGCAGCATTGGTATAATTCTTCACAATAAATTTGCAAACCTAACTATTTAATAAAGTATAATCAATTTAACTGGCACTCTTATTATGCTTTGAGTCAACAATAATATTTTCAATAATGTTTAAGCAAGTATGCAAATGAGTCTTATGAGATGAATTTGCATCAACTGTGGAAATGAGTGCAAGAAGATCAGCGTTATCAAAAACGTTAGCCATGAAGTTAGCTATACCTTAAATACAAAGAGCATCCTTGCTAAGATTTTATAAATTAGAGAGGAAATCTCCGAATTAGTTTTTAGCACTCATCAATAAATCGATCATAGGGAATTACTTCTTCTACAATGTTTCAAAAATGTTGGGAAGATATTCTTTAAGAGTTTAATAAATTTCTTTATAGCTATCAGCTAATTCATCAGATTGAACTAAAACAAAGAAGGTTGAAAAAATCCATTACTTCTATAAAGTGTTTTCATTATCGCTTCTTAAAGTTAAGGAACGGAATGTTTTTACTATTTCTTTTTTAAAGGTGGTACCAGCTTAATTCTTCAAATTAGCATTCAAGAAACGATAGAAACCTTGAATCATCTGAAGCTTAGAATGGTTACGACGCTATTCGTCTTGAATTTCTGATTAAGCAGTTTCAATAGCAGGGTGAGTTAATAATTCGAAAACGATCTTAATTGTCTTGCTATTGGCTTCAACATTTAGTTTGAGAACAATAATGTTAATTAAATAATCCAAATAATTAGCTAATAATTCTCTTCTTTCCTCAGGATTTTCTTCGTTGTTCAACATAGTTAAAATGGCATTAAGATATTCTCTATTTTCTTTAGCACCTTTCTTGTTCTTAGCAGAGGATGTTTGAATAATCAAATTTCTCTTTAATAAAACATTTTCATGGAAAGAAATGCTTCCAGGGAAGTTTTCGCTCATGAATTTTTTCAACTTGTCTACTTTGGCATTTTCTTTCTTATCATTCTCGTTTTCTGTTTCTTAGGCAATCTTAGAATTTAAATAATGAATTAAATCAGCCAAAAAATATTTCTTCATGAAGATGACAACTTGGCTTGCAACATCTACATTAATTTCTTCTTCACTTACTTCAGAACTAAAGAAATATCTATCAAATACGACATTCTTTAATAATTAGTCTTTCATTTCTGGGTTAGAGCTTTAATAAATAGAGTCATAGGTTTGTAAACTTTCAACAATAGATTCTACAAAAGAAACATTTGATTCGTAGGATTTTAAGGAGCTGCTAACTAAAGCATTGAAAGAAAGTGCAAAGAAATTAAGAGTGCTATATTATTAGCTCAATTTATCAAATGCACTCTTGAAAACTTCATCAACTGCATATAATTCGCTAAGTTTTGAAAGTTATGAGGGAGTGATACGCTTCAAGAAGTTACGTTGAGAAACAAAGAATAAGAATTTAATGACTGTTTCTACGCATTTGACTCCTTCATTTTGGGTTTTTGCTAACTTTGTTAATTGTTAAGTGCTAAGTTTAGTAATTAAAAAGGAAGTGAATTCATCAATGATTTAAGCGTTGATGTTCTTATCACGAATAAAAAGAGAACCAAGAGCAATGAGAGCAAAGCTGATAGCAGCATGATCACCACGTTTTAAGAAGTGATTGATAGTTTCAATCAAACTGCTAACGAAAGTTTCAGTCAAACGAGTTTTTACTGTCAATAAATCAATTAACAAAGCTTATAAGAAACTTGTAGGGTTAACTTTTAATTTTCCTTATTTATTATCAGTTCCAACCATATTAAAAACAACTTCATTAACCTTTTCTTCGCTAGTATCTGACTTTTCTTATTTATTTATTTTTGAGAAGAACAAGTTGGAAACCTTTTGGTTGTACTTAATTAACTAAGCAAGTATATGGCTATCATAATTGATTTACTTAGCTATGGTTTCACGCTAGATTTATTCACCCTTAGAAATGGGGTTATTTAAGAAACCATAATGTTCACGAGTCTTAAGGGTGACATTCTATAATAAACGAGTGTAGAAAGGAGTGGCATGGAAGTGCATGAAGTAGATAATAACAGCTTCAGCTTCAAAGTGATGTACATTAAAGTTACGGAGAAGGTAATCAATTACCTTGTGAGCATCTTCTTCCAAGAAATATAATGAAACTAAACATAAGAATTCTTCTAACTTCTAAGAGAGCTCTTCATTTTCCTTTTTCATTAAAATATTTCTATCTATTCTTCTGTATTTAGGCCCAAAAATAGTTTCCTAGAACTACAAAAAATTTTCATCCTTGATGCATAATTTCTAAAAGCCACTTGCTGCTAAAGAATAAATTTATTCTAAATCAACTGCACTGGCAACCTTGGCATGGAAGAGTAATGAAGCTGCTTGAATAACATCATTCTTCTTGACAACTGTCTAGTCATGCTATTTGAGGTTTGCTAATTGCGATGCTAAACTTGACATTTTTAATGTAATTTAATGATTTAATTTTTTCTTTTATTTATTTAAAGAATATCAATTAATATTTCTGAATGATACAATTTCTTATTATCTTGTATTTTGGCTAGTTTATCCTCTTTTTTATCAGATCTCTTGCTATTTACTAATCTATCTATGTGCAACTAGGTATATATATCTAATTTGATTTATTATTAATTAGATATTAGCCCTTATATCGGTAGAAGATCAAACACACATACATACATACTTTATTTTATTTTTATTTGATGGATATCTCCTTTCAATGCCAAATTGCTACTATTTCTTAGAATGAATTCTATACATTTACTTCTATTATTCAAATATATTTATTTTACTTCTAAATTTAGCTTAGATGATAATTTCGACTCAATCATTTCATTTCCTCAAAGTTCCTTAATTGAAGATGATTTATTCATTATTATTTGCATATCTTTCTCAATTACATACATCTACTTATTAATTTTTAATTCTACCATTTTAATAGACGTTAAAAATAAAATCCTTATCTAATAATAATATCTTCTCAACTATTAATTCTTGTTTACTTGAATTTTGAATTATTAATAATAAAACTATTTTTTGAAATTAAATAAATCAATAAAACATTTTTAATGTTATTCTATTATTTAATGAAGAAATAAATTAAGCTAAAGATGCTAATGTAAACAATAAAGATAAAAAGATATATATACTCTAGTAAATAAAATTATTAGATATCCTTATTTTATATAATTAATAATAAAACAAAGAAGATTTGATATATTTTTAATCTATTTATGAGCTTATAATTAATTAGTTTATAAAATTAGAATTATCTTTCCTGAAAAAATAATTTAATCCCAGCATTTCAAATCAGCTTATCTTCCTTTTATAAATATATTTTGAAAGGCTTTTCTTCTATTTCTAATTCTTACTATGATTTACTCTCTTCTTTGCACAATTTCTTTTGTAGATTTTAATTACTATTATCATTTACTCTCTTATAATTTAATAGTTGAATTGTATAAAGGTATCCCCTTTATTGAGATTTTGCCCAAAAAACAATACTGTTGTGTTTTGGAGAAAATGCAATATTGTTTATTGCATATGTTTTAAAATTTTTGATTTTATTAAATTTAGTGGAGTCAGCTACTATTTATTTTGTATTAAAGTTATAAATTAGTATACTCTTCTTATAATAAATAGCCATGTGTTAATTATCTAAGAGGTATAAAATTTATATAGATCTCTTATCATCAGCAAATTCGCTAAATATTTTACATAAATTTAACTTCTAACTAAAGTTATTGTTATCAATAATGAAAAATCTAGATTAACCATCAATCATAGCTATTTTATTATCATTTAAAAGAGTACTAGAGATTATTTATGAAAATTATGTTATTTCAACACCTTCTTTGTAATTCTTATTCATCACCTTTTCTAGATCATAAATAATAATTTTATTATCCTTACTTAGACAAACTATTGCATAGTTTTCATCTTATGTTATTATGATTTGCAGCACTGAAGATTTTGGATATAAATGATTTATTTTTCCATCTACTAAGCTACCTATTTATAACTATCCCTTTGAATTTCCTATTAATAATGCCTTATATTTCTTTGATTCAGCAAATACACTAATTGTGCCACTATTGTGAAATTCAAATATTTCTACACCTTGAAAATAATCAAAAACTTTAATCCTCTTATAATCACTAACTCCTATCCAATTAGTATTAGTATATAATTATTGTATTAAAGAGATTGAAACGTAATTTGGCGTGAAACCTTCGTTTATTATATCATCGATATCTTAATAGGTAATTCCATTATCCATTTAGTTCAAAAATTCATTTCCTTCATTGTTATGTAATTAATTGTTGTTAATTAGAGACTAATTTTAATTCATTTAAGTAGAAGAAGCAATAACTTAATAATTTATATGTCTTAATACTTTCATTGTTTTAAAATGAATAATCTCTATTCCTCTATTATTTCCCAAAGCTAATAGCGAATTGTTTCTTAAAAAACATAATGCATTGTAAGACTTTGGTAAAGGTTTAGCACTTTTTAGTATCATTTTTATTTATTTCTCTTCCGAGATGGCATCATTAAATACCTCTTTGATTTTCTTTATACTTTTTCTTTTATTTGATTTAGGTATTTAATTATTAGGCTTCATCTTAATTAAACTTTTTTGATATTCTTAAATGATTAAACAATATTTATAATTTATCAATTTTTGATGAATTTTAAATTTATAATATTTTGGTACTAATATCTCTCTATCAATAATATAAAATTGCATGCTATAATAACATTATACTAGACAGGTTGATATTTCTCATGATAAAATAATTTTTTCTAGGATTTTAAAAATAAATATTTATTAAAAAAATTAATTTATACACAATCATTTCCAATCAAATTATGTTTTTGCATGTAAATATTCTTTTAAGTATGCTAAAATTCACTCTATAAAAGAGATGCTCAATATTTTTTAAAAATAAAACCAAATTTTTGTTAATAATTCAATTTTTATTTTGACATTTTATAATTAAATTTAAGAAATTATGGACTGAAATACAATTATAGAATAGAATACAATAAGAATATTGATTTTATTTATCTTAATTTAAAATCATAATTATGTATTCATGCCAAATACTGTTTATTATATAAATCCTAAGTATTCATTATTGTATAAATTAAATTAAAACTAACTTGATTTTTAGTCAATAAAGAGTCATTAAAAGAATTAATGGATTAACTAGTTAACTAGCTAGCTGATTAATAAAATAAAGACTTAAATATAATATAAAATATTTTAAGCTGAATCGGATTATATATTATGATATCATCTTTCAGTAATTAATTCCATTTGAATTTATTTCATTAAACAAAATTAAATAAGAAGGAAGATAGATAGATAAATGATATATATTTGTTGGTGATTCATTTTTTACATTGTAAATCTAACTTTAAAATATTATTATCATCATCTTTATTTTATGTTTACAAATTATATATACTATATTTAACCTTTTTGCAATCAGACTATTTATCACTCCAAGCTTGTGATTCAAGATTAATTATCTTCAGATATATCGTTTTACTGAATTTTAGTCAAATATACCTACCATTAATACTTAAAGCCCTATTTAATTTTCATAATATTTGAAATCATTTTACAAATAAAAAATTGATCCAATTCACTAATTAAATATCATCAGAAAACAGGATTATATATGGATATGAAAATGATCCTATCATTATATCCTCAAAAGAAGAATAAGAAGATTAAAATTAGAATGATCAGCTTCATGATAATTTTGAAGAATAAGAAGAGATTCTTGTAGAACCTCCTACAAATACAATAGTTAATCATACCTCTACTAATGCCATTGCTGAATCTACTGCTGATGATACAGTTGCTTAGCACTTTCAAAGTACTAATGAAGAATATACTTAAGATATATCAGATCTCAAACCCTCAACTTAACCAGATTCTATTGATTCATCTGATAATTAATCCAAATAAGTCGAGGAAGAGCAAAAGATGGAATACTAAGATGAGACATAGGAATAAGAATAGTATATAGGGTAGAATTAATAAGTGAGTTCCGAAAATGTGATTCCTATTGAAATTAAGAAAAATAATTAGGAGGATGATGCTGATGTCTTAAAAAAGAATGAAGAAATAGAATTTTCTATTTATTAGGAGGTAAAATTATAGATATCATTTCTTCTCTTCCTAAAATTTCCAAGCTTCTCCATTAATTATTTTTATAAAATTTTCATTCAATTTTTTATGAATATTTTATATAAATCTAAACATTTTTTGTCCACAAATATAATTAATTATTAATTTAAAAAAAAAACAAAAATAATAATGGAAAGTATATCATTATTTTTACTTTATTAATAGTATCAAATGGAGAATTAAACCTATTTAAAAGCTCTTAAAGAAATGGCTGAAATTTAAGAGACAATAGAAACTCTAATGGATGGAGAATAAAATGATCAAAGAGAATAGCTCAAAATTTAATATAGATCTCTCAATGAAAAAAGAAAAAGAAATGAAATGGAAGTAAATATTAATAAGGATAAATTCGAAGAATTACTTAAAAAAAGAATGACTATAATTTCTAAGAAATAATAAGATAAAGAATGAAGGAATTCTATCTTGCTTTAATAATCTATTTAACTATTAGTAATAATCTTTAAATTCCTTGTTTTTTTTACCTATATTTTTATTGTAAAATTATCTAATATTGATTTTTACTTACTTAATTTAAAATTTTTAACTTTTAATTCTAAATACAATTTTAGTACTTTCTTTTCTTCTAATTTTATAAAACTTTATCTATTTTAATATTTCTGCTTAAATCTTTAAATATATAAGTAGTAATAGAATTGGAGATTAGAGTAGAGTGATAGAGTGTAAGTGGGGATCTGGATTAGGAAATTATTTTTAATTGAGAGAAAAATAACTTTTAATTTCAGGTAGTCATTTTTTCTCTAAATTATATTTTACCTATTTAGTGATCCTTCTCCTGAAAAGAATGATGATTAAATATTTGGCAATCATTCTTGCTTGAATTCTAAAATTGGAACTAATTTAGATGAATAAGATTTGTTGAGAGAATAAAGCTATATAAATAAGAAATCCTATTAAACAATTGAAAAAGTAGGATATGAAGAAACGGATAATGAAGATGGCCAAACACCTCTTAATA
The DNA here is from genome assembly GCA_000260095.1 of Tetrahymena borealis. Taxonomy (NCBI): domain Eukaryota; phylum Ciliophora; class Oligohymenophorea; order Hymenostomatida; family Tetrahymenidae; genus Tetrahymena; species Tetrahymena borealis. The sequence goes on along the minus strand of JH651244.1, from coordinate 67,697 downwards.
AATTAGTTAAATTAAACTCCTAACTTATTCTATTTATCTAATCCTATGCAAAGACCTGTTGAAACTCAATAGGGAAACAATCATAAAACGAATAAAGATAATTTGAATGAAAAACAATAATAATAACTAACTTAATAACCTTCTCCAATTAGAAAATTCAATGCTGAAAATAAATAGCAATAATTAATGTTTTTCCCATTAAACAAATTTAAATAAGAAGGAAGATAGATAAATGATATATATTTGTTGGTAATTAATTTTTATGTTTTAAATCTAGCTTTAAAATATTATTATTATCATCTTTATTTTAAGTTTACAAATTATACAATATTTAAACTTCATAAGGCAAGCAATATTTATACAAAATACTCATTGAAATCTAATAAAAAATATGCATGATTCTATTTAAATTATGATAAATTAGCGTTTATTAGAAAATAAAATCTTGTTTTTATTTAGAATATACCAGTAATTTCTTTAATTTTTTATGATACAATTTTAGAATCATATTTGGAGTAAAATTTAGAATTTTTTAGAAATGTTTTGATTTTTTCAAAATTTAAGTATGATTAATCGTTCTTGAATCACTTAAAATGATAAGAATTTTATCTAAATTTATAAATGAGTATATAACCTCTCTCTATATGTTATTTTGTTAATAATTTACAATGATTTTAGTTAATCAATAATAAAATCTTAATGTTTTTCTTGTTTTTTTAGAAGGAATAATAGTCTATTATTTTCTAAGTTAATTTAGTATTCTATTAAGTACTTTTACCCAATGAATTCTAAATTTATTAATCACTATTTATTTATGTACTTTCATGTCATTCTATTTAAATTAAAAATCTCCATAGGTTTTAGTTAGCTAGATTCTATTAGAATATGTATCTTCATTTATTTCTTATATTACTGGCTTTCTTTAAAGCTCCCTCAACTTTTTTTGAAATTTAATTTTTCACAAAGATATTTAAACAATCAAATTTGAGAAATCTAAATGTGAATTAAAATCTAAAAGAGGAAGGCTAAAAAAAAAGTGGAATATAGCAAAATTTTTTAGATGTTTCAGTTGAAATCTGTAATTTTTAAGCATTGAATTGTTAGAATATTAAAAAGATAATAAACATGGCATTAAATATTATATTATATACTCTTATGCAAAAAATAAAATTGATAAACGTCTACCAATTATAATCCCATGTGTTAAATTGCGAATTGCTCTAAATACATATTTAGATTATTTCTTTTACTTCATTTTTTAAAATATTTTAATTTAGTAGGAGATAGGTAGAGAAGAAGAAAATAAATTATTAGAAGCTTACATCACCTTTTTTTAATACGAAATTTAAAATAATTTAAAGTTGATTATGAAGGCGGATTGATAGAAATAATATAAAACGTAAGGAAATACAAAATTTGTAAAAGTAGCGCTAAATTGAATGAAAAAAAATCTAATATATAATAAAAATTATTGCATCAACGATCAAAAACTCATAAAAAAGGATACAAATACATATAAACAAGCTATTTAATTAACGTAATTTTCAAATTCAATTTTTCTTTTTCTTCTATACAGGAGCTTCTTCTTCAGAGCTTGAATCATCATCACTACTAGAGGATGAGGCCTTCTTAGCAGCTACCTTTTTAGCAGGTTAGGCAGCAGGAGTAGCAGGCTTTTAATTACTGGTAGAGGTAGTACTGACCTTAGGGGTAGGTTTGACTTCCTTCTTTTCAGGGATTTTTTCATCATCAGAGTCATCTGAAGATGAGGAAACAGCTTTAGCCTTTTCAGCCTTTTCTTGAGCCTTCTTTTCTGCTTTCTTCTTAGCCTTTCCACCCTTAGCTTCTTCGGTCTAAGCGGGAGGAGCAGAGGCAGTATTAGTCTTTTTATTGTATTCTGCAATCTTGATAGCATATTCCTTCTTGAGCTCTTCTTCTCTCTTAATGAATTTTTTTCTCTTTTCAGCACTCAAGGCTTTCCATTCTTAGCCAATAATTTTGGAGATATCAGAAAAAGTAGCTGAAGGATTCTTAGCCTTAACTTCTTGTTGTCTGGTTTAGCAGAATAATATGTAGCTAGAAATAGGCTTCTTGGGAGCATTAGGATCCTTCTTTTCTTTCTTTTTCTTCTTCTTCTTGTCAGAGTTAGTGGCATTTTCTACGCTACCCTTGACATCAGCAGCACCATTCTTGGCAAACTTTTGGAAGAGTTGAGCCAAGCTTGAAAGCTAAGTGCTAACATGTTGGCAGAATTCACTTAATTCAGAACTCATTCTAATACTTTTTCTTTTATTTTCTTTAATTATTCTTTAATTTTTTTTTTGTTATTTAAGTATTAATTTTTTATGCGATTAACTTTTTTTCCCTAATCTTTCCACTGTGAATTGAGCACAAATTTCCCCCCTTCTCCCCCTTTATTCCCTTAATTTCGGGTAGTCTTTATTTTTATTTTTCGCTGCTTCATCGCACTCCAATCCAGTGACCCACTCAAAAGTGTACTAACATAATCAGCGATAGATTATTGATAGAAAGAAAAAAATTAGGAAATTATTTAAGAAGAAAGGCATGTCTTAGCTCTACGAAGATAAAGATCCACTAGAGGATAAGCGTGATGAAAATTTCATCCAAATCAAGTCAAATACGTATTTCTATGAGATGTTCAAGAAAAAAAACCACAAAGGCTATGAAATAATACCATAAACTATTCTCTGGGAATCTGGTAGGCGTTTATTTAGTATATGTTGAGTGGAAAAGTTTTAAACTGAGTCAGTTGAAAAAGGAGTAGTAGATCCATAATCATCAACATTAAGCAAAGTAGAAAATCGCCTACTAAAAATACAAAAAATGCATTAGGATTTAAAACATTATTAATTATAGCTGCTTCTAATTATAATTGCAATATCAAAGAAGATCTCTAACTTTTTTTTACTCTATTATCTACAAAAGGTAACCCCAACACATGGTTCTTCAACACAACTAAAGGCAAAATTCCTAATATACTACATAAAAATACTGATAAAGTGAATCAATTCGAAATCTGCAAATTCTTTTTGGGCATTTCCCGTCCCGAAGAGCTGCGTATAGATAACCTTACTTCCCTTTCAGAACATAGTAAGAAGATGTCATAAGTAAGCATTAAAATCATTTAAAAATTTTGTCTGAGGAGATGACGTTTCCTGCTTTTTTGATATGGGATTACATCTCTTCTGATATTGCTTCAAAATGAATAACTAAATATCTCATTCAAGATATAAAGTTTCTTTTTAAATCCGCAAATTACTTAAACAAAAAGTATAACTAACTCCTCTTTTTTTTTGTTAAATTTTAAATATTCCTATTTAGAAAGATCCTGTGTGTTTCATCAGATATATCGACAAAAAGACAGATGCCCTCATTGGACCTGATTTGGTTAAGCTTTTTATAGAAGGCAAGTAATCATCTAACATATCTATGATTTAATCGTATGTTCCTAACAACTCCAAAGCCAGTAAGAATAATTTACATAAAAAAAACTGATGAGCTTTTATTCATTTGTATTAGTTAATAATTAATCATATTTACATCCTAATTCTTATAATTGCAAACAGATGAAGTGTTTTATGTGGAATACAGACATGATGAAAATACTCTACCTCTCAGCTTCAAATTTTATAAAAAGATTTTTTCAACAAAGAAAGGCTATACAACAAAAAGTGAACTACCACATAATTAAGAAAATAAAGAATAGAATATAGGGAGTTAAGCAAAAAGAGAGTCAATTATCAAGGGTAAAAAACTCTTTTTTAAATGCTTTGATTAGTCTTTAAATGTTAAACTTTAAGAGGTAAATCTCATATTAAAAATTGAAGAATTTGATAGAAGACTTATTTAATTCCAAAATAATAAAATAATGCATAAATTAAAATTTTCAAATATAATAATGGACTCTAATTTCTTTATATTATGCTTTAATTTAATTGAAATGTTATGAAATGAATTAGAAATAAAGTTTAAATGGAGAATTTAATATTATTAAGAGTGAGTGGTTAGTAAAATGACCTATTTAATTTTATTAATAGAGTGCTAAAAAAGTAATTGAATTTATAGAAAGAGCCTACAAACTAAAAGTTAGAAAATTTACACCAAAGTATATGCTTGATAAAGATGGAAATATAATTTTTATGGGAATAAAGCATTTATTTATAGAATTATTTTCTTATGGTAACGTTATTTTTTAAAATTAATTTAAATTAAAATGTTTAAATAATAAATTATCTAACTTAAAAGATAAAGTTATTAATATTTTTAATAAAATATAGCTCCCTATGAAATAGAGACTGTAAAGGAAAATAAAGTCCTTACCTTTTAAGAATTTAGAAAGCTTTATAAAAAGTAAAAGAAACTAAACTTAGTTAAAATAGGAGGAGTTGAAATGAGGTATTTAACAATAATCAATATAGCCTTCAATTAATTAATAATAAAATAATTAATTAAAATAGACTTCCTGCAGTCATTCAATAAGATGATAAAAAATATTCTGCAACACTTTACAAGAAAATGAGAGTTGAAAAGTGTGGAGGAGATTTTTGTGACTATGAAATGCTAGAAAAAAATACGTAAGAAAATTTTGATCAGCTTAATTAAATTAATTAATTTATTAAATTAAAAAGAGGCCCTCTTGCTATGAGGAAAAATATTTTAGAAGAATACAAAAAGCATTTTGGTGTGAGAAAAGAGTAGCTAGAAAATATAGCAATTAATTTACCTTATGAAATATCTAATCAACTTATTTTAAGGACCAGAGAAAATGCTCTTCCAGTAATAGAAATTCTTCGTAAAAATAAAATATTTTCAAAGGAAAGCTCAATCGTAAAATCTCAAAACTATCACTACACGAACGAAGATAATTTTGGTAATATCGATATAGAAATAGAGTATCCTTTCATGAAAAAATCATTTACAGTAGATAATTATGAAAACCAATACAAGGTAAGCTCATTTAAAAATAAATGAAAAATTTATTGAATTACTTTTTTATTAAATTAAATTAGAGAGTCAAAATATGCAAATCCTGCTTCATTATCTATTCTTTAACATCAAAGTTCTTTGATGAAAAGCTTAAAGAAAGAATGAGAAAGACCTAAACAAGATAATATTTTACAAGATAAAGTTCTGCAAATCAATTCTAAACCTCATAATATAATGCAAATATGGATTAAGATAGCCAAGCAGCTGCTATGGACATTGTCAATTAGAAAAATACTAATAAAGATGAATAACATGCAAGAGAATTGTTGAAATCTCAGAGCTAAGTTACTTTAAAATAGAAATCTCTTGATCCTAAAAAAAGTTAGTAATTTAAAATATCTAAAGGATAGAAAATATAGATTAACACTCGTGAGGATCCTCAAATGCCTGATCAATAATAATTTTATGCAAAAACAGCAAAAGCAAGGTTATTACCAAATACAAGGAAGGATATTGAAGTGAATAGACTTACACTTGGTAATATCCATTTACTTAATTTTAATTAAAAACTCATGTAAATAAAATAAAAGGTTTCTTGAACTATGAAAAGCTTAGAGACCTGTACAAAGAACCTGCAGAGTAAAATTAAAAAAGCTAGCCAATTTTGAATGATTCCAAATCGCCTAAAAAACAAGTAATTTATCAATAATGATCAATTGAAAAATTAATTAAAATGATTTATTAATATAAAACACAGATCATAAATTTGTTAGAAAAACCTAATAAGGATATGAAAAGAAAGGATATAAATGCTGATTCCTATCTTCTTTTCAAAATTGCTGAAGATAGAAAGAATCTAAGAAGGAATATTAATAGTGACTCATAAATGCGCCATGTCCTATTAAACAAACTCCAAACATCTCTGCAAGAGGGTTAAAAGCCTGCTTTAATATAAATTAATAGTCTTTATTACAACCATGCTAACTTTTAGCATTTGAGAAAGCTTCATAAATTTAAAGTAAATTTTACTTCAATCAATTTCTAAATTTCATTCAAATATTTAAAATTAATAAATCCCTTTTTTTAAAAAAATAGATTTCCTCACCAATTAATCCTTTCTTTGATGACTTAGATATTGATAAGATATAGGATTTAACCATTTAAAAAGTCTGTGATACAATGGGCTATTAACATCCAGTTCTAGATTCAAATGATATGTAATTTTTAGTAATTGATGAGAGTACAGCTATTCCTTATTGTTTGATTGGAGTGGATAAAGTAAATTCAAATCACGAATATGGAAAAGAGGATGAATTTGATGATAGCAGAGTAAATAAGAACCAATCAAATTTCAATTAAACTGATTAACTTAATGACTTAGATAATCCCTATAAAAAATCATTTAGAAATAGAGAAAATAGTTAAGGAAATGCTGAGAAGAGCAACGAAGTTATAGTATTCTTATAAGATTTCTTTGACAGCTATTTTGAATATAAATAGCTCTTTGAGGATTTGGTTTAATAAAACCCAAACAGAAGAGTTCTCCTTTTTAATTTACCAGGTAAAAGATAATTAGATTAACACTATAACTCTTATTAAAATCTTTCTTATATTTTAAAAATTAATAATAAAAAAAGGAATTGTTTTTATTTTAGTTAAGAACTAATTTTAGAAATCAATTCTCTTCGGAAAACCTTAACTTCTCCATTTTTTATATTTTTTTCTTTCATTTAATTATAAACTGATTATTCAAATAATCATAGTTTAGTTAGGAGAAGTAGAAGTTAACTTTTTAAAAATTTTGATTTGAATGTTATTAATTAAATTAAATAAATAAATATAGGATAATCGTACACAATATTCAATTAAGAGTTGCTGTATCCTAATTACTACCAGATAGAAGTAATCGATAGATTACTATTTAAATTAGACTAAGAAAAGTTAATCAATACAAAGACTGATAAATTTAAATTCATTGGAATAGGCTATGGAGGATTCATCTTGCAAAGTTACAGTATAGTTTTATATTTATTTACTCATAGAGTTTTTAAAGTTTACTAAGTTAACTGCAGCATTTTAATTATCAAAGGCTGAAAATATTATCAAATACTAAAGAGATTATTATTTCCTATTCTCTTAGGCAAATTCAAGCATTTTTTAATTGCAAAAATTACCTACATTAATCTATTTTACTTAACTAAACTTAGTGGTATCTGCATACGGAAATTTACCTAATTTGGGATCTTTACTGCTCATAAATTCATTTATTGAAGTTGACAGTATCTTAAAAGATACTCTGATGAAATCTCTTGAAATTTTTGAAACATGTCCCGGAGGCATGGATGAACTTTCTTACAACTACTTTTCTGTTATTGTAAATTCTCAAGCTCTAAGCGAAGAGCAATTAGATATAAAAATGAAGGTCAATCCAATTTTGAACGAAGGAAGAGCTACCATCATAAAAGGATGTCTAGCTTCATAATTCATGAGAGATAGATTTGAAAAGGTTCCTGTGTCGTGCTTGATTGTCCATACTCTCAAGAACTGCGTTGTGAATATTAATTAGAGCGACTTACTTGCTAAGTACACTAAAGATGAAGTACAAGATTTCTAAGCTAACTTGATTTTAAAAAAGATAAATGAAAAGTAAGTGAAGCGTAAAACTAAATACATAAATGGCGGTCACTCTCTTTTGGAGGTAAGCACTTTATTTTAATGAAAATTATAGCACAAACTTATAAAAATGAACTAAAATGTTTTTACTTTTTAAACAAAAAATAGGAAAATGTTGAATAACTTGTAGAATTGATCAACGAATTTTTAAGAGAATAATTTTGAATTTTTTAGGATCAGCAAAAGTATAAAAATCAAATTCTTCTGCTTTACTGATTCATTCATATAAAAAGTTTGTTTAATCTATTTTCCTTCTTTTTCTTAATTATTGATTGACTTTCTTTGACTGTTTTGATAAACTCTTATAGTACTTCTCAAACATGAAATAAGAATATTAAGATTTAAGATAATCTCTACTATTTGTTTGATGTATTTAATTATATATGTGTCTGTGTGTGTATCTTTCATTAGCAACTAATTACTTTCAAACTCATAATGAAATAGAAAAGAAGAGGGAATGACGAAGCGGTGGATAAAATAATAATATAAAAATAGAACAGGAAGATTATATAAATTGTCTGTATAATTATATATTTGAATTTTATATGTGGTAATTTATTGACATTAATCATCCAGCTCTACTCTTCTACTCTGCTCTTGATTTTCAATTATTTTACCATTCTTCCTTACACATATACATAAATATTGGACTCCTTATTTTATTTTTTCTACTAATCCTTCTTTCTTACACTATCATAATATTTAGTTTAGTTATTATCTTTTACAAATTACAGTCCTTCCCTCCTAATACCTTTTGATAGTAGTATTCGTTAACAATATTTACTATAAACGAAAAAATAGTCAAAATCTTTTTTACTATTAGCTTTTCCGATAATTTTAAAATTTGAAAATTTTGTTTGGTCCTAAAAATAAGTATATGTGCGAAGAGCTCCTTAATTAATTGAGTTCGAGAGTAAATACAAGAAATATTTTTGAATTATTTCTAAATCAATCTCCTGATTAATTCATTAAAAGATATTTATTTTCTAGATTATTGCCGCTGTGTGGAAAATCTTTATATTTTTTAGAGATATCTTTTTTTATTGCTAAGTTTTTGTAAGGATTTTTCATTTTAATTGGTTCAGCCTAAGAGAATGCATACCACAAAATAAATAAAGTTATAATTAGTTATTATTTAATTATACATTAATAGTTATTATAATAGGAGAATCATTATTTATAAAATTTGTTAACGTTATGATGATGCACTCTGGTTATGCTGTGTGAATGAGGGTATCCAAGAAATAAAGGAATGGCAAATTTTAATGCATTTCAAAAAAAGAATAAAATTGAAAGAGGGTGGGGAGAGAAAGCAGTCAGAAAAAGAATTAGAGAAAGCAACAGGAAAAAATTGAAGAAAAGAAAATTAGAAAATCGAAGAAAAGGAATTGTTCATTCAAATTATAGAGAAGAGAAAAGGAAATTAGATAAGAAAATAAGAGCTTTCTTTAAAAGTAAAATTAATTAATTTTTTAATATTTTACATGGCAGTGTTTAAGTATAGTTGATTTTATTTCATTAATTATTAATGTAATTGGGCAAGTTAAAGATCTATTTCTTTTCATTGTTGCTTATAATTTATTGAATATATCCTACCTTTCTTTTTTATTTATCAAGCTTCTTTGTTATTTTCCTTTCCTCGAGATTTGAAAAAATTAAGAAATACAAGAAATATTTAAAAGTAAAAGTTAATTATCAATATGTTGGCGTTGATCTCTAGAATAGGAGAGAATATTATGTCACCTAGATATAAGTAAATTTTCTAAACAAAAGTGAGTGATCGTAATGAAGATTTTGCAGGGCAGATTTTAAGTGGTCGGTGAAAAGAAGGGAAAAGAATAATTCAAACTAATCAAATAAAAAACCGAGATTGTATAATAGAAAGTTTTTTATTTTTTCGTTTATGCTTTTTTTCTTTCTTTTTCAATGTGCTGGTACCTACATAGATTTATTGAATGAATGAATGCTCGATTAATGGATTGATCTCTTTCAAGTAATTTAGTTTAATAGCAGTATTGTCAGTATAAATATTTTTTTATTTTGAAAACTTCAAAAATAAATAAATTTCAAAAAAAATTTTTAAAATAATTAAAAAAAATTAAAAATAAAAACCTTTAAGAAAAAAAAGCAAAACAATAAAAAACAATCCACACTTGAAAATGTCTTTAGGCAGAGAAGAATTGATTTACTTGGCTAAGATTGCCGAACAAACCGAAAGATTCGAAGATATGTTAGAATACATGAGAGCAGTCGTCCAAACCGAATAGGAATTATCTGTTGAAGAAAGAAACCTCCTTTCCGTTGCCTACAAGAACACCGTTGGTTCTCGTAGATCCGCCTGGAGAAGCATCTCTGCTATCCAACAAAAGGAAGAATCTAAGGGATCCAAGCACCTCGACCTCCTCACCAACAAAAAGAAGAAGATCGAAGCTGAACTTAACGACAACTGTAAAGATATCCTTAAACTTCTTGACGATTGTCTTATCAAGAACGCCACCGTAAGCCCCATTTTCTCTTTAACTTTTAAAATTCTATGAAATACTATCATCAATCATCAAACAATATTATTCTTCTTTTTCTTCGTTTTTCAAATTTATTAGTCTTTTTCTACTCTTCATTTTCCCTCTGCCATATAGAAATCATAAATAAAATGGCAGCCCATTCCTACACATCATCTTAAACTCAACCATACTCATTAGAGCTAATGAGTTGATGACTATTTTATATTTTCTTCTCTTCCAAAGGTTTTTAGAGCAGAATTTAAAAAAGATGTAGAGGAAGAAAAGATAGAGGATAAAAAAAGGAGAGAGATATAGATAAAGGTGTCAAATATTTCAAGGATACATATCCAAAACTCATTTAACTATGAGAATGAGTGTTTCATGGAGGAAACTTGTATAGTTACTCAAGAATTTAAAGCTATGAGTTGACAAAAATAAAATTGACATCATATTGGGTTGGAGGATGAGGATTGTATCTTTTCTTGGAGGATTTATTCTGAAAAGAATTGAAAGTCTCTAATTTATTATCCCAACTAACTGTTTAAGATATACTTTTATATCCAAAGCACTACTCTCTCCCTTACCAACCAATAAGTAACCTCCTCTTCAACTCTCCATTTTTAGCAGGAAGAAGGAAAAGATAATGAAGTTAAGTTTTAGCGAGTTAAGAACTCTCACTTACTTGGAGAGTAACCAACTCTTATACTCTATTTTCAACTAGGTTGATAGGTTCTTAAATGGATGGATTTCATCCTTTAATTTTACAACTTACCAACAAAAACATTGAAAGGATGATTGGCGAAGTATCATAGATATCAAATCAAATATTTAAATATATACATATTCTAAAAATTATTTATATAATAATAGAATGCTGAAGCTCAAGTCTTCTACTTGAAGATGAAGGGTGATTACTACAGATACATTGCTGAATACGCTCAAGGTGATTATCACAGAGACACTGCTGCTAATGCTTTGGAAGCTTACAACAAGGCCTCCGAAATTGCTAGCTCTGAATTAAGCACCACCCACCCCATCAGATTAGGTTTGGCTCTTAACTTCTCCGTTTTCCACTACGAAGTCTTAAATGACCCCTCTAAAGCCTGTGCTTTGGCTAAGACTGCTTTCGATGATGCCATCGGTGATATTGAAAGAATCCAAGAAGATCAATATAAGGATGCCACCACTATTATGCAATTAATTAGAGACAACCTCACTCTCTGGACTTCTGAATACCCCGATGATGCTGAATAACAATAAGAATGAAGAAATTGAGCTTGTGTGAACATCAAACAAATACAAATTAAACTTATAATTTTTATAATAATAATAATAATTGTTATTTTCATCTTATAACACAATAATAATCTGAGTATTCAATCATTCTTCTCGCCCTCTAGTGAGAAGAAGGTTGGTGAAAGGCAAGAATTCATTCAAGATATCTATCTAAGCAGCTTATGAATCTTGAGTGGGTTCATTTTTTAATCTGCATTATTTTATTTGATCAGTAAACTTATATACATCATTATATAATACATTTATATATCTATATAACATATATATATTAATAGCATTATTATTATCATATAGTTTCATAATTCCATACTTTCTCCTTCCTTCCTTCCTTCCTCACTCTCTCCCTCCCTTCTTTTTATTCTCATTTCCCTTATTTACTAACTTGCTTATTTTCACAAATAATATTTCCTTGCTCTCCGTTTTTGAGAGCTCTTAGTATAAAAATGAAATTTATATTCTAAAGCCATTCAATCTAGACTTTTTAGGATTCTCCATTATATTTCAGCTTCTATGAAAATGCTACATAGTCCTCTTTTTATGGATAATTAAATGACTTATTCTACTCCCTTTTTCCCTTTTTATTTAAATACTTAAAATAATTCTAATGAAAGAGAAGACAACAAAGTAATTTTCAAGGTTTTAAAATAGAAATTCACATACAATTAACATTACAAAGATCAGCAATTCAGCCCCACTAAATATTAAACATGTATAATTATTGGGCAATTTAATTCTTTTAGACCATTGCTTAGTATTCTATTACTAAATAAAGTTGCACAAAAAAATTGTCAAAAATTTTTGAATTGCACGTTCAATCAAATCAACGAATAAATCTGCAATAAAATATCGCTTAATTAACCAAATATTGTCTTTGATTTTTCCTTTATTCTTTTTTTGTTTATTTGCTTCCTTCCTTCCTTTGATTCGTTGTTATCTGTTTGCTTTTTTTGCTTGCTTTAATTTAAATGAGCAAATCAGAGCAAAATACATACTCATTATACCCACCTCATTACTATTCTTAATTTTCCTTTATACTTAATTGTTCAGAAACGAACTCTGTCTTTAGAAATATCCATATTTCCTGATATTTTTTGATTCATTAATAGATAAATTGTTTCTATTTTATTACTCTCAAATCAGTAAAAAGAAAAAAATATCTTAATTTTTTTCTATCACTTATATATCTTTATGATGGAAACAAATTTTTATTCATACAACTCTCGGATAATTGAAATTAAACTAAAATTGCTTCGCCGAAACTGTCATTGGAGGAAGGTTAGCAGTCAATTTAACATCTCCATAAATATATCCCATGATTTTACAATCGAGGTAATTATTTTATGTTTTTAAAACAAAGGATTTACTTTAAATTATATAAATATTCTACTAAAATAGATATTAGCGGTTAGAAGTTGATTAGTATTTTTTATCTTTAAAAAAATTGAGTAAATAAAAAAAGATATGTCTAATAAAAATATCTTTGATGATATAATTATCATAAACACACTCATTCACTAATTAAATAATTTATCAACTTGAAATAAAATCTCTCACAATTACTTTAGTTTTATTGTTAATAAATAGTGAGGAAAGATAGTTAAGCTGCGCTGTGTGGATCTTTTCTACTGGTTAGATAATAATTAGACTAAATTAATAGATTGGTCTAATAATGATTCGTGCTAATGCAACGATACGTGTTATAACAAGAAGAAAAATATATTGTTGACAGCTTAAATTTATATAAGTTACTCAACCTATTATGCAAAAGAAAAATCTAAAAAAAACACGATATTTTATAACCCCATAAATACAAATTTATTGATAAATACACAGACAACACACATTAAATTAAATATATAAAGAAGTTAAATTGTAACGCTTCTGCATTCAGTCAATTCAATTAGTAGTGGTGATATTTTTTTATGGAAAAAGAAATTAATTGGTGTGTAGATGTGGTTTTTAATTAGATTCAACTTTGAAATTTAATTTTATTAGTGATTGCTCACCATCCAATCAACTAATAGAGTTGGTTGAAATATAAATATATGCTCGCTCATTGTTTCTTTAAAAAATTTCCATTCTAAAGTTTACAATTCTTTTTTATTCTTTCTTGAATTTCACTTTTCAGAGATTTGTTAGTATTTTATTATAAATTATTTTGTGATGTTATTTCACTTCCATTAATGTTGCTATTACTGCAATCGATTGATAGATTTCTTTGTTAGTGGAAAGATTAGTATGCTTAAGGATAATTGTTTTATTTTATCAGAGGGCTTCTATTCATAAATTTATTATAGCTTTAATTTTATGGAGTTTATTGTTATCTGTTGACACTAATTTTGCTTTAGAGTAAGGGTTATTAATTAATGAAAGCATTTCCTGTGCTAGAAACTCTATCCTTTCTTACTCCATGTATTTTATTCTCCTTTCCTATATTACTGCAAGCCTCTGCTAAATTTTTATAAGGTTATTAATTTATTAATTAAGGCTATTATTGCTAGATTTAATTTGGTAAATTATTTCCCATAAAGATATTATCTAAAGTATTCCTCTAAGCAGTATTCACATTATAAAAATGATTGAGATGAGTGTGTTAGGAAGAGTTATTATGAATTCCATTATCAACTGATTCTTATTATACTGTTCTTATTGTAGATTTTTCTTTTTTAGTTGGGCTTTAAGACAATGATAAAGATCTTCCACTAATTAATTTAAAAATAAATCATTATTGAATAAATTTAAATTAAGGTATTAATTAATTGATGAATTTTTTAAAGCTTACCTCATTTCTTGATCTTTAAAATTAAAGTTCTCATTATTCACTGAGTTATTCTTTTCATCAATGTGGCTTTAATTAATTGAAAGATTGAATCTATAAGTGTTCATCTAATTTTGATTATCATGTTAAACTGGAATTTATGAGTCTACTTTCTCTTCGTTTTAAGGTGATTGTCTAGAGAATTAAAAGAAATCCTAAAAAATAGGAGATGTTCTTATCGCTTGTACTTGAATTATCATTTATAAGTATTATTATATATTTTAAGCTCTCTTTTCTAATATACTGTTGGATTGAACACTTTGCTAGGAGTTTTCATTTTCTGATTTTAGCATTTCGTTATTTAATTAGCTTAATGCATCAATAAAAGATACTTCTGCAAATGTGTTTCTATCTTGCTGAGAAATATTTTTAGATTTTTTAAAATATGTCTGTAATCTTTGATGTAATTCATGAAAATCCTTGTATTTTTTGAAAACATTCCAATTTTTCCCTTCATTGAACATCTTTATAGAAATTTCATAAAGAGAGTAGGGCTTTCCATTTTCTTCTTGTGAAATCAATGTTTGAAGAATATCAATTGAGAATTCCCCTTAATTTAATTATGGATAAGGAGGTTATTCTATATCTTAATTTATTAATACCTAGTCACAATAGCCTTATTGACAATTTAAAAATTATTAATAGTTTTAATTATTTTATTTAAAATCTTAATTGTTTGAAATATCTTAATTTCTCTCTATTTAAATTGAAAGATTCAGTTAATTTTAGTGTGATGGTGTTTGATACATACTGCTTTAATTTAATCTCTATCCTCCTTGACCATTCTTTGTTGAAATTTATCCATGCTACATCTCAATATTATTTAATGGACTATACAATCTATTCCTCTTCATTATTTTAAAGTCTTAAGATAGTCTTGTATTAGGGAAAAGACAATTAATTTCAGTTGAATCATCCATTGATTATTAGGATGTGTTTGCAAGATTAATTGAAGTATTACATTTCTAATTAATTGTTGTACTATTCTTTAAATAAGAACTATTTAAAACTAATGATTTATTTAATCTCTAATCTCCATTTTCAATAGACCTCGAGTGATTTCTTGTTTAAGAACCACCTCTGCTATTCCACTTACTCGAAGATTTTTATTTTTTATTACTATATTCAGCAGCGTTAGATAGGATCCCTTATTTTTCTATACTATTATTTAGCTAATTTTATCTAATTTAACTCCTCATAGCTTCTCCAAATGGGTGAGCACCAATAGAACATACATTCAAATGATTCTAAAAATTGTCAATATCACAATAAATACTGCATAATTTGCAATTAAATCCTGCACTTTATTTTACTATACTTTTAAATATTTTTAATGAGTCAATCTTATTTTAAAGTAGCTGCATTTTATTTTCCTATTGATTAATTATCTATAGTAATTACTTATTACTCTCCATTAGTTCTTGATAACTCTAAAACTGCATTTCAGCTTAAGATGCACTTTAAGTCCTTCCCACTAATTTTAATAAAATAAAATTAAATTATAATTATTCTTAGTATTTTAGAATTTATTTTCAATTTTTTCCAATTAAATCAATTTATTCATTAATTAAAAATTTAAATCAAAAAGAATCAAATCAATAGAAAAAAATAAATACAATTTAAGGCTTAGATCAACTACTCATTAATAGCCTTGTTATCTTAGAGTTATAGCTTTAAAAATTAGAGTTAGCTTTCAAACAATTATTTATCTCTTTCCCATTACTCTGATTTTTTATTAATAACTACTTCGTTTAACTCCTCAGCACTCTATTTTATTTCTTTCATTTTCTTTTCTGTCCCTATTTTGAGAGAGTTTATTTCAGTTTGATAGACTTAAGTTGTCTCTTTTAATTTTTCTTCACTGATCTTAAGCTACTCATTTAACATTCTAATTTCATTTTAGAGAGATACAATAGTGTTGGCGTTAGAAGCAACTATTATTTCCTTTTCTCTAAATCTCTCCTAACTTTCTGCATATAAGGCCTTCAAGTGATTATTAGCATCTTGTAGTTAAATTTTATCATTCTTCAAGTATTAGATTTCTTAATTTAACATTTCTCTTTTTTATTAGCTTTTAGATTCCATCACTTCAAATTCTACCTTTAAGTCTCTTAATTCATTTTCTAATCTTACATAATCTTAATAATCTTTCATATTATCAATTTTTGAAATCAGTTATTTAATCTGTTGATCATAATTCTATTATCTTTCATCTAATTCTTATTAAGATTTTTTTAACTTTTCATTTAAATCATTAGTAAATTCTTTTTATTATTTAAGCAAACAGTCACTTTCATTTAGTTATCTTTCAATCAACAATCTCCTTTCTTCTAAATTTGCTAGCTTAGTCTCAAATTACCTTTCCTACTTTAACGATTCTGCTTCATACTATTTTTACCAATATCTTTTTTGCTATTCAAAATACTATTTGTAAGCAACTTCGAGGAACTTACTTTTAGAATCTAAAACAATGTCACTTATTTCTCCAAATTAAGAAGTGATTTCATTTTTAATTTATTCCCATAATAAAATAATTCCAGAATCTCCTTCTATTATGCTATTCTTTATTTCCTACTATGTTTTTTGCATTCTTTCTTCAAATTATTACTTTTTAATTTAATAAAAATATATATTAATAAGTTTCGGCCTTAAAAATGGAGCTTTATTTAAAATTAAAATAATTTAATTGCTAGATAAAACTTATTATTATTACTTGATAAAGCTTCGAGTTTAATTCTTTAAATTATTTTATTTGTTTTTCAAACATGATAAGGATAGCATCTTTACTAACTTACTCATTCTCACATATTTGGATAATTTTTTATTTAGTGGATGTAATCAATTATAAAAGCTCCTGTTAAGATACAAGTTGTTGGTTCTCTTTTAATTTGATATTCTGCTCAATAATGTTTGTGCATTCTTTTTAATATAAAGTTATGGCTTAAATTGAAGAGAATTTTTTTTATTTTTTAAAAATTACATTTATTGATATCATTCATTATGAATTCGTTAAACTATTCTTAAATTTTAACTAAATTAGGAATTATTCCGTTATTAATCGCGTTAACGTATCTTTCAAGTAAAAACACTAACATAGATCCAGTAATGTTTCTGTTGTTAAAAACTTTAACTTTCATTCTTTTTAATAACTTTTTATGTAATTTTGAAATGTCTTAGAGGTATTCTTAACGATACTACTCGAGAGGTATTGAACTAAGATTTTAGAGCTACAATTCTTCTTCTATTGGACGTACTATAGACATGCAATCTCTTTCAGAAAAGAAATGCTTAAAAAGTTTTCTAACCATATTCTTCTACATTGTTGCTTCTGAAAGCCCTTTTTATTCTTCTAAAGCATTTTCTAAATATTACTTCGTGTTAATTATTTCTCCCATCTAATCTTCAAGTGCTAGAGAAAAGTCTCTTAATGCCCACATAAAGAATGGTAATTCTTAACTTAAATTCTTTTCATTCGGGACTTAAATTTATAGCTGCTTGACTAACTTGAGTACATTAAAAAGTTAGTTTAACGATTTCTCTTCAATAGGACCAATTGTATTAAAAATTAGTACTGAGCTCAATAAAAGATTCAGGAACATTAATTTGTTGTCACTATTTTCACTTTAATCTAAGCTACCGAAACCCTCACTATCAATAATAATAAATTTCTATCCTGATTCAGACTCTAATAACTTTGGGTGTATCCACAATCCCTAATTTATAAATCAGTAAAAAGTTGTTAAGAAAACAATAAAGTATCAATTTTAGCTATGAAATAATATTTACCTTAGTGCATTGGTTTACTGTTGGACATGTCTTAAATTAATTTACTTCTTCTTTTATAAATAGTTAATTAATCAAACAACTCTTTCCAGCTTTATAAGGCCCAATAATACTCAATACTCCTAATTATTTTTCTTTTAAGGACGATAAATAATTCTTCGCAATTTATGAAATTTCTAATTATCCATCACTATTTCTATATACTAGTTATAGAGGCTAGTCTTGAATCGACATTTATCAAAACAATTAATTACTGGCTTAAAGATTAAGATTTATTTAAATAGAAGATTGTTATTTTAGTTAAAATATGTAGATGTAAAAGTGTGTACTTGTTATTAATTTTTTTATTAATTAATTGTTTGCTATTTTTTTTATCTTTAATTGATAATTAATTTTCAAATTCAATCTTTCTAACTAATAAGAAGGAATAATTTTTTGCTAATAACAGAAAAATTAATAGTTAAAGTGTTAAAGTAAGTTGTTAACATTTTCAAAGTGATTGGATGGATAAAAAGATTTAATATAAACTTTTTAAAAAAAATTCTAATTTTAGTTAATAGTTTGTTTTTAGGCTCTTAAACTTAAATAAAATAAATTCAAATAGAAATAGATTCTTATTGTTAAAAGAAATAATAGGATCTATTCTAATAGTGATGGTATCGAAAAGATACAATCTATTAAAATTTATTAAGGATCTTATTAAAGCTCTAATAAAACCTATTAAAGTTGATTCATCTTAATAATATTTTAATAAATGAAGAAATCTTTCTTTTACACAATTAATTTTTTAATAAACTTTAAATTAGACTGGCAGAATAAATGTAATCTAAATCTAAATGGTATTGACTATTTATAAAAGGAATAATTTAAGGCAAGTAAAGAACAAAATTATATATACTTCCAAAATCTTTGGTTAATCAATTAACTTTTAAGGTGAAGAAACAACTGATAAAAAAGATAATATGGCAAGGATGCTTACCTAAATAAAGGATTTAGAAATTCATGCAGTTATTCCTTCAAATTAGTTAGAAAGAAATTAATAACAATCCAGCAAACACAAAAAATTAATTAATATTTGGTCTAAGCAACAAAAACAAAAAAATCAAAAAACAAAAAATAGTAATTTTAATAATAAGGTAGATACTTACAGATTTTAAAGAATTTTAGCATTTAAAGAATGTTAGATTAAGTGTGCACAAGGTTGCATGAAGGGATTAAGAAAATAGATTTGTTTGGGCAGCCAATAGAGCTGAATTATAGATTATAGGATAGATTCTAGACTGTATTTGGAGGATTTATAACCATTATTATGGCCTTAGTTCTTTGCCTGTTCTTTCAGAAAAATGTAAACTATCAGCATTACATTTTGTTTTTTTACATTAAAGACAGACAATGCAAACTGAGATTTAATAGCAATAAAACTACTATTCTCTATTTCAAATAATATTTTATGATTGAACTCTTCAGTTAAATTAATGATTTTATTTGATTTAATATAATAAAAAGATAACAAGATTCTTGAATAAAGGTATATCAATACATACATTTCTCCATTCATTCGAAATTTAGCCATCCATCCATCAATCATCAGAAACATAAATGAAAAAATATAAATATAGATTAAATAGTTGTCTCTCAAGAGCAGATATATGATAATAATCCACCTAATTTAGAACTTCATTTTGATAACTACATGTTTGCGATTTAAGTAACTTAAGATAATTTTGTGACTAAACCTCTCTTTGAGATCGCATTAGAGACGAGGTATTTATATATTATAAAATACTCTCCTTTTAATTTAGTTATATTAAGTCGGAGAGAGTTTATTTAATGCAGATATAATATTATTCTTTTTACATTTAAAACAGACATTATCACAGATTAGAAAATGGGACAACTGTCAGAAATAATGTAATATTTAACGTTACTATTTACAAAAATACTAATCTAATCAAGGTTGAAATCAGTTAATTCAAAACATTCAAATTAATATAATTAATTTAGACATAAATTTAGATGGAACCTTGCACATTAAGTCATTGGGCTGATATAAGTAATGACTTTGATTGGGAGGCTACATACAATAAATTGAATTTTAAAGATTGGCTATGCCCAAAGTATTTTCGCTTACTTTTATTTATTTACCTTAATTTATTTTATTAGAAAGAAAAATTTTGAATCAAACAGCAAATTCTTCTCCATTTCAAAATTAAACATTATATAATTAATTTTCATTTTCTATTTCGACCTAAACTTTTTCTAATTAATCTATAAATTTAAATTGGAAATAGGAAAAACCAAACTATTACATTAGGTGGAGTGTATATTAGTACCGACTTTCACTTTGTAAAAATTTCAGTAAATAAATGTAATAATAATAAAGTGAAGAAGTAATATGGAGATCAAGCCATATGCGCTACTGATGCTGAAATCCAATCTGTGTTAGACTAAAGAGGTGGTACAGCTGTTATCTCAATATATTAAAGCAACAAAATTATCAATCCTTAAAAAAAGTTTGCAGTGAGTAGCTACTTGTCTGAGGAAACTTTTTTTAATTTTTAGCCAAAGAAGGTAAAAAATACTGTTTAAATTACTTGCATGAATTATATTGTTAAAGAGTATAGCTTATAAATTTCTTAACCGCACTAGACTCAAACTGATAATTTTATATCTTTTTTACATAGATTATTGTAATCTAAGTTAATTTTTAAGCCCTTTGCCTGAATTATTATTCTTTTACAATACTTTAAATAGAGAACTTACATATAAAATTGAAAAGATAATTAATCAAACTATTCAAGCTTGAATACTATGACATTTGTATTAGAGCTTATGATTTAATTAATCCTATTTAAAATATAAAAAGCTTTACACAAAAGCCGATATATTCTTCTAAAAAGTTGCTTTAGAAACTGACTAAAGTCTAATGCCCACAGAAGATATTGAATATTTAGAGTATGGGAAATTTGAACCAAAAGACTTCAGAGAATAATATGAGGCTGGCAGTGAAGATCAATATGCTGTTTTTTATTTCAGAAGAAGTCCTTTCACAAATATTTTTACTAGAAGCTTTTAAAAAGTTGATGATCTAATTTCCTACATTGGTGGTTTCTTCTAAGTAACCTTTATTAAAAAAACATTAACAAATTAGAAAAAATTTTATTAATAAAATAGACACTATTAATGGTTCTTGCATTTATTGTAGGATACTATAACCAATGGATTTTCATTGTTGATATTGCTAACAGATTGTACAACTTCAAGTAAAAGGAAAAAAAATTAACTTTTCTTAAGAGATAAGAAGAAATGAAAAAGTATTTAGTAGAATAGGAGGGTAGAGCTTCACAATAAAATAAACTTTCAGCTCCTAATTAAAAAGCGGGGCAAAGAGATACATAAAATTATCGATCTTCATAATCATCTAATCTTCGTGATTCTTCTAAAAAATCTTCTCTAAGGGCAGAAGATATTAGAAATATTATTAAATAGAGATCTAAAACAATAAAAATGTCTTTTAATTAAAGTTTAAAGAACAGGGGGCAATTTAAAATCCCAAATTATGAATAAGAAGATGCATAATCTAAAGTATCTCAAAAGAGTGAAATTATTTCTCCATTAAAATTTGAGGGTAGTGATATAAAAAATAAGATTCAGTAAAATCTTCCAATAATTCAAGAATCAGATAACGATTGTGGATCATAAAGAATTATTAAAACTACTCAAGAAATGTAGTTAGTTAAAACTTCTAATTTCTAGAAAGAATAATATCCTTAAAATACTGACTAATTAGATCTGACGGGAGACATAGCGATTAATTTTGAATCAAAAAATAAAGAAATTCATCAAAGAAGACAAAGTAATCTTTTCTAATAGCAAAACTACACAATAGAGGAAGGATTATATCAAGTAGCAAACTTTAATAAAATGACAAATGATAAGGACAGTTTTATGAATTTAAATGTAATTATTTTTTATTTATAAGCTTTTATATAAAATTTAATTATTAAATAGACGAATCGTTTTAACGGTATTGAAATAGAACATTAAAAAGATACTAAGCCTTCAACTTCATAGTTTAATCTTAAAAATGGAGACGACTATAGCTTTACAGTTAAACAATAATCTCCATTTAATCTTCAAGAACTTGATTATTCTAATGAGAAGCATAATGTTTAGCATAACAATTCACCTAAATCAGCAGTTGTAGAAGAATCAGAGAAGATAGTTTAAGGATTTTAATTTAAATCAAGAAAGTATTTCTTACTTTAATTAATTAAATAAATATTCATTAAATATTTTTATCATAATAAAGATCATTTTTGATACAATAATTTGAAGATATTCTTTAAAGATAGAAAGGTATTGTTTTAGGAACTAAATTTTTTATCAATAAGCTATTCTTTGGTATGCTCTTCTAAAGTGATGAAAATGATTTAATTGAAAAAGCAGCTGAATTAGTTTCTAAAGTAAGATTTTTTATAAAAATATTAAAATAAATATTTATCTTAATTCACACTTAAAATTAAGGATCTTGACATTTATGAAATATTATCGAAACTTTAAGAAGTAGAAAAAATTAAAAGAGTTATCTTTGACTAATAATAACTTATTCTTTTTAACTTCTTCCCAAAGCCATTGATAGGAGAAGATAATGATGAGGAAGTAAAATATTTATAAAAACTCCTTACAAAAAATTAATTATTTTTATTAGTTAATTAATAGAGAAAATTTAATGAAGAAATATCAATTGAAATAAAAGAAAAGCAATTCCAATATACAATAAAAGCCCATGCCTGTGAAATCTGGTAGAGTAGCAGCAAATGCTTTAAGAGCTATTTCTAGAATGAAAAGAGGTATTATTAAATAAAGAGGATCATTTAGTGATATTAAAGCGTACAAAAAGCTGTATGAGGCATATGAATATATAGTAGAAGATAAAGCCTAAAATAATATCTAGTAAAAATTAAGTTAAAATTCTTTAAACCCTATTTTAAATATTTATTTTTATCAGAATAAATAAGAGACTAGTTAAATTGCTTGGAAAAGAAATGGATGACATTTTTTCAACCTCAAAATTGTAATATTATTTAAAATTTAAATTAGTAAAAGTAAACTTAAATCAATCAATAATAATAAAAATTAGATTAAATTTTAAAGAAGATATTGATGATGATAATGAGAATTAATTAAAAGATCAAAGAAGGGTCGGTATAATGTAATAAGTAAAACCTAGAAAGAACTTTTTAAGAGGAAAAACCTTTTAGGAAGTAATTATAAAAAAGGCTAATGAAAAGGAAATTGATGAAGATGACGATGATGATGATTAAGCTAGTGAAATCAAAGATATTAATGAATAATAATAAGACGAATAAGAGTAGGCTAGCTAAAGAAATATAAGCAACGATAATATAAACTATAATAATAATAAAAATACTAACAATCATTTTAATGATAATCACATTTCTAATATTGGGATTAATATTCAATAGCTACAAAATTAAATTTATGATAAACACTATAATAAGTAAAATAATAAAAATTTACAAAAAGATTTGAATGATTCATCATCAAATGAAGTTCCTTAGGAAGTTTCAGATGAGTAGAAATAGAAAGTAACTATAAAATATGAAAATCACCGAATGTTTGACCAACATATATTAGGAAAAAGTACTCCTGGAATATTTTTAAACATAAACAAGGAATGAAAATGAATGTAAAAATGATATAAAATAGAAGTAAATAAATAACAAAATCTGCAATATCTTATTCTATCTTAAATTACTTTAAGTAATATAATTTTAAAGATACTATCTTTATGTAAATATTCTTATCAAAAACCAATGTATCTTTTAATTTATAATGCTATAAACTTCTATTAATCTATTAATCTAGCTTCATTTATTATGGTTATTTGAAATAATTAATTCTACTAATATTCTTTGTTCCTAATATTTATTCCTTTTTACATTTATACAAAGCTAATAAATTATCTTTGCTTGGTATTTACAAATCTTAAATTCTGGAAATATTATTAAAATCTTCAAATTATAAATAATAAATTAAATGGGAAGAATTGAAGGCGAAGGTGTTACATACGAAACAAGAGGTTCATAGTAAGGTGCTCAAGTGGCAAAAGCTTTTACAAGGCTAGCAGAGTTTAGAAAAAGAAAAAGACTAGAACACAGTAAACCTAAAATATAATTCTCAAGATAGAATTTGACATATTACCACTTAAAATCTTTTGACATGCATACTCACAGTAAAGACTTGTTTTCTATATTCTCATTTCATTTTAATCCTAACATTTTATGATAAAGTATAAAAAACCAGAATATTTCCTAACTATGCTTACTATCTTGGTGCTCTTTCTTTAGGATGTATTGTAGGTGCATATATTTCTAGAATTATTTATGATTAAGATATTAGATATTTTTACTTAGTCAATTATCCAAAGTAAATGAAATCTTTTGATAATTTCGTAGATAGAATTTCTACTAAATTTTGGTAGATTGGAAGAGATTACTTTGGAGATTATATTATTCCCTCTATTAGAAGTGAATAAGAATTCTATAATTTCACTTATGCTATTAAGAATAAAATATTTAAGATAGAAGAAAGAAAAGTAAAATCAGAATAAGAATTCTAAGTATTAAAGACTACTTCAATATGTAATTATTTCTTATATTATTTGAAAGATACCCTAACAAATTAATTTTTAATAAATAGAATCTGATTAAGAAATATAAAAGTTTGATGATGCTGTCTATGAATAAGATAAAGAAACTAAGAAGTTAATATGGAAATTAGAAGAAGATTAGTAATAATAATTAAGAAATTAGTCAAACAAATAGAAATGATATGTTTATATTTTTAGTAAATTTTAATTTTAAAAGCTTGTTTTCAATCATAAATAATAACTATGACACTATGATAATTATTATAAGTACCATCTATCAGCCAATCAATATCGCTAACTAAAATAATTTCTCAAGCAATTAAAATAGTAGATAAATTTACTGATTTAAAAGATTAAATTGGCAATTTAAAGATTTTATTTCTAGTTGATTTACAACCATCATTAATACTTTAATTAATAAAATTAATGATTGAATAATTCTAAAAATCCTTTTATTATTTTAGATTTATTTTAATCTCCAAAACTGTTATCATAGAACTGATTTATTTTTATTTTATTTGATATCTAATTAAAACTATTTAAATAATACCTTTAAAGTTTTAGCAGAAAATTAAATTGGAATAAATCAAGGAGGTAATTAATGAATTAATTAAGTAAGTAATATTTTTTATAAAATTAAAAATATAATAATATTTTGCTAAGAAAGTAATATTAATTGTATTAAGAGGATTTTCAATAATAAAGAGAATAAAGGAGATTATTATTATAAGTCTTTTATTACTTTTCATAAAAACTCATAAATTCAAGTTTATAGCAAGATAATAATAAGGAAATTTCTTTATAAATTAATTTAAAAAATTATGTCATGCGTTTGGGAGTAATGAATTTAAAAATTTATTACAATTTTTTAGGAGAAATTATTGATGGAGGAGATATACTTTTTACTTTCCAATAGCAGCACTTATTAAATAAATATTTACATTTTTTGCTTTATATTTAATAAACTTGTTTATATCATAAAAGTGGTAAGAATTGTGTAATAGTAAGGTCTAATCATAATTAATTAATTAAGTAAACAAATATAATAAAGAATATCAAATTTTTAAACTAGAAGTAAAATGCTCAAGGGTATAAAGAATCTATTTAGCTACTTATTTGATTAAAAGGATTACTCAACCTTTAGTGGTTGTGTAGATATTATTGTTGTTAGATAGCCTGATAACTAACTTAGGACAATGCCATTTCATATTAGATTTGGAACATTAAAAGTATTAGATACTTATAATTAGCAAGTTAACATTTATGTTAATGATAAGTTAGTTCCAGATGTATTTATGTTTTTGCTTCCAGAGGGAGCAGGTTATTTCCCAGAATTGAGTGAAAAGAGAGAAGTTTTAAAAAAATTAAGACCAAGTTCAGAGGTTCTTGAGAAGTTTAACTTAAAAAATGGCTATAATAAGATATAATTTGTTGTAGAAAGCGAACTTTAAGGCAGGCAAGTAATAGAAGGAAAAATATATTTATATAACTATGATACAAAATTAGTTGTATCAGATGTTGATGGAACAGTTACCAAATCAGATGTCAAAGGTCACATCAGTACAATTATAGGAAAGGAATGGACACATGATGATATAGCAGAATTATATACAAATATATAGAAAAATGGTTATAAAATGGTCTATCTTTCGTCAAGACCCCTCTATTTCTATAACTACACCCATGCTTATTTAAAAGGAATAAACCAAAAAGGATCCACAATGCCAGATGGGCCTATATTACTTTCTCCAGATTAGATAGTAAGCTCGTTAAACAGAGAAGTTGTCTACAAGAAAGCTGATGAATTTAAAGGAGCACTATTAAAAGACCTTAGAAGAATATTTCCTGAATAACAAATTCCAATTTTTGCAGGATTTGGTAATAGAGATACAGATGCAACAGCTTGCCTTTATGCTGGAGTAGCAATTGATAATATTTATATAATAAACGAATAAAGTATAATAGAAATATTAGGAAAATAAGAAAAAACTAGTTATAAATAAATAAATGAAAGAGTTAATGATTTATTCCCAAGATTAAGAAAGAATAAAGTGAATCCTCCTCCTCCACCTTAACAAAATATAAAAATGGAAGCACAAAAACTTGAATTTAAATGATTAATAATTAGATAGATTAATAAAATATTTGCAGATTTATAGATATATACTCTTATACTAAAAATATAATAAATATTAGGTTAAAATATTTTTATTTTTCTCATTCTACTTCTTTCTTTCTTTAATTCCTTTTCTACCTTTTCACAAAGAGATTTTATTATTTTATTTTCCAGTATTTATCTAAACATTAATTATAAGATCCATTTGATAAATAAAAGTAGAAAGAACAAAAAACATTAACAAATGATGTAAACATGTAACTAACAACGTTAGATAGTTGATAAATAAATCGAATAAACTTATACTTAAATATTAGAATCATAACATTTTTTAAGATTATTATTTTTTATATAGTAACAAAAAATACTAGATAATTTTCAGTAGTATTATTTTATAATAAACTAAGTCAAAATAAATTGATTGCAAAATTATAGTAAATTTTTATAAATAATTCATTAATTAAACCTGCTTTAATTGTGAAGTAATAACAATCTTTAATAGAAATGCTTAAAATTAATAAAAACTTTATTTTTATAAGAAACTTTGAATTTAAAATGTTAATCTATCTATTAAAATCAAACTATAAATAACAAATATATAGAGAATCCTTGCTTATTTTATAAATTATACGTTTTTTCAATATTCTAAAGTTACACCTTCGCTGGTGATACCATTAAAAATGAAAGTGTTATTCAAGGGAACAAATTAATGAGTAATAAGCTTAATTGATTCTTGAGAGGCAACACCACCAATAATTGCACAGATATTATGGAGACGAGTGTCTTCGTATCTGCAAAATTCTTAGACAATACCTTCTTCAATAGCTACATAATTAGGATACTTTGATTCTCTTAATTGAGCAGTAATTTATGATAATTCAGCTTGGTCACTAGGGTTGGGGAATCTACCATTCTTTTTATGGAACAAATTGACAGCTCTTTAACCAACAAACCAGAGATGATTTTGGTTGTCATAATTTTCAGTTTCAAGAGGCTTGTTTAACTCTTCTTCAATTGAATGGAAGTTAATAAATTCTAAGCAGTGGATATTATCAAGGAAGACTTAGATATCTTCAACAGGATCAAAAACAATATTTTTAGTATTAATTGATTTCAAGATTTGAACAAAAGTATCACGATCAGCATTGTGTTGAGTTTGGTAAACTTCTTTTAATTAAATATACCAATCAGTGGTAGATTTCATGTCTGGAATACGACGGTCAACGGGAAGGAAATTGTTATTTTATTGGCGGAATTTCTTAAGAGCAGCAACAAGAGTCCAGAACTTCTGGTCATCAGCACTAGCATGGTCTTAATGTGAGCAATAGCCGTGATCAAAAAGAACCTATAAGTTATCAGGCAAGTTAGTGGCATCCTTATGGGCCCAATAAAGCTTTCCAATAGCTTCTTCAAAGTTTTCACGATCTTTAGCTTCTAACCAATGCATTTAGGTTTCAATGATCTTTTTGAAATCTCCTTTTTCTTATATAGTAGTAGGAGTATTTCCATTGTGATGTTCTCTCCATTAATTTAATGCTTTAATCAGAATAATTACAAAAGGAACATGAGCAAGAGGATTCTTATCTTATTGAGTGGACATATCCTATAAATCAAATTTATCGCAGAATTCCTAAAGGCCTAAGAAAGGTTAACGGATACGGAGAGTCCAATCAAAGAAATCTCTATCAGGCTTGCTTTCAATGATGCAGTGACGGCCAGCTTAGAGACGGAGTTAAGCATAGAAACCATTAGTTTGAATTGAAACTAATTTGATATTGTACTTATCGCAAATGACTGATAACTTATGTAGCTATTCATCAAGCAACTCGTTAGCAATAACAATAGTGAAACCCTTAATAAAATCTTCTTTTGCAGAATATTCATCTACATTTTCAAAGAGCCATTTTCCTTATACATCATCTGGGTTCATTTCAATAAGATTTTCACAGACGCTCTTGGCACGAGGTTGACCTAAATGTTCAGGAGAACAGAAGAAATTGTTTCCCAAATCTCTTTCGGTAATGTTCTAGTGATCAACGACTGTGAAGTGACCGCAACCTGGTAAAACCAAATTCTTAAGAGCTTCAACACCAGCTGGTCCTGCTCCCAAAAGTAAAATCTAAGAATTAGCCAATCTTCTTTAACCTTGAGGGCCCCATAAACGGAGTTATCTATCATATTTATCGTTTGATGCCATTGTTTTTGAACTAAATCTACTATATATATTAAATGAAGTGGAGTGTCTACGAAATTGAGAGTACTCTTGTATTTATTGATGTCTTATTAGGTGCTAATATAAGCGCTTTATATAAATTATTTGTTATTAATTATTATATCAAATATTTGGGTACTTAAAAATTTTTCTTTTCTTTTTAAACAAATAAAAATCTTATTGCCTCTTTGATCTATTTGATCAATAATTTTATTAATCAATCAGATGCTTTATCTAATCTTTCTTTTTTCTTTAGAATAGTAGTACTTTGCATTTTATAGGGATTCAGTTTTTGCTTCTATCTAAATTATCTTTAATATAATATCTTTGATCAATATAAATCAACTCATACACACACTCACTCACTCACTGTTCTTTATTTTTTTATTTATTTCTATCTATAATCAATATGCAAATCTAATAACGATAAAGAAGTTATTTTCGCTTTCCTATTCTTTCACTCTTTAAATAAATAATCAAGATTTTATTTAGAAAGGAAGAAATTAAATTCTAAATCTAATAATATCTGATGGATCTGATCAAAAAGGTTAAGGTTGATATAGCCTCTATATATCTTTCTGTCTTTTGCTGATTATTTGGGCTTAATACTATATTCTATACCTATTCTATATAAATAATATTTCTTATTGTGTTAAAATGGAAAAAATTAATATAATTTTTTAAAATCAAAATAAAAATAGTTGTTGTCATTGTTGGTTGTTGAGAAAGTAGAATTAAATAATACTATCCTTTTATTCAATTTTAAATTTTTCTTCATGCTTTTTCATCCATTAAAAATAAATAAAATTTAAAACACTCAGAAGTTTCTTTATTATTTCATTCATTTACCTACCTACAAGATTAAAAAAATAAATGGATACTAAAAACTAAGAAAAAAAGAATATAAACATAGATGATGTCCATAAAGGGGAATTAATAGGTAACATTTCTTTTGAATTAGCTTTTTTATAATTAACTGTCTATTATAAAGCCTCCACTCATGGTGAGGGAACTTAAATATATAGAGCTTTCTATGAAGGAAAAGAATATGCATTGAAAGTAACCAATAATATTCATTTTTATAATAAGATAAATATATTAAATCACCAACAGATTATAAATATCAAACCAAAAAATATTAATGTAAAAAAGGCTGTATTAAGAGATTCTATTGAAACTCATTTACAATTAGAACATCTTATGAATGAAAGAAATGCTCTTAGAGAATTATCTCACCCAGGAATTAATAAGATGTATCCTCAATTTGAATTATTGAGAAATATGTTAGATAAGCAGATTTATTCTTAATATTAAATAGGATTGATACTATAAAAGATGATAAGTATCTATATTTTTTATTAGAAATTGTTTATGGTATACCATTACACAAATTACTATAAATGCGCTCTAAATTTTCTAAAAGTTATGTTTAGCTAATTGTAGCATAAGTAATGTTTATTAAAGTGAGATACTGAGTTATTTTAATTAATTTATTAATTAGATTATCAAAGAAATCGAATATATGCATTCAAAAGGATATGTATATAGAGACTTAAAAGCATCGAATATTATAGTAGATTAACATGGAAAAACTACATTAATTGATTTAGGATATATCAAGAAGATTGATCATGATTTGTAATCTATCCTTTATAATATTTGGCACTTTGACTACAATAAGAATTCATTTTAAAAAATAGAACTCATTCATTTTGTGGAACGATTCATATGATTGCTCCTGAACTTTATAAAGAAAACCTTGAAGAAGAAGGGTACTCTTACTAAGTAGATGTTTATTCAATAGGAATATTATTATATGAATTAACAGTTGGGTAAATATTTTATTTTTATATTAAATTAATTTTATTATATAATTTATTTAATAGATCAGCTCCATTTGGGTATGATGAATAAAATTGTAAGTCAAAAACTCTTTTAGGATTAACTAATGAGATACTAAATAAAATATAAAATGATTAAAATCTGATTGATTTAATTATTAAACTTTTAGATGTAAATATCATTTTTATTTAATTTAACTTTAAATTAAATACAAATACCAATTTTAAAAATTCAGAAAGATCCAAGTAAAAGACTTTAGATAAATAGCATTCTTAACCATCCTTATTTCTAAAATGTTGATATGAATTTAATTGAACTAATTATGAATGGATAACATGATAAATTAACTTAAGAGCAAAAAAATAAATTCGGAATATTTGAATATTAAGAAGATATTAATGATTTTGGAATATTTAAAAAAGCTGATTTAACTGATGAAGAAAGAGAAATGAATGAAAAATTAAATAATTTATTTTCGAATTTTTGATAAAGGTTTAAATGAATATTAGTTATTATATTATTTTAAACTCATTATAAGTGTAAAATATATATAAATTAGCTACAAGCTATAATAAATGTTTCTTCATTGAATAAATCAAAATTTATTATTTTAATAATGTCTTGATTGGTCTTAAATAAATGTTTTAATCAATTTTACTTTATTAATTTTCTATAAAACTTTAATTTATTATTATTGAGAGTATGCATGTACGCTTTTAAGAAATATCAAATTTATCAAATATTATATACATATATACATAAATATATATATATATATATATATATATATAATAGAAAATGGAATTGAAATGGAAATTATATAGGAAAAGCATTATGTTTTTTGTGATTTAACATGTTGAGTATAATTTAAATAAATTAATTTGATTATAATCTCTCTATTTTGATAGGGTATTATTAATTTTACTCAATCATATTAATTTAAAATATGTTATTTTTATCTTTCTTTTTTTTAAAAATATTTATTTTGTAATTTTCTTAAAAATACTTATTTATTAATCTAAATAAAAGGATTTGATTGAATATAATTAATCTATCATTCTATATTTTCTTGTTTATCTAATTGAATAAAAAAATTTATTTTACATATTTGTAATCATTTAATTCATTTACAAATTGTATTTTGTCTATCATTAAAATATAAATAAAAATAAAAAAGAATAAAGATTTAAATTTAATCTATTTAATTTAAAAAATAGATGCAACAAACTATCATACACCTTTTTTATTTAAGACAATAAATAAAAAACAAATTTTTTGTATTATAATACTAGAATTAATTGTGTCTACATACTTTTAAGAATTTTATATTGATTAAATAATAATTTAGATGTCTATATTTAACACTTAATGATAATTATAATTCTAATAATCTTATATCATCTATCCAAAGTGTTATTATGAAGTAAAGTCACTGTTATGTATTAAAATAAATCTTTTATATTTTAAACTGAGAAAAAATATTATATCATTTTATTAATAGTTAGTCTATTAAGATAAGAGACCATCAATTCCAATAAATTTAACTATCTTTATTCCATAATATTGAAAAAAATAATTCAAATACAATATATAAGTAGAAATGGAGGTTGATTGATTTAGAATAAGTAATAATCTTTTTAAATAAATAGATAATTATTAATAATCAAATTAGGTAGAGGATGAAAATTGATAGTAACTTAAATGATGGAGCAAGATCGCTAATTTATAAATATACACTGTATAAATTTAAATAAATCTTAAGGCTACAAAATATTCATTAATTATCATGTTACTTTGTAGATTAATGGTACAAAAAATATTTACAAAATAATTTGTTATTTTTTATCAATTAATCTAATTTAAGAAGAATTGTGTGTATTGTAGAAAAGTATTCGTTTTTAATTATTAAATGAAGCTTTGATTTCTATTAGGAAAGTTTTTGGGATTAATTAATTTCACAAAAATTTAGTTATTGTGTTTTTCAAATATAAATATTTATTATATAATTCTGTTAATTTTATATAAAGTAAACTATTATTTTCTAAGATATAAATGACATCTAACTTTGGTACACCCAAAAAAATAAATTAATACCCTAAAAATAAACCGGATCCTACATTTAGCCCTAAAAATAGTGATCCAGCTATGAGTTCCAGTAATCTTTCTAGCGCTAATGACTCTAATAGTATCATAGAGGATCAGTACAAATTGTTCATAAAGTCTATGGTCGATATATTTAATTATGAGAAGGATCCTAATATAAGCAAGAGAAAGTTCTAAATCATAAAGAAAATATCTTCTTCAACAATATAAAATCAAGCTATTGATTTAAATAACATGTATTTTAAGGAATTTGAAGAGTAAATATACTTACTTTCTGTTTATAATATCAATTCTTTGAAAATAGTAGAATATCTGAAGTTAACATGACTATTAAATAAATAAAAAAGGGAGGTGTAAGCATTTATTTTAATTGCCACTTATGATGAAATTCACAATCTATTTATGGATTTCTATGGGATTTTTGATGAAGATTAGAATTTTAAAATAGAAAAGGAGGAATCAGAAAAGATATTAAAGTATGAAATAATTCCTTTTTAACTACTTTAATTATACACATATATTTATTTGCTGATTAAATCTTTAAATGTAATTAGTTTTATGGCTTTAGAATCATAAATGGGTAAAGACAAGTTAGAATATCTAATTGAGTAACTTTTAGAGGCATTTAATCCTACCAACTCTTTATCACTTAAACTACTCCAAAAATAGCAATAGAATTAATTATCTTAAGATCTTAAAGATGAATTCTTTAAATTATATGCCAGTAAGAGTTCCAAGAGAATAGAAAGCCAATCATTAGATATGAAGGTACTTATACCAATAATAAGAAAAATCAAATTAAATAAATTATTCTCATGTCTTATTGTTTCATTTTTTAGCTAAAATATTAAATTAAACTTAAAATACACAAAAAATCTTATTTAATAATAAAGAAATTCTTTGGTGTGCTATTAGCATTCTTCTTTTAGTTTACGAGAAAGAGATTACAAAATAGAAAAGATGAATGGGATGTAAAATTAAACTCTATTTTTAATCTTATGAATGTTTATTTGTTATCTTAAATACTATAGAAAATCAGAGGTATTGATAATATAAAAGGAATAAAAACATAAATAACAGGTATGATGACCCTTTCTTATGCACTTAAAAGCATAACAGGGTTGGATTATATGAATGAGTAAGATAGAAATTCAAAATATGTTTCATTTAGAAATATTGAAGCAGTCTTATTAGCTTACAGAAATGCAAATAAAGATATCTAACTAGAATCAATTTAAAGAGTTTTATAGGATGTTGAGAAATATATGAAAGTGGACCCTTAAACAAAAATAGAGTTTAAAAAGGTTAAGATGTATAAACTTATTGATTATGCAAGTATGAGGATTGCTTTCCATAGATGCTGTTAGAATATTGCAAACTATTAGCCTAATAAATTTAGTTTTACAGAAGTAAATTGTTATCCTCGATTTATCATTTCATTCATAATTTAATTTTAATTTTTAAAGGAAATCATTCTTTGGAATAGTTGTAGCTTAAAATATAAAATTAGAAAAGAAAAAATAGCTTCTAGTCTATAGAAGTATATCTAAATGAATGCATAAAATTATAATCTTGCTAGTGATAATCAATACATCCTTACAGAATATTTGAAAAAGAAATGGAGTATTTTAGGAAAAAATGTAAATTTCTTAGAGTAGCTAAATATGAATTAACTAAATTTAATTTATAAATCATTAAAATAATTAGAGTAGAGATAGAATTATAAAGAATATGGTTGCATTAGATTATAAAACTGAAGATTTACCAAAAAAATTGCACGATGAAATCATATATGAGACCCAGTACAAAATAAAATTCTATATTATGAAGATAGTAATTAGCTTTAATTAATTAATAAAATTAAATATCCTTTGTTTATTCTAAAAAAGTTTACTGGATTTGGTTAATCAATTTCAGATTAATAGTAATTCGATTTCCTCTAGTCTCGAGGTGCTATAAAATGGAGTGCTATGGATGAGATTAATAATCCTATTTTACCTTCAATGAATTAAAATGCTACTATTAAAGGCTCTAAATTTTAATAGTAGGCAGCCTTAAAGTCGTAAAGAAAGGAGGATGAATCTGAGGGCGATATTAGTAAAGAAATTGGGAGTTCTAAATTTAAAATATAGGAGAGATAAAGTACTTTATAAGATTTATAATATGAAGGTATTGGTTTAATTATTAATTTAAATAAATTTTAAAAATGTTTTTTTAATAAAAATACTAGACAGGAAAACTTAAACAAATGTAAACAATTTGAAGAAGTAAAATAATGGAGATATATTAAATGCCTGCTTTATGATGGAAGTACTACTTAAAAGAAAATGAATAATTTAATTAACTTAATTTTTTATAATCTTAAGGGACTTCTTGAGAAAGTACAATACATGAAAAAGGAAGAGATTAAGAAATTAAAAAAGCAAAATGTGAGAAGTAACCAAATATTAGATGCAGAATTATAAGAACTAGGAAGTCAAGTTTAATCTTTGGAACATAGAACTTCTATTTTGACTGAAAAGTAAAGTCCTCCTGTTCCAAAATCATCGTCAGTAATTAATGCTCCGAAATCAAGTTTTATTACATAAAGAGGATCTCAGCAAACAATAGGCATGTCAAGAATAGGAGGAACCTATCAAAGATCAAGTGAGTCTCATATGCTATTTGAAGACTTAAAAAGAATATAACCTGATGATTACTAAGATGATATATTAGATTCATTATCTTTTTCTCAAAATGAGCAAGAAAATAAATAAGAATTAATGAATAATAGTGTAATTGGATTAATGATGATGAATAACCAAAAATATTAAAGAAGATCTGAATTTTAATACCGTTATCCTTTAGATACTCAGAGCTCAAAAGATTAGATCTAAGAAGATTTAGATGACCTAGGAATAAGAAAATCAACAAGCTAGAAAAGATCAATAGTTTAATAATCTCGTTTTGGAATTGAAAAAAGTTAAAATATCTAGAACGAGTAATTACAACCAAAAATCAATAAAGATATATTTAACGAAGTGAGAAGATAACAAGCCATTGATAGATTATCATATTATTAAATGATGTAGAGATAAGCTGATGATAATGAAGATAAATTAAAAAGAGAAAAAAATTCAACTTAGAATCGTACTTGTGCAAACTGTAATATCTTTTGAGATATAAAATGAAAGAGTTAACCAATAAATTATGCAAACTTAATTTATTATTTTTGATTTAAGGACTAAATAATTTACAATATCTGATAAATGACAAAGAATAAATATATCATAATAAATTATTCATATGATATTTTAATTATTTTATATTATCATAACAATTGTTTTACTTATTTAAAATTAAAATAAAACTAAATTCAGTTTATTTATGTATTTATTCCTTCCTTTATTTTGCTTCTTTTAGACTAACTTTTTGATTTTTCTGACTCAACTCCTAAAGAATTAGCATAAATATTTTTAAATCAGAAGTAATAATTTTTAGATTGGAGATTCCAATAAATACTATTAAGAATTTTAGGGAAGAAAATAAATTACCTACCATTTGCATTTAAAAAACGATTTTTCTTAAATATCTTCTCATCAATTATTATATATTTAGAATTATATGTATAATTAATAAGTTATTAATTCTAAATTTCTACTACAGAAATGATATGGAAATTGAATATTGCACAAATCCAATTTATTCTGTTTATTTTAGAAATATTATTTTATTCCATCCATAATTAATTTCTATTTTGAATATAATTGAATATTATTCTTAATCAAAGATTTTAACTTTGATTATTAATTCTTTAAAAGATTTATGATTAAAAGAGCAATAAATAGAATATTCTATAATTTATAATAAAAATATACAAATAAGTAGGTTAAAGATGTCTAATTTTTTTAAATTTAATTCTAAAAAATGTTTACAAGACCTATTTATTAATTGAACACTAATCATTTATCATTACGTTCCTTTATTTATATTTATTTTGAGTAGATATCTAATATTAAATATATTATAATATTGCGAAATTACATTTAGAAATATTGAAAAGAGAATAAATCCTTTTATAAAAATATATTAAAGAGATAACTATGCATAAATAAACACTACATTAAATCTACTTTTATAGGTTTATAGTATTCTCAGTATACTAAATTCTTTATTTTTTATATTTTAAGAAGCTATTTACACAGCCAATATCCTAAGAAATGACCAATTCCTACACTTAATCCAATTATAAAGGGATTAAAGAACCACAACTTCATATAATTCAAGAAAGTGGGTCTGATTTCCTAATTATCTTATCCTATTCCTTAGCTTGAATTAAATCTTTTTTCGTTAGATCCTTATTCTATTCTATTCATTTCTTTGTAAATTTGAGCGAGATATTTATTTTAAAAATCCTTTACCACTATTAATATCTTAATGAAAAATATTTAATATGAAAATTAGTTAATTAGTTAGCGCTGATTTATTGATTGATTGATTAATTAATTAATAAAATTATTAATTAAAAAGATATGTAAATATATATTTATGAATGTTTTTCTATAGATTATTTGTTCTATTTATGATAAAAAGTGGATTGTAAATTAACAGCAATTATTAAATTTAAAATGGATTTATATTTTTTTTTGATATTTATTAAAAAAGAAAGATTAATACAGGAGATATAAAATATAAAAGAGGACTATAATTTATGAGTTAATTATTATAAGAATAATTGTATATAAAATGATAATCAAAGGAAGATTTATTTTCAAAAATTTGTTTATTTTTCAATTGGAATAAAAGGAACTTTTAGTTTTAAAAAAATTAAATGTTGAAATCATTTTCACATTTACATCATTTCTTTTTGAGAAGGTCTTCTGGTACTTTCCCAACAGTTGATCTAAATTTTCTAAGCATATGGAGTTTCTTATCATTTGCTGCAGCAGATGTTGTGGAAGAACTGCCAGAAGAGGAAGGGAAATTTTATTGTTTTGGAGTCAAATTTTTAGACATTATGTTTGCATTAATAGATCCATTTGTAGAAGCATTAATAATATTTACTTCTTTCTAGTTATTTTTAGTAGTTTGAGAGGAGAATTTATTCATTAATGACTGAGTAGGATTCATGAAAGCAGTAGGTTGATTCTATGCAGATTTTGTAGACTAGCTTCCTTTGAAAAGATTAATATAATTATCTTACAAAAAGTTAGTAGGATTGTTAGAGTTACGGCTACTCTTCGAAGCTCCTGTTGTATCACTTTCATTTATTCCACTGAATTGCATCATTTGTTAGTTAACCTAGATATCTAGATTCTTCTTATTCTTTCTCTATCCTGATTAGTTAGAACTGTTAGAGCGTGAGACATTCTCCTTTGAATTGAGTCTCTTGTTATTGCTAGCAGTAAGTTAATTAATGAGTTACTATTAAACTAAATGTGAAGAAGAATTTTGCAAGTATTGTTGATTAATTAGTTGTTATTGATGTTGCTATTGTTGTTATTGCTCTTATAAATATTGCTAATGAGATGCAGAAGTTGTTGAAGAGGGTTGAACTTGCATAGATTATCCTCTATTATGACTTGGTTTAATAATATTATTAATATCAAATATCTCATTAAGGATGTGCTCCTAAATATAATTATTCTTTAATGCTTTTTATAATTGTTTTTCAGCAATTTGGTTAGAATTTTACTGCTTTTAGCTATTAGTAGCTTAGTTTAATAGTGAACTATTGTTAATTAAGCTATTGGTCACTGTAGATTAAGTTGAAGCTGTAGATTAAGGATGACCTGAGCTTGAGTTCTTAGTAGGTTTTGCATTCTTATTTAAGCTATTACTACGAGAAGTCTTTGATGAGGCAACATTTCCTTGTGATGGTTTACGTTTAACTTCAAAAGTTTGACTTAATTATTAGATTTATTATCTAGCAGAGCTCTAATTTGCAGTAGAAGATGAATTCTTTGCACTTTGAGGGAAGTTGATTTAATCTATTAACAAGTTGACATTGTTAATGAAATTGCTACTATTTTGCAAATTCTTAATTGAATTCAATGAGTTATCAATAGTACGGTACTTTCTTTCAGCTGATAGAGGCTTAGATAAAATTTTCTTTAATTGCTTTTATTGTGAATTCTATTATTATTGCTGTTATTGATGTTGTTGTTGCTATTGATGTTACTATTATTACATTTATTAATCCATCATGAAATTATTTGGAATTCTACTAAAATCAATTTTAATTTGATTAGAATTGCTAGGCGTTTAGTAATTGCTTGATGAATTCAAATAGGAGAAATCTTATTAATTTTATTATTGAACAAACTAATTTTATGCATTTATCAATTATTATTGGGAGTAGGAAGAATCCTAAGCAAGAGAGAATACTCTCTTCTTCTTTTTCTAACCTGAACTAGTCTACGAGCCGATTTGATTATTCGATTAGTGAGGCTATTGAGCATTTTGATTAGTAGAATTGAAAAGAAGAATATTAGTATTGTTGAATGCTTATTAGTATTATTTTAGGCTATTTATTTAATTTGAAACATTAGTAGACCCATTACTAGAACTTCTCTGCTTCTATTCCTATGAGTGTTATCTCTTTTCTGTGTTTTAATTTCGTTGAAGTATTAATTACTAATATTGTTGGTAATATTTATCTTATAATTTTCTTTCTTGTGATTTTCTAATCTAATCATACTTTGAGTCTCCTAATCCAGAAGAAGGAACATTATTATTGGTATTACTCTTTGACTAATGCTAAGTATTATTTTAAGGAGTTGAGTTCTATTTCGTATTCTATAAGAATATTTAAGGATTTTAATTAATTATTTAAATTTCTTCTAAGTTAAAATCATCTTAATACTCAAAGTCAACATCTTCATTCATATTTCCAGAAGGTATTTGCTTCTATAATTATTGTTAGAAGTCTGCTGTTTTAGAAAGTCTTTGGATATTTTAGTTAGCAGATGATTATTGCTCTTGGGTGAAATTATTTTTTTATTAAGGAATCATTTATTATTGTAAAGTTTATTATTGAATTGTCATTCCTGCTGGGGTAGTGTTAGATAGTTATTACAATACCTAATGTTAAATTTTGTTTTGGATAGAAGGGTTGCTCTTTTTGTTGGTAATTTGTTAACTCTCTGGTTGAGTTTATGATAGTTCAGTAAGTTTCTTATTCTAGGGAGGAGGGACATTTTAGATTTAATTTTTAGGAATAGCTTAAGGTTTATATTCCTCATATTTCTTATTACCTTATTAATTATTTTTCAAACTAGTTTGCAGTTCTTCTGCTATTTACTTTTTAACGGCAGCGCTAGCTATATTATTTGCATTATTGGAAAATTGTTTCTCTTTTAAAGCCTTTTAATTAACAATTTGTTATTCAAAGGCTTATTATAAAGAGTAATTTTGAGATTAAGATACTTGATTTGAGGCTTATTTTAACTTTTTAGGATCTGATCTTTCTGTCTATGGTGCGCTTATGCAGATTTAAGCAGAGGAATTACTTTCAGAAATTTCATTTCCTTAAGGTTACATAAAATTAGATGTATAGGTACTATATAGTTTTGTAATTTCTTCTTCAAGCTCATCTTTAGGGCTAGGATTTTTAGTAATCTTTGGTTTAATTTTTCTCACAAGAGGAATGAAGAAGTTAGATTTTGATCCACCAGGAAGAGTCACAAGTGGTGAAGTATATTCTGAGGAATAATAATTATTATTATTTGAGTTACTGTTATTTTAAGAATTTCTTCTACTTTTGTTTGGCTTTTAGAAATCTTCATGATAACTTAAATCTTAATCAAAATCTTCATCTTCATCTTCGTCAATATGTTCATTGTCTTCTTCTTTAATAACAATTTTATTCACGTTGTGGAATTTATTATGCACACTTACAATTTGACCTACAAGAGGCATATCATGAGGCAAGAAGACATAAGCAATTTCCAAACTTCTAGAAAGCCAATTTTCACTCTCTGACACTTCATAATTAAGATTTTAGAGGAATTTTGCATACTTAGACTGATTCTAAATCATTAATTAATTAACTGTATTCCCATTCTAAGCTTACAGATGAGGGCTATCTTTTTATTTGTTCTTCTTTTAATCATTAATAAATCTAGTTTCTGTAGAGATACAATAAAATGAGACACACAAATGTGATAGCTTGCTAAGGATAGAATCAATGCATAATTCCTGATCTATTGAAGTCTTGTTAATTTAGGTATCTTCAAGGCTAATGGCTTTCAACTGAAGAAGACTTAAAATATTCGTTTTAAGTATCCAATGGGAACCGCTTGTTATTGTCTTAAAGAGAAATTCTAAATCAGGTCTTTCTGTTAAGCTAACTTCAAATGATAAGTGATTCTCAACTCCTTCAAAATTTTCTTTATCATTATTTGAAATTATAGATGAGCTTGAGGTAGGAGATGATACTTAATTATTATTTTTTGGCTAATGTAATCCAGTACGAGTTGTGTTAGTAGTTATCAAATTGGAATTATTAATGATTTTATTCATCACATCAAGTATTTTGAGTTTGGAAGGATTAAGGAATTAAGCATGAAGATCATTGGTCCTCTTCATCACTTCCTTTAAAATAGGTACTAACTTCTCTTAATAAGCAATTCTTTCTTTAAAATTTGCATTTTTTAAAAATCCTTATTATTGTGATTGCAAGGGAGATTAAAGTTCTTATACAAAATCGCCATCAAAAATATTGTAAGGCATATTAGAATTTTTGTTATCTTTTTATTGCTAGTTAAAGTATTGAGTATGGTGAGTAGAAGGCTAATGAGCTGAGTTACCTCTTCTAGTAGTTTAGGCTTTAGAGATCCCATAGCCATCAGTAGCAGAGAGAGCTTGATCTCTTTCTTTGATTAATTATAAAATACTGTGGTAGCTGGAAGTTAAAGTATCAATTAAATAGTTTAATTGCAATTTAGATCCTTTATTAGCTACAATAAGAGCTTCTTCATGCTTTCCTTA
This sequence comes from Tetrahymena borealis, assembly GCA_000260095.1. Lineage (NCBI taxonomy): Eukaryota > Ciliophora > Oligohymenophorea > Hymenostomatida > Tetrahymenidae > Tetrahymena > Tetrahymena borealis. The sequence goes on along the minus strand of JH651244.1, from coordinate 25,760 downwards.
TTCAGATAAAACTATACAAGTTTGAAGAAGAAGATCTCCTTTGAGTTTCTTCTTTTTCAACTTCTGAGATAATGCTTATAAATACTCTGCTTAATCTATACTTGGTAGATTACTGTATGATCTTTTCTTGTATTAATTTGAAATTATATTTTAATTACTATTTGATTTCTATGACACACCACTTTATTTCTCGCAAGCAGCATTTATTATATTTAGATGCTATTATAAATTATTACCATAACCATACTTTCCACTCTATTTTTTTAATTAAGCAAGACAAATACAGAAATTTTAGAAAGCTTCTTATAACAGCCCTATTCTGTAAAAGCAAATACCTAAATTGGCTTTAATGAAAAGTAGAATTTCGCTCTCGATTTTCCCATCAGCTTTGCTGACGTAAGCGTTCATAAGAATTTCACTCTTTTTCAGACATATAAGCGCTTGTTTGTAATCCTGCATCAAAAGAGCCTTGTATCCCTCAGTGGAGTATTTCTTGATTAAATTTGGTACATCTTGTTCAAAAACATTCCACTCACTACCATTAGCACCATGTCCAGCGCTAATGTGACTGCTACTATTTTTCTTTTTGCCAGATAATATATGAGCGGGTTTTAGTTCAGCTAAGCACTCAATCAATTCTGTAACATCGAAATTGGGTGTTTTAGTTTAAAATTCTGAAGGGATATGTGGGATTATTGGTGCGGTAAAGGTTAGACCTATAACTTTTGAGAAATCTAACGGATTATTAATATAATTTGTATTTGTATTATTATTAGAGTTGGTATTACCATTATTTGAATTATTAGTATTGCTGGATTAATTAATATTGCTTGAATTGCCTACACTAGGATGAGAATTAAATTACTTGCTCATCTATTACTGTTTCTAAGTCTATAATTTATTTTATGGAGGTAATTGATCGCTGTTGACATTTAAAATTTTGTTGCTACTATTTTAATTATTCTCTTCTTCCATTTATCTCTTTTGAGACTCAACTAAATTGGTCATTTTCTCTTGGTTCTATATGCAGTCTTTAAAAAAATATTTCAAAAACTTAGGACTCTCCGCATTCATATTCTTTTTACTTTGATTGAACATTTCCTATGGTTGTCTCTAAAATTTGCTAATTGAATTCAATGTTTCTTTTGAGTTAATTTTTTGCTGGTGTTTCTGTTAATGCCAGTCAAATCAAAAATAAACAAATTTCTTTATTTCAGTTTAACAATATCAAATAATTAATAGCTGAAACAAAATCCTTTTTTGATTTTTTTTTTAATTATTCCCAAATGCAATGACCATACTCTCTTGTAGTATTGTAAGAGATATATCTAATTTCTAAAGTATCATAAATCAATAAACAAATATTACTTCAAATCCATAAAAAGAGTCCTTAATTAATTTTCCTTCTTCTTATTTGCATATTTTTAATTGGATTTCAAACGATCATATCATTTTTAGTTATTTTTTATCTATCTATCTATCTGTCAATCAATTTAATAAAATTGTTGTCTTTCTGATTAATAAGAAATTAAGAAATACAATTTCAAATAAACATTATTTGAAAATAATCTAAAATCATAAGTAAGTTAGGATATTGTAGCAATGAGTTCTTCTAACTATAAAAGCACCAAAATGCAAATTGATAAAGTTTAAATTCTTGAGTAGAAGGTTCAATTACTAACTTAGCAACTTGAGGAATAAACGCACATAAATGAGAATTATGAAATATATAAAGAGCAACTCTACTCTTAAATGGAAAAGTATGTCGAAATTATCGACTACACCATGAAGCTATTATACAAACTAAATGAAGTAAAATATTAAAAACCAAAGATAAATAAAAAATAAAATAATATTTTAAATAGTTCATGAAAAATAAGTGTGATGAAGCTAACACATACTCTACAGCCTAAATTGATAAAGTAACATCTGAAGAGAAATCTCTTATTTAGAGTAATTTTATTAAGCTTGTTTTCTAGGTAGAAATATATTATAATTATTATTATTACTATAATTAATAATATAGAATTGAATGGACTCTATACGTTAAATGAGCCTTCATTAGATAGCTTAAAAGGAGTAGAGGAATACTAAATTATAGGTGAAGATACATAAGCAACAATTATAGGAAAGATTTAAGGAGTTGCTAAAGTAGTGGTAGACAATGTCAAGATTTTAGGATAAAATTGCATATAACACGAAAAGTAAAATTATTTCTAAAAATAATGCAGATAATATTTATAATATAGTAGAATTAATATAAACATATTCATTATAAATTAGGTTAAAATTTTATGTAGCTGAGAAGATCGAATCAATAAATAGCCTTCAAGAAAAATTGTAGTAAGAACACAAGTATACGACTTTATAATTGCAAAAGGAAATATAATAGAATTCTATTTAGCCCAAAGAATAGAATATACTAGCATAAGTAACTTCCAATTTATAGTAGTAACAATCTAATGACTAATTAAAGAATGGTGATATGTGGGTTGATATCGTTTCTAAACTAGTCGAGTATTGCACAACACTCTAAATAAGTATGCAACAGAAATTAATTAAATTTGAATTATTTTTGTTTGTTTGATTGATCGAATAATTTAACTGAAATATTATTTTTTAACAAATAGATCAAATGTAAATATAAAATCAGCTTAACTCGGCTGTGTAAAAACTCTTCAAAAGTAAAAAAGAATACTAAATGATCAGTAACAGTAATAATAAACTAAAGAGAGACTAATATATTAAAGATGATATCTTAAGCGAATAATATTCAGAATCTAAAACATAAAAAGACAATGAAGAAGATGAAGAACAAGAAGAGTAATAATTAAAAGAAAGGGTTCCTGCAGGAAGAGGATCTAGAAGTCCTAATCCTTTAATGAATATTTTTTAAGATAATATTGAAAATTTAGAAAAATTAGATACTGTTATAAAATCGGTGCAGAAGAAAGAACCTATAAGTCTATCACCAAATTAAAAAATAAGAGCTTAATCTTCTTTAGTAAATAACAGCTCCGAAGGAATTAAAATTGTCTCCTCCAAATAATTAAGTAAATCTTTTATCAGATTTTGTTAAATTTTCTTGGTTTAAATTAATTTTTATATTTTAACAGGCTAATAATAAATTTAAAATCAACTTAACCAAGCCGTGCAGAATCTCTTTAAATAAAAACTAGATATTTAAGAAGTGAAATAAAATAATGATAGTTTCACTGACTTAGATTAATAATATACAAGTGAAAATGAGAAAAAATAATAATTATTATCACAAGATAAGCACATAGTAAAATAGGAAGATCAACAAAGTGAAAGAGTTCCAGCAGGGAGACTATCTAAAAGCCCTACTACTTAACAATATTATACAGGCTAAGACTCAGATAGAGATATGACTTATGATTAATTATAATAATAATAATATGCTTCTATTATAAAATCATCCCAAAAGAAAGATCTATAGAATATTACTTCGAATTAAGTTATTAGAACCGAATAATTTTAAGAAAAGAAATAATATTCTACTCTTAAAGATCATAGTAGTATCCTAAAGAAGGAAGATAATAAGGATATAACAGAGATAAAAGAAATTAAATAATAAATTGTATAATCTAAATAAGTGGAAGAGTTTTAACAATAAGAGAGAGTACCTGCTGGCAGAGGATTGAGGAGCATAAATCAATCATAAGTTATGAGTCTTTAAGAAGATAAAGACAAATTTGAAATTGAATAATAATTAAAGCAAGAATCATCTCAATAAAATAAAATTTAAAATATATAATCTAATTAGTCATTTAGGACATAAGCTTCTTAAGAGAAGAATAAATATTCTACTTTAAATAACGAAGTATAGAATTTTTGTTAAATTGAACAAGCATTAGAAAATTCTTAAGCACTACAAAATGAACCTAAAACTTAAATAAGATAGATTATAATGTCAAGTGCTAAAAGTGATCATAATTAGCCTAATATTTCATCATAAAAGAAGAGAGGAGGTGGTGAAGATTTTTAATACCAATATCAAACAAACAAGAGTTATGCTACTGAAAAGCAAAATTAATCTCTTTAATAATAATTTAGTAAGAGATCTCTAGGTTTCCCTGAAGCTATTAATAAGATTTCTATTAGTGATCAAATTCTTTTAGAAGTAGAGAATTAAACTAATGCTAAGCAACTGAGTAACTCCTATATTTCTCCTAATTTCTCTATGGCTGAAAGGTCTAAATTGCAAGCATCGGCTTCTGAAAAACCTGCCTTGGGATTCCAATCAATCTCCCAAATAAATAAATTCTGTTCTCAAAATAATAATAACAACTCCATTAATAATTCAAATTTTGAAAATAATAACTCAGTTCAAACGAATAATAATTTAGTCTCTGATTCTTCTAGACAATAACTGCAAACTTCTGATTCTAATAGAAACAAAGATCCCAAATATGATTCTTTGAATTTCTTTGGAGATAAATTCAACTTTGAAGATAAAGTTATTGGAAATCCACCTCAACTTTCTGTTCTACACAATAAGCTAGAGCGTATCACAACCATGTAATTTCCACAAAGAAATTCAAATTCAAGCAATTCCTAATAGGACTAGTAAAGTATTTATAGCTCAAGATAATAAGATATTCCTTAGTAAATAAGACCTTCAAAATCAAGAGAGAGGATATTTAGTACTAATTAATCCTAAGCATCTAATAGAAGATCTATAACAACAAATAGATCTTTCTCAAACTTTGGAGAATTCCCTTAGATGGATAATAACTTTATACCTCCTTCTAGTAACAATATAAGCTATGTTGATCAAAGAAAAGCTAATACTAATAATACTAATCTCTATGTTAATAGTTCATAAGAATGGTAATTTAGTGTTTAATAATAATAAAATAATCAATAAAACAACCACTAACAATCACTTAGTCGTATTTCTAAAACAGAAATGAGCTGGAACTCTTTTGAGAATTTACAAATTCCACTTAGATAATCTCTCTAATAATAACAATAGCAACCTTCTTTAAGAAATCTAATGAATGTTGTTAATTAATAGAGAATTAATAGCAGTAGAAGTATTTCTAATACCAACAGATAAAACACATCTTCTGTTGAATAGCCATCTTAGCTCTATCATGATTTAATAAAACAATAAAAACAAATTATGGAGTAGTCTAATAATCTTTCATAAAATCAACTTGATTAAAGTTAGTTGAATAGATCGAGACTTTCTTAAGGGTAGAGAAGAAAGATTTTTGAATAAAATGATACATATAGATCCTAAGAAGGGAATAGATTAAGTAATGAAAACTCAAGAAGATAGTTAAGTTAGTATTAAACAGCTAACCTAGGGTAACCTTCTAATGATAGAAGTTTCTATTCTTCAAATAACAACATTGATTCCTCAAGAGCTCCATCAAATTTCTAATCTAATTCTAATAATAGTAAACCACCCTAATATCAATTAGGAAATAGAGGAGCTGCTCTCTAATCTGGAGTTACAAGCTAAAGGAGTGACAAAAATCCTTTTAATTAAGGGTTGTTAAATGATTAAGATATTAGAGAAACATTTAAAGTTTAGTTAGACACTAATTATAATTCATTTTAAAATAAGGAAAATTTTGGTTAGATAATCCCAAAAAGCAATGACAGGTATTTGTCATAAGGATTAAACCACAATAAAAGTAATCACAACAACTCTTCATAAGAAAGAATGAGCTAAAATTCTTTAAAATCAAAAGAGCCTCTTTCAGAAAATTCATAGAACATTTCTATGGTGAGCAATAAATCATAAAAACAATTTTACTCAATATCAGAATTGAATAAAATATCTTAATAAAATAGAGATAAGAAAAAGATAACAAACCAATATAATATGTGAGCTTGATTGTAAATTGAAAAAAGAATAGAAAAATACTAATCAATAAAGCACTCAAGTGCATTTTAGACACATAAAATAATAATAAATTTAATAATATAATTAAATAATTATCTCTTCTCACTCACTCACTCAATCTCTCTCTCCCTCTCTCATCCAATCATTTATTTCTAACTATAATTTATTTCTTGATTTAAAATTAATTAAAATAATCTAATTTAATAAATTGCATATTTATCACCATTTCATTTATTAATTTATATTACTTTCTATAGTATTCTACCCTCTTATAATCTTTAAGATACAGAAATACTTTACTCTTTATATATTTAAACAAATATTCTAATTATAATTAAACTTACTACAGATAAATATATTTATTTTGTGTCTACTTTTATTTGCAATATTAAATACTACCTCTCAAAAAAAAATTACTAAAAACACTCTATTCTATTTATTTTCTATCGAAATTAGATCACTTTACTGTATGATAATAAAATATGAGATATTTTTCTTGTCAAAACTAGCATTTTATTGCTTATTCATAAATTGTCTTAAAGAAACTTAAAATGAATTAAATGTAATGCTCACAAATAACTGAATAAATTGTTTAAAGTATAACTTTTATATATTCTTTAAATTTATATATAATAACAAAACTTTTATAACTACACAAATCTATGAAGTTGAATATAGTACAAAAGAATGAAATGATTAGCAAGTGTAAAGTAAAGTCATTGACTGTAAAAATCTGATGAAATATAATGAAAGATGATTATCTATCAGATTTTGTTATTGAGGATATTCATAGTAATCATTCAAAAGTATATGTAATTATCTGATATAATATAATATTGTTTTTATATTCAATCTTTCTGTTACAGGAGTGATAGATAAATTCAAGCTTCCTATTGATTTATTAATTTCTTTCTTTTGTAATTGATTTTAATGCTTATATTTGAATTAGATAATTTATATAAATAGCCACATTCTGTCTAGTTTAATAGCTTACAAAAAAAGTAAATATTTCAAAATGTTTTACTCTAATGAATATCAAAATCAGGCAATTAGTAACATACTCTTTTCTCTTTAAGGAAATGGTTAAAAAGTAAAATTCTTTTTGTTATAAAGAATTGCTAGAATGTGAAAAGTAAGAATCTATTCATAGAAATATATTCCGTCAATAATATTTTTATTCAATTAAGTTTGATACATTCATTATATCATTGAAAAATAAGTTGATTCCCTTTGAAAATACATGACTTACATAAACTAAAAAACAATTGAGGCAATTTATCGATTTTTTTCTTTATATCTCCAATTTATTAATCTTAATGTACCCAAGCAAATTCTTTTAGAATCTGATACGAAATTTCCTATTATTTAAAAACTGCTAGAGTTTATCAATATTTTAATGATAATAAATTAATTTAAAAGTAAATATAAACAAATTATAAAATCAACAAGAAGAACATTAAAATCATCAAATTCTAATTTAAAATGGATAAAATAGAGGTAGAAAAATAATAACCTTCAACTTTAATAACTGAAATAAACTCAATTGTTGAGAAAATTATTGCTTCAAAAGGTTGGAATGAAGTTTACGGAAGAATTCGCGCTCAAGAAAGGTTCCCTCCTATCATAGTCTATAAAATGCTCTACAAATCAAACGGTAATGAAGAGAAGCTCAAAGAAAAAATCGCTCACAGAAAGGCTAAGCTATAGAAAAAACTAAGAAAGCATGGCTTAGAAGATCAATTTAATGAATTATTGAAAATTGTTGATATCTGTCATCCTAAAATGGCACTCCGCGTTCTTAAAAGAAATGGTGGTAATGTTGCTTAAACAGCTTAAAAAATTTAAGCTTTCACTTCTATTGGCTCTCATAAGCAAGAAGTTATGGATATCTTTAGAATCACTTATCCTAATTATGAAAAAATAATTGAAGATTTACTTACTTCTGGCCACATCTTTCCCATACCATTTTTCTTAAAGTTGATGTATATGTTCTAAGGAGATTTGGCTAAAATGAAAGAGTATCTTAATTAATAAAATAAAAAGAGTCTTAAAAAGATAATGAAATAATAACTCAAGGGTAAATGCATGATGCAAAGTTATAATGAAAAGAAAAATAAAAAAAGATGTGGTGGTAAATTCCATAGATCACCCTCATCCTCTTCATAAAGTTCAGATTCTGATTATGATAATGAAAAATTGACTAAATTTGCTAAGGGTAATGCTTTCTTAATAGAAAATGGATTTAAGAATGCAAAAGAGAATTTAAGAGTCTTGAAATAATTTAAATGTGATTCTCATGCTGCTTTAAACTAATTGATCAAAGAATCTCTTTTGAAGGATAGTAGTAAAAAGAGAAGAGGACATAATACTAAAAAACATAATAGAAGAGGGAAAAGAAATGATAGAAGTAGCTCTAGCAGCAGCAGCAGTAGCTCAAGTCGTAGTCGTAGCAGATCTCAACGAAGGGATAGGAGCTCTGATAGCTCAAGCTCAAATAGCTTGAGTAGAAGTAGAAGTCCTAATCACTCTAAATCAAAGTCTAAGTCTAGATCAGAATCAAGAAAGCACAAGCATCATAGCCGTCATCACCACGGACATCACCATCATGGCCATAACCACCATCACCATCCTCATCCTCATCATGGTCCCCATCATTTCCCTCACCCTCACCACATGGGTAAATTTGACTAAATTCCAGACTTGAAAGATTGGGAAAAAAGTTAGAGAAAGTCTCCTAATAGAAATTGTATGTAAGGACCTCCTCCCCCTCCTCCTTTCCATGGAATGTATCCTCCTCACCCTGGTCATCACCATCCTGGACATGGACACGGTTTCCCTCACCATCCTCTTGGTCCCTTTGCTAATATGCTTGGAGGATTTAGATAATTCGGGGAATAATTTATCAATGATATCACCTCATCATCCTAATAAAATAGAGAATGCTTGTTCAAATAATATTAATAGTCTTAAAACCCTAATGAAAAATCTTAAGAAAAGAAAGAACAAAAATCATCAGGTGAATCTTCTGACGATGTTGAAGTCCTCGTAAATGATACTAATAAAAAACTCAACCTTTCTGAAAATAAAAATAATTGAACAATAAAAAAATCTTAATAAAAGATAGAAAATAAATACTATTATTATAAATATAAATAAAAATATAAATAACTCGTAAAAGATACATTTCTCAATCAATCAATCAGTGAATAAATGAATAAACGTATGCATGTGTTGTAAAATATTCATAATAAATAATCTTTTTAATTTTTTCAAAAACTTCATTCAATTCATTAATTATTTAATATATCCTGTCAGATATTTTTATTATTTTTGTTGTGTACAAAATGTATTTTAATAAAAATATGATAAAATTAAGATTAACTAATTACTAATTAACAAACTAGTTATTATTAATTATATTTAAAATCTTTGTTTTTACTTTAACAAAAGATACTTCCAATTAACATCTTTCTTGCAACTTAGTTTTATTTGAGTAATCTTTTTAAAAGAAAGATAGAAAAAATTAATAATTTTGTTAAAAATCTCTTAATTTTTATTAAGAAAATTATTTGGATAAGTATCAGCCAATAAACATATTTTTAATTTTGTGTAATTAAGTATATTAAAATTGCGGTTTAAAAGACTTTAATCAAATGTCATAATAATCTAATTCATAATTACTTTCAAACCCTGCATCTGGTTCAACAACTATATCTGCAGCTAAACCTAAGGCAAAGCATAAGATAAGAAGCATATCAACTAATAAATAGTATAATAAGTTCGATTAATCACCCTCAAAATTAGAAAAAATAGATATTAAGTAACGTGAGAAATCATTTGTACTAGACTGCTAAAAATTCAGTGCTGCTGAGGATCTTCGTTATGATCCTTTGCTTGATAATAATTTAAGATTATTCTTTTATAACCCAAGGAATAAATAGAATCTTATTAAAAATGGATTAGTAACTTAAAATTATTTATCAATTTATAATATTCATAATATTTTTAAAAGATAAGAAGAGATGGTAGCCCAGTTGATTAAAAAATATATAGATAATATTTGAATTAAACGAATATATTAAGAGATCATTAAATAGAAACATTCTTTGAGAAAGAGGTGGTTAAGAAGCATAAAGAAAACAAGCTACCACCTATCATAAAAATAGACTAAGTAATATATCCATTAACTAAAATAGTTTGATTTATCATATTTATGTACATATCTACAGTTTACGCCAAGAAACAAAGATTAAGATCAAGAAGAATTCAATACATAATAATCTATACTTAGAAAAACTAGAAAATCTCCAAAAGAAAATAATAATAGCTTTGAAAATTAATTTCCAAATAACTTCCTTACACCACAGACTAAACAAAAAGATAGAAAAAGCCCTTTCAGATAAAATAGCAGAAGTAAGATTCCAAGATAAAGCTCAACAATAGATAAAGAAAGATAAACAAAGAATGAAAAGATGGTGAATATGTATGGCTATACCTTAGAAAGTCTTAAGGAGAAAAGATCAATATAGAGAGAAAATAAAAAGACATTATAAATCAAAAGTATTAATGATAATGATGAAACTGATTAAACCATAAAAAAAGAAGAATTTGACAAATTTATGAAAACTCTTCGGGAAAAGTACACTAGATCTAAAATAAATAACTGATGAAATAAATTGATAAAAATATTTGAAAAGAAATAATGTAAATAAGAGAAACAGAGTAATAAACTATATAACTTAAAATATTCATACCACCACTGATTAAAATAAAAAATATATAAATTATAAGAAAGAAATTATTGTAAGTTAGTTAGTAAGTAATTAATTAATTAAGAAGGTTCGCAATTAAGTTTTCATTGAACAACCAAATTAAGTTAAAATTATTTTAATATATACATTTTGTTAATTGTTAAGGAAAAAATATTGTTAATTACCTGCATTCTTCAAAGAAAAATAAATATTTTTCAAAGAGGAAGTAGGTTTCATATTCTTGAAGATATAATAGATAGAATCTATTTAATTTATTATTCGTCTACAGATTTTATACTATGATAAGGCTCATAAGGATTTTGTTATTAGTCTAGAATAATGTTAATTGTATCTTTAAGTGATGTGAGCAATAACTTTGATATTCTTATTTGGCTTTCAACAATATGAGTGATCCATGGTAGACATTATTCTAAGTGCTATCTATTATACAACATACCTTTTAACTTCGTTAACAAGTACTCTCCGTGAGTTTCATCTAGTTATTTTATGCAATCCTCCATATCTAATAAATTATTTATAGTAATATTATTGTATATATTTTGTTCTTCTTTTAATTATTTCATTTATTACCTGAAAGTTTCAGAACTTAAATTAAAAATTCATCATCTTATTAAGTAAGAGCAATTTCAAGTGCTTCGTTATATTGTTGATTCTTTTTAATAATGATAAAATTAATATTCTAGTAAATAAAAAGCTATTTGTAAATGAATTTGAAACTTTTATTTTAAACAACTTTATTTAAATTTTAATGAATAAATTTATTTTACCTAAAGATACTCAAATATTTTATTAATGTTTTCTGTTTGATACTATTTAGTATTTGGAATCTCTACCTTAGGTTTAGTGCTTTCTAATTATTAATAAGGATTTAAAGATCTTTTTTTCTGAGAACTAAGTTGATCTCTTTCTTTTTATTCGGTTTCATATTGTTATAATTCTTTCTATTGCTATATCATTTTGCTTTATGAATCAATTAATATATTGATTTAGGGATATTTAGATTCATTTTGCTGTCTGGGTTAATTTTCCTCATTTACTTATTATAACCTATCCACCTTTTCTTAGTTTTCTACTGTCTCATACAAATATACTTCATTGTATGTTCCATTTAATAGACTTCTCTTTCTATTTTGATTCTTTTCTATATTTTAATTGAATCTCTCATCATTTTTTGTATTTTATGAAAACTAAAGTTAATTTATATGAGTATTGCTAACGTTTATAGCTTAATCTACCTTTTATAAGGTTTTATTTAATTGATTTAAAGATACTTCTCCTTCAACCCAATTACTTTACTTAATAGAATCATCATTTACTAATTACTCTTTCCAAAAATTTGAAGATGGGACAAATGAATTTTCTGGTGAGAATGATGATAAAGTTTCATGTTTATATGTTTGGTGTTTTTTAAGCGTTTGTGAATCGTTTCTTAATAAACTTTTGCTACTATTATTTCTTTCAGGCATTTATCCTACTTATTAATCTTGCTTTTAGTCGAAAGAAAATTTATTATTTTAACAAAATTTTGCAGTTTGCTCCTAATTAGAGATAATCGATTTTTGGTATTCATTTAACTCAATCTTTTCGAGAGGCGATATACTTTTCTATTTTGTAGTTTCTTAAAGTTAAGCATTACTTTTTACTAATTATTAAGCTATTTAATAGCCTCCATCTTAATTTTATTAAATTTTTTTTAAGGTATTAATTTTATTGACTTCTAAAAAGTTATTATTTTATTATCCATTATTTTAGTTTAACAAAATTATTTGCTAATTCTATTATCTCACATTATTTAAAGGGTATTGCTATTAATATTACAAGCTCTAGTTAAATGGTTAAGTTTAATTATTACTTAGATTTTATTATCTGTTAGCATTATTATTTGATTGCCCGATACTAAATTCAGATGAAAATTGACCTTATTCTATTTATTGAGTTAATAATTATTCAACTCTACTCTTCAAATCTTAAATTTAAAAATTTAATTAATGAATTGTGTTTTGTAAATTAGACTCCCTCTCTAAATGTTCATTAACTAATTTCTACTTCTCTGTTTGAAGATTATTTAATTACTGAAGTGTATTTTAAGAATTCTACTTCATTTCATTAATCTATTAGTTTTGTTATTCACTCTAAATATTTCTTTCGTTTAATTGTAGTTTTAAATTTAAGTTTTCTTCTTCAAGCTGCTTAATCTTTTCTTTTAAAAAAGCGGATTCATTTGCAGATTAAGAAACATTAAATTATAAATTAGAATCAGATAATTAAGCTATCTACTGTTCAAAATTATTAAATCTAGACTAAGATATACTTCTATTAAAAGCTATAGGCTATTAAAATATTGGCTTATATTGCTTTTAGTTTGGTTATCTATATTATTAAGGAATGTATGGTTATATTTGAGATGTTGGCGATATTGATTGAGGTTTAATAATATTTCTTTAACCAGGAGAACTTGAAGTCGCAGTTTTAACTGGCTCTTCTTATCCTTATATGTTGCTATTATTTGTAATGATATTTATTTGACTCTAAATTCTTGATTGATTCTATTGTGGTGCTGTCCCAATAGTTCTATTTGTATTATTACCTTTTATCATTTAATAAAATAATAATTATTTTTTAAACTAAATGAAAAGAATTATAAAATATTCTACTCAATGATATTTAACGATTAGAACCTAATGGAGAATTTTCAAATATTTTCTATCTCTTTTTTTGTTATGTACTTTTTCTACCCATATAATTTCTTGAGGGAGAGAAACTAGAATCTCGAGGCAATGATTTTTGTCTTTAATCTATTTCTTCCATACTATCTTGATTATTTTTAGGAGATGTAAATTTATTAATAGGTGAGGCAGATGCTCTATCCTTTGATAATTTCTCACCACTGCTTAATAACTCCTCATATACTTTTAGATCTGATTGTATCTTTTTTATATTTTCATCAATTTATTTTAAATCAGTGTCTATGCTAGATTAATTGACTTTAATTTATATTCTATTATCATTTTTATCTGATAATTGAGATTATCCAATTCTGTGAAAATTAGATCTTTCGTCAATCAAATTCTTTGAATTATTTTAACCCCCTTACAACTTTATTTCAACCATACTCTTTGGAGCATTCTTTAAAAATTCTTTATTTATTTACTATTCCATTGATCTCTTTCTAGGATTACTCTTTAATCTTTGAGGAGGACTGGATTTATTATTTTTATTGCTATCATTGAATTACATATCTTTTTATACTAAGAGATTCTTTTTAGGATCTAAATTCAAATACAAAATAAAATTCCATTTTTTGCTATAAATTAAATTTATTACCAGGAGACAATCTTTTTAAACCAGCTAATTAAGTTGTTGAGCCTGCTTTCTTTTTTAAATAAGAATTTTTTGTTTAGTTACTGTCCACTAAAGGTTGATTTTCTTTAGACTATAAGATGGATTATTTTTATTGCTGTTCATCTTATTCCTACAGTCTCTTTAGTTTATTTAAGGCTTAATCTATTTCTTCTCTATCTAATTACAAATCAACTAATTCTGGGATCTAAGAATCACTTTAATTTTATTGTTGTTATTCTTCTTCTTCTTCCTACTTCTATTCTTCTATCTGATTCCTACTTAAATCATTAACCATATCACTATTAGATATATTCTTCAAATAAGAATTGCTTAGATTCCTTTTCATTCTACTTTCATCCTATTTTTAGATAATTTTAATGTATTAAAATCATTTTTAAATAAATTACTCTTTGAGATGATAATAGATTCTTATCTCTCGAGGATGAAAGATTTTCTGATGAAACAGTTTATATATATTTTTATTATTTTAGAGTAACTAAGTCTTAAAGTGAGATGATTGCAACCTGTGCTGCTTCTCTTACATTCTTAATTTTATCATATTTAAAGGAGTTTACTAATTCAAGGCATTAATCTTTATAAAGAGATATATAGCTAGGTGTTAAGACGGATAACGTATAAATAATATCAATAGATATCTTTCTCTTCTACCAGTTAGCATTTGAAGTACTTTAATTCATGTTAATAGCACTCTGAATTAATACATTTTGTTCATTTGATAGCAATTCTATAATAAATGGTACACAGAAATCACAACAATCTTCAAATTATTCCTCACAAGCAACAATTAGACTTAACAAACAATCCAATAATTAATTTTCAGCTGCAGAGTTATCCTTTTACAAAGGTTTCATAATTTACAAGCAAACTTCTATTCTATCCTAAGAAACTATATTTTAAGGAGCACTTTAAATTGAAATAGATAGGCACATTGATGCTGCTATAGATTTTTTCTTATCAGACATTGAAGATGTTGAATTTGTAATTAAAGAAAAGTATAATGCTAAAAGTTAATTCCAAAATAGCTTTATTTCTCCTACTTCAAAGGTTTAATCTTCATCATCAAGTTAAAATGCTTTTTAAACTAAGGTGCCAACATTTTCAGCTAATAAAAGATATGTATTAGTATCATCATCGCAAATCTTCTTAGATATTACTTTACAAATTCTATTCCATGAAACGAATATATATCTTTAATATACTTCACCTATTATTCCTATGACTTTTAGTGAATCTTTTCTCTACTTTGAGTTTAATTTATTTGTACTCTCTAAAAGCATATCTAGTAAGGCCTACAATCTTTCCTGCTTTCCTATTTAACCATAGTTTATTAATAGCTATCTCATCTCCAAAAGAGCAGCATCTACTGTATTGATATCACTAGTAATTTTTTATTAATACATTTAATAAAAATATTGATTATTCACATTAGATTTTACTAATATGGTAGTATTACAAAATTGAATAAATAAGGAGAATAAAGAAGAAGAATAAAAATGAAAAATTTAAAATAAAATGAAAATTTTACTATATCCTCTAAAAAGTCTACTTGATAGCTAATTTAAATTATTGTAAGTTGAAGATATTTTAATATTAAATGCACTTTTTATTCATTTTATTAGTATATTGAAGATACTATCTTTCTGTTTATTTAATCCTATGTAATTCAATCAATAACTAAATGAATTTTTGATAAGAATTATTAATGTAGATCGTTTATTGCTGGAAATCTATTAAAAATTTTTAACTGCTAGGAAACACCAAAATTAACTTTTAATAATTGCATCAATTCATAAATAGATGTATAAAAAATATCTTGTTTTTTACTAGTCATTCTTAAAATTAATATAAGAAGAATTCGTTAAGAAATAAGTATGTATCATACATAAATCATGTGGCTAAGATTTGTTTTCAGTGCAAAAGAAACTTCTCAAAAAGTTTTTTGTTTTTATTGAACAAATAAATAAATATATTTCTTTGCAGTTAATTAAAATATTTTATTTTTATTATAGTAAAAAATAGAATGATGATTTTAATGAATTAATCAAATATTTATCTTTAAATATAGTTAATAAACATTAGTATATTAACTAATTAAAAATTATCTTCAATCAATCAATCATAAAAGTTTATGAATTAATTAAAATTTTTCTAAATAAACTTTATAAATCCTACTAAGAAGCATACACTTTAGAATATAATTTTATAAACCATATTTTAAGAGATAATTTAAAATAAATACAGTTAAACCAGTTAGATTGATCTCCCTCATAAAGATGATTTCGAAATAAAATTTATTCTTATTCTTTCATAGAATATCCATAATAATAGTGTTTCTTCAAAATTAAATAATTTCTTTTTATAATGATCAAAATTAAATCTCTTCAATGAATAATAGAAGCTTAAGAATCAATTAAAATATTTTAAATTTAGACAACAATAAATTTTGAGAAATGAGAAAGAATATAATTATAGAATCAATATTTTATGATATATTATAGATATTTAGTTATTTATATTTCAGAAAACACATAAAATTGTTTATTTTCCAAATAAATATTTATTCTTAATTCCTTCATGAGCAATTCAATAAAATGGTGTTTCTTCAAACTCATTTGATTTCTTTTTATCAGAATCAAAATTAAGTCCTCTAAGAAGTCCTTACATTTTTGCTTTCTTTTCATTAACCTTTGGTGGCTTTTTTAATGATGATTAGGGTAGAGATTGCTTACTTTATAATAGCTAGCTTTAATTATTTCTAACTAATCCTTCATTTTATTGTAATATTTTAAGTGAATTCATTAAGTTTCCATTTTATTTAAGACCTTTCAATTTAATTTTCTTCTTACTTTGCTATGGTTATATTTCTGGCTAAAGTTAAGCATTTGAATTGTCTTTAAATGATTGATTGAAATTTTAATTTTTTTATATTTCAGAGAATTTCTAATTACTAATCTAATATTCTAATTAACTTTCTGCTCTTGGTAATCTGAATTTTATTGAGTAATTATTGTTCGTATTCTTGATACCCATATTTCCTACACTGGCTGATTATTTAATACCTCCCATTGACATATCACTTTAGATGCTACCGTTTCTGGATAAAGATCTCTTATTATTTAACATAAATTGAGTGAGTGGAATTTCAGAAGAGTTAAATTTCTTCTTAGTATTATCATCCTCATCATCGTCATTCTCATTTTCTCCATTTTAATTTTTGGTATCATCACTATCGTCACTATCTTCATCTTCATCGCTCTAAAGATTATAATATATATTTAGCTTAATAAATTAAAATGTTAATATTTTTTACTGAGTATTTTAGATGCTTAGGACCAAGCTCTTCTTCAATTTCTTCATCACTTCCAATATTTTCTAATGGATTAACTACAGAATTTTCTATTAATTCATTTTTAAATCCCTTTTCATCATCTTGAAGTTAGACTTTCTTAACTCTTTGTTATTCCTATTGCTAGATCTCTTTCTTATGAGCAAAGATATTTTTTAATATTTTAAATATAATTGGTATATTTCTCACCAATTCAATAATACAAACGACACAATAGAATAGCATAAGTATACCACTAATTACTTTTGCTGCACTTATACTCTACACCTAGTTATTAGTATCAGATGTAAGACTGTATACTAGTAAACATCCGTGGATTATAGTTACAAGAGTATATGCTATGATAGAAACATATCTATAAAATCTCTCTTAGTATGGATTCACAAATAGCATGTATCCTAATGTTAAAGCACTAAATAAAAATATACCTAGCATCTAAAACTCTAATCTCACTTAAACAAAGACTAAAAATATGCAAATAAAGAATTTCTTTACAATAAGTAGTAAGAAGAAATTTCTTCTCATTTTACTCTTTTAGTAATTAACTTAAGACCACAAAAAAGACCATTTAGAATAGTAATTTTATTTTCTGTGTTTCTTCATAATGTTGAGCACATAATAAATGTAGTAGATCTATTAAAAAAATGAAAGTAGATTATTTTTATGAAGAAAGTTTAAAATATATGTGAATAATACCATGAGGAAAAAGTAGACAGATCCAGCAACACAGACACAAAATGAAATAAAATTGAATAGGGTTTTATCATTCATATCTTTGTATTAGAGCAAGGAATATAGAATAAACTCGAGAGATGTAATTTAGAATATGATAAATGGTAAGCCAACAGTTAAAGCAGCTGATATTTTATTGCCAATAGTAAATTATTTCTTCTTTAGAGCTAGTTAATCATCAACAGACTAAGTTTAATAATTTAATTTGTTAACTTTTGTAATAAATTAAAGAAGAAAATATATCTTACCTTATAGTACACTTTTCTATAAACATATCTACCAAATCTATAGATGAGAGCAATAGTCCAGAAAAATACAGAGATCATCAAAATAGTAAATGCATTGTATAAAAAAGAAGAAGTTTTATCATTAAAGTAGAATTTATCATTAGCTTTCTAATCTTTCAAATAAGCGTTGTTACTTTAATTTTATTAATCTATATTAATTATAGCCGATTATAAAGCACGACCAGAACTCTTAACTTCAGATTAAGTACCTCCTAAATCTATCTTTGTCAAAGGATTAACGATTATATTGTTTATATTAAAACCATAGAATCGTTAACTGAAATTATCATAGTCTTAAGGGAATGTTGTGTTTAGGTAAGTTATATAGGATAATTACTAACTAATTTCAACAAATGAAAACAATAAAGTAGGATTTCCAAACAGCCCTATAAAACTAGAGATGATTGTAGTTGTGAAAAAGCTTAACGTTTAACTTCCAGTCGCAAATTCATCCAAGGTATCCTTTTCTTTATATAATTTTCATTCTTAATTAATAATTTAAATAAATTGGTTATAGAATTACAATAGCATGTTTTTTCTAATTTCTCAATTAAATCGGTTTTACAAAAGCAATACCCTTTCAAAGGTATTAATCCTTCCTATCCTCTTGTAGGCTCACATAAAGTACACTAATTTTACAAAGGTCCGCTGCATTTAGCACAACTAAAGTGGCAATCTATTATTAATAAAATTACTTTATTTTTAAATATTTTAAAAAATATTTACCTAAACATTGAATTTATTTTTGTTTAGAATCATAGAGTGTGAATGTTTTATCAGGACATGCTTCACAAAGTTATTTTTCTATATTAGGCTATAACAAGTCAGGACATTTATTAATGCAAACACCCTCATGCTTTATTTATTTAAAGTATTATAAATATTTATTGCATTTGTATTTTCAAATTATTTACTAAGAAGTATTTTTTAGAGCATTCTAAGCACTTGTGTTATTAATTTTATTCACATTTAGTACATTGATCCGTACATGGATCGCAAGTTTTCTTTTGATCATTCATCCAAAATCCGTTTGGACAGGTTTTCACACACATATCCTAGAATCTAATATATCCTGTTGCACATTCAAGACAGAACTTATATGTTGGGCCAGTACATCCTTTACATTCAATTGAGCATATTTTACAGGTTTTATCACTTAAATAATTGGTAATAATATTATTTTAAGAATTCTTAAAGTTAAATTAAATTAATTTACACAACATCTTAATACTAATCTGAATCACAAGAAGTAACACATTAATTGAGCTTATTTTTAGATTAACCATATTAATTACCTGGACACATTAATACACATTCTTGATTATTATACAAATACCTACCATCTCTGCAAGCAGTGCAATTTGTTACTGAAGGTCCAGTACAAGTATTACCTTATTTAATTTAGTAAAATTTAGATTGTATTAAAAAAATAAAATTTTTACAAGAGGAATCACAAGGGCTACAAACAGGTTCAAGATTATTAGCAGATACTGGTTTAGGCCAAGTTCCATCAACACATGTAGCCTTACATGTAGTTCCATACAAGTAGAAATTAGTTTTACAACTATAACAGTTAATGTCTCCTCTTTCAAAGCAAGTTGCACAACTCGAATCACAAGTCTTACAAATTTTTTATGGGAAATTCTCTCCGTACATTCCAAAAGGACAGGTTTTGACACAAGTATCTATGTAACCATATGTACCTGCTGAGCAAAGGCCACAAGTTCCATCTTCATTTAAATATCTATTTATAAATTTTACTCAGATCTAAGTATATTCTTTAAAAAGATAAAATTATATTACTAATTCAATTAACAAGAAGTGCAATCATTTATATTCTTTCCTTTACAAGTTTTACAACTAGAATTACAATCTGAGCAAACTCTATTACCAGACGCATCTAATGTACCAAATTTTCCACTTGGACAAAAACCACAGGTTCCATTATATAAGTAAAATGGGTCGTAGCATTTCGTGCAACCAGAAGAAGTTGGATTTGCACATTCTAAGCACTAAATAAAAATTTATCAATATTACTAATTATTTTGTGTACTAAAATATTACAGTCGGATGACATCTCTCACAGTAAGGTCCTGACAAATTTATATAGTAATACTATGGACAAGAACTAAGACAAGAGAATTCTTATGGAATAGAATTTTAATATATCGGACCATCAAAACGTATTCTACTTAGAGTATTGCAATCATTAGTGCATTATCCCTTATTATCTGTTGGACTAGTTTTACATAAAAATAAATAATAAATTAGACAAATTTAATTAATAAATTTACTTCTTTGAGAAGTATTTTGTTGTTGGTTAACAAGTAACACACTGATTATTGCTACTTCCTTCACAGGTGAGACAATTAGCAAAACATTTATAACATTTTTTATCAGTTGGGGAGGTATACTTATCAGATGGACAAGAGATGACACAAACATTATCATCTAAAAAGAGTGCTCCATTGCAAGATGTACATTTAGAATTATTATCAACACATGTTTTACATAGAGTTAAATTACAAGGTTGGCAAACATTATTCCTAATTTTCAAATTAAACTTTTTAAATTTTGATATAATT
Source organism: Tetrahymena borealis (assembly GCA_000260095.1). NCBI lineage: Eukaryota > Ciliophora > Oligohymenophorea > Hymenostomatida > Tetrahymenidae > Tetrahymena > Tetrahymena borealis. The sequence goes on along the minus strand of JH651244.1, from coordinate 4,794 downwards.
TCAAATGAATTTACAATCCATAGTATCCATCAGGACAAACCCCAACACACTCGTAAGTTGTTGTTAAAAATGTAGCTCCTGTACATGAACTGCATTAATTTAAATTAGGTCCAGTACAATCATCACAAGTTGAATGACAAATTTTACAAATAAAGTCAGAATTATCAGGATAATAATGATTATTACAAGTAGATTAGCACTATCCTGTTGGTCCTCCTACAGGAATATACTATAGATACTTAGAAGGAGGGCACTTTAGGCATGTAGTGGTTCCATATGACGAGCAAGTGAAGCAATCAGTATGGCAAAGTGAGCAAAGAGGGTTTCCAGAAGTAGTATCTTTAAATGTTCCATCTTTGCATGTTTAAACACAAAATTTAGCATCTTATAAATATCTATTTGTACAAAATTAAATTAATTATTTGTTGATAAAAACTCTTTCATTTTATCATTATTTCTAAATTTAAATTACAATAATAAATAATTGTTTACCTGCTCTAGCCAATATCACACTTTGTACAATTATCCTATTGATCCCCACTACAGAGTAAACAGTCAGAATGACAAGCTTTGCAGGTGTAAGAAACTGTATCTGCAAATGTTCTAATAGGACAGTTAGCTGCCTAAACACATGTAGTTCCATTTAAGAAATATTAATTGCTAACTACACCTGTACCACATGAAGTGCAGGTAGTAGGAGTAGTAGTACAACTAGTTTTTATAAATAATTTATTATCCAAGTTAATAATTTCTTTAATAGTTTTATTTACTCTCCACACTAGGTAGAACAAGAATCACATTTTCTATTAGCTACATTTGCATAATATTTTGATGGGCATGTTTTTAAGCAACTTTTTTTTCCAGTACCTATATCTAAATAAAAAAAGTAAGGATCACTGCAGTCAGTACAAGTATAATCTTTTGAGTCATCACATTAATAACATGTTGGATCACATTTCTCACACATTTTTGTACTTGGATTAGCAAACTTTCCAATAGGACATGAATCAACACACTTTATTTACAAATTTATTAATTTTAATGTTATTTAATGAAATATATTTACTTAATTCACATCTAAATATTTTATACCAGGTCCAGGCTATTTACAAGATATACATTGCTGATTTCCTAAACAAAAAAATTGATTTAATAATTTAATAAAACATAATCTTCTTAACATTATTTTTTGTTAAATAATTACCTGGCCCAGAGCATTCTTAACATGATGGATAACAGTCACCACAAGTTTTATTAACTTCATCTTAATATGTTCCAGCTTAACACTAGATAAAGCATTAATTATTATAAAAATAAGAATCAGACTAGCAAGACAAGCAACCTTAAGAACCAGATTAAAAACAAGTAAGGCAATTTGAATGGCAGGCAGTACATGAAGCACATGGTATAGATGGGCAAGGATTCTAGATGATCATAAAGGATGAAGAGCCGCATAAACACATTCCTGATGTTAAAGTAAATGAAGCATTATAACAAGTGGCACACTATATAATAAATTATTATCATTTTATTTAACATTTTTAACTGTATTTGTTACTTACATTTTTTATATCACTCATACCAAGATTACAACTTGCACATGATGAGTGGCAAACATTAGCTTCAAGAACAAAATTTCTAAATGAAAATACTTTATATTTAGAAGTTTAATAAAAATTGATTTTTCTGCTAGTATGATATTTACATTAATTGGCCACTGTTGCTGAATCTGAGGCATATCCTGAACCGGTAATTAATATATCAACGTGATCTGCAGTATGAGGAGATTTAATAACAGTTGTAAAGGTCTATTCGCCAGAAGCGACAGATACAACTGACCAAGAATCTACTGTAGTGTCAGTAGTCACGAAGCACATTATATTAAATGCTAACATATTTTAGTAGATTTACAAATTATTTACTATTTCCTCCTATTCAAGTAATGTGTTTTACGTGTACCCGATGCTACATACTTAAAACTTACCCTTAGTTGAGTATGTGGAATAATATTTTTCACCTTTAAAATTGCAGTATTTGATACTTCAATTTTACCTAATAAGTAGTAACCACCCTATTTTTTTTATAAATTATTTTTTCAAGTAGAATCTTTAATATTATTTTTTATTTTACGATTTATGGAAAGCCAGAACTTAAACTACCATAATCACCAGTTTTTTCCCAATCTGCCCTATTGGAATTGTAGGTAACTGTATCAGTAACATCATAAAAGTATTTTGCAATCGTTTACCAAACTTTTTTTATTTTGCAGTAATTAAAAATTGGCGTAAAGATATAAAATGGAAAATAAATTAATGCATATTTATTTGTTTGTTACCTTAGCATTGGCATGTATTAAGCAAATATAAAAACAATACAAATAAATAGGAAATAACCCCCTTCTTTCCCTGCATTTTAAATGATAGTCCGCTTAGTAAAACTTGTTACTTCGAAATATATAGATATTTCTCAAATAATCTTCTAAATTTACTTATTATTTTATAATACTCTTTTTTTATGTATATAATGATAATAAATACCCAAAGGATCAATCACCTGATTCTCTCAACTTTTATAAAAATAACCAATATATCCTTAATCATAGCTTAAAATTCAAATCAAAACAATTCATTCAAATTGCAAAATACCTTTTAATATGTGTATGTTATAGTTCTATTAAATTGATTCTTTTGTAAATTGATTTGTATCCACTCATCCCTGCTATTCATATCCATTCTCTCAATTTATTTTAAAAATATTAGTTTTATGACAATTTTTATAAGATTTATAATAAAAGTAGAAAGAATAACATAACAACCAACCTTTGTATTAATTTTAAAATTCTATTAATATATTTTGTTAAATTATTTATAAAATTTAGTGTTTATATTTGAGTAAAATGCCATACTATTTGTAAGTTTACTTTATATTTCATTAGATGATTTATTTTTTTCATTTAATATATTTAAGGTAATATTACTTCAATCCCACAAAAAGTGTTAAAAAATAAAATTTCATTTATTAGTTTTTAAAAACAATTTTCTAATTTTTAAAATTATTTTTAAGCTTTAATGTTAATAATAAATAAAATGATGAAAAACAGTAATTAGGGAATATATTTAATAGTTAATATTAATATTATTAATTTAAAGTAAGTATGAAAATAGATTTAATAAAGCGTAAATTTTATGAATAGAAATAAATACAAGATATAAATATTTCAATAAAAATGCTACATAAAAATAATATAAATAAATTGATTTAGTATGAGGTAGCGAATAAAAGGCAAGTAATTTAGTTGGCTAGTCCTGGTAGATTAAGGGATGAGATAATAAAATAGGATAGATATACAAAATATAATTATAAGATGGACGGGGAATATAAATACTAAGAAAAGAATATAATTTTATTAAACATTTGCTTTCTCTAAATAAAAAGATTTGTTTATTATTTGTTTATTTGTTTATTAGATAAATTACTACATTTTCAAATGGTCTTTTTTTTCAACATTTTTCTTAATGTAAAAACTATACTGAGTGCACCTGCTGATATCAATACTAGAGAGATAAATTTACCATGATTTTTTATATATTCTAAAGCATATTATTTTAGGTTTCTCTATTAATTGCGATTATGTGTTCCAGTTTACTATTTTTGTATTTATGAGCTTGCATTCTATTATTTTTTAGTATTAGCTGTTCCAGATTAAATCTGATTCTGCTTTTATTTTTCTATCTATAATTTTGCAATCTGTCTCTACTTGAAACTGATACGAGTGAGCTCATAAAATGTTATTGTTTTATCATCTATCGTTTCAATTTTGTAATTATTACGCATTACAAAGTGCTAAAATAGGGCAACTTTAGATATATAAAATAAATTCATTATTAAACGCACATTCTTCCCATTTATTTCAATTATCTTCTCTTCTTATTAGTATTAATCTGGATATTGGTCGAAGTCAAAGTTGATATCGCCATTATAAAATACTATCATATGAATCAACTAATTATCGCTAATCATAACCTTTTCATTTCTTATTGCTTTCTATAGTAATTCTATGCCTACTTCAGGTAATTTTTTCATCTTTGAATTTGTGATTTTTATGTTACACATTATAAATACATAATCTCCCTATTAAATTAAATGATCCTATCCATAGCATTCTATTATTAATTAATTCTACACAATATTTGAATTCTTCCTTAATTCCTAACGTAATAAATCTATAAATGTATATAATTAGAAATCTTTAGCTATTTAAAAGACAGATTATGACATCTCTGGTTTGCCATTGCTTTAATTTTGCTAAAATCTTTCAAGATTATACTCGAATATATCAGGTATGAAATCATCGATAATTATGTATTTGAGATACTTTTCTAAAAAATTGCTTTCTATTTTATTAAAATGGTCTGCTACACTTCTTTCACAAAGACCAGTTATCGATCCTCTAGTATTCTAATAGTTTGGTCTATTGTTTAACATTGCATTATTATTATTATTAATGTTGTTAGCTTAGTTATTTGTATTCCTCATTTCCATCATTATTGATGAAGATTTTTGCTATTGTATATAGTCCTTTCCTTCTTTCAATTAATTATTTGTTCTGAAAATCAAATAATTTATAGTTTTTTATATTAAATAGCTAATTATCTTTATGAATGTTTCCTTAGATATAAAATAAAAATTGTTAAATTAGTCATAGATATCTGAATAATCTAGAATATCTTATTCATATGATTATTTTAAAAAATAAGTTTTTAACATTTACAAATGTCTTTTTTATTAAAGCGA